>JXCR01100716.1:3870-51313 GCA_002079205.1 Phalaenopsis hybrid cultivar | reverse complement strand
AATGTAACTCATTTTTATGGATAATTCAAATGTTATTTATTTATATTTTCAATACGAATTGAGTGTCAAACACTTTATGTATTTGTTCAAGATGTTCAACCCATGCTGACAATAAACAAGGATTATTGTCAAGATGGACGATTACAAAATCCTTAAGAGGTCATTCAACAGATGCATAAACGTTTGTCAACACTTCTCAAACATTGAATGACATAACCATCATCTCAAGCAATTCCTTTTTGATCTTAAATGCAATCTAGCCTGTGTCTTCTTCTTGGATTTGAACTTGATGACAACCCAATTTCAAATTCAACTTAGTAAAATTTAGGCCTTCTTAAGCTGGTCTAGCATGTGTCCACTCAAGGAACATTTCATTATGTTTTTATTTTTTAAAACCTTATAGTCCACACATATTTGCCAATCGCCATCTTCCTTTGGCGCTGTCAAAACTAGTGATCCACTTGGCGAATTGCTTGGTTTTATAACTACTTGGTTGAAGAACTACTGGACTTANTAGGTTGGGGTGTATTGAAGTGCATTGTGGTATGAATGGACCCTAATCTCAATGCCAAGCATATAAGGTTTTTAGTGCTTTATTGTGTGGTAAGATGCAAGTAATTTTATATTCCAATTCGGGTAACTTTTTTGAATATCGAATTGCAACTGTGAGTTGTATGTCAGATGTCTCACTTCTGGCATTAGAACCATGTTGAGTGTATATCCATAAGCATTGACCTCTATATATTTTATAAGCCTAAGACTGACATGTCTTTTATCATTTTGTTTTTAGAAGAAGAAATGTGTTATCATTTATCTTCTCCCATCTGAATTTTGGGTTAGCCCTATTAATGCCTGATACAAAAAGTTGTGGATAAGCTTTATCACATATTTGCATGCTCCCATTAAACTTTTAACAATGGTCACATTTGTGACTAATGCCAATCCTTGATTGTCTTGTTATTTAGGGCTATTTCTCACTATCAACTTTGGGGCTCAAGTAGTCTATAGTCTTCTTTTCAAAGTCACATTTCTTCAAATTGAGAAGAAGTTGGTATTGTTTGAGGAGGTTAAAGACTTTATGTATGTTTTTGAGATGTTCCTCCTATGATTGACTATAGATGAGAATTTCTTCCATATAAAGGATTACAAATTCCTATATGAGTGGCCTCAAGATGTCATTCATACAACATATAAAGGTCGCTAGCACATTACAAAGAACAAATGGTATCATCACCCACTCAAATAGTCTCTTTTGACCTTGAAAGTAGTATTCTTAGTGTTTTCTTCTTAGATCTAGATTTGATGACAACCTAATTTGATGATCACAGGTTTTTAGGATTATGATGGTGCATGCAATAACTTGATTAGTGCCCCCCTTGACATGGTGATGGAAGAGTTATATGGGTAGTGGTGGAAGAGTTATATGGGTAGTAATAAAAGTTTATTTAAAGTTTGGGTTTATTTAAGGCTGAAATTTTTTGTCTTTAACAGGCTACCTTTTCGCAACAAAAAAAGGATTATGAACTTAAAATCAAAAGTTTGGGATGCGGGGAACTAATGATACAATTTGTATGAGTTTTAGATTTGTAGTTAAAATGTTGTGAATTTTTTAATTTAGTTGCTAATATCAGGATGTTATTTCTTTGTGTTGGGCTTTTGGCTAGGATATATTCAGTTTAATGTTGGGCACCATTAGGAGGGTTGATAGCGTAACTTGCTATCTAGTATCTCAGTGCTCCTATAGAGAAAAGAAGTGCATTTGAATGAGTGCCTTGAGGATTGTGCTTGCCATAATTGTGGGAGTAGCATAATACTTTCCATGCTCTTTGACGCAGCAGGCTCTCCAACAGTAATGAACCACATAACAATTATGCGAGCCAAAGAAATATTGGAATTCCTGTCTTTGCATTATCCAACCACATGATGTCTTGAAGCTACAATGAAAGTGAGCATTCTAACAAGTTAAGTTTTTGAACAATAGAAACTCTCTTGGGACAAATAGTCATTAAATCTGAAATAGATCTT
The DNA here is from genome assembly GCA_002079205.1 of Phalaenopsis hybrid cultivar. Lineage (NCBI taxonomy): Eukaryota > Viridiplantae > Streptophyta > Magnoliopsida > Asparagales > Orchidaceae > Phalaenopsis > Phalaenopsis hybrid cultivar. The sequence continues at coordinate 49,288 of JXCR01100716.1, read as the reverse complement.
TTGGCTCAACTCGTATTAATTGAACAAACAAAAGGAGCATATTAATATTTGCCCCTACCTTGAAGGGCTGATGTCTATTGCTAAATGAATGCTTGAGTTTCTCATTTTATGAGTTATTTGTTGTTGTATTGAACTTTTCTTGCCATCATGAATACAATAATACCTTTAAAAATCTCTATATGGGTTTTCTTATTTTGAAGCAATCATCGTGGTTTGCTTATCGAACATCTCCATCATTGCATCCATTTGTTGTTAAAGGAGCCTAACTTAGCCTTGTCTCTCATTGGGATTTCAGTTGTCAACCTCCCCTTGGCTTCTTTTTAGAGTATATAGGGTCAAGATTGATTCTCCAATCTTCTTATAGCTACGCTGTCAGGACGTTATTCAAAAGTTTTTTTATAACTTAACACTCTGATACTAAAAACTTAAGCAATTAGACATTGTATTAAGAAGGCTGCATGAAGTAAATTGGATGATGCAAGCCAAATCAATATTGAAACTCCTATCTTTAGATAATCCAACTACATGATATATTGACACTACAATGAAAGTGATTCTACCAAGTTAGGTTTTTTAAACAAGAGAAACTCTCTTGGGAGGAAAAGTCATTAAATTCGAAATAGATTTTTCATTGGTCTATCTATGGGCTCAACCATTCCGTATTAATCCAACAAAACGAGGTTATTAATATTTGCCCCTACCTTGAAGGGTTGATGTCTATTGTTGAATGAATGCTTAAGATCCTCATTTTATAAGTTATTTTTTACTATAATGAACTTCTATTAGTTTCTTGCTATCATGAACACAATAGTACATTTAGAAATGTCTATCTGTGTTTCTTATTGTAAAGCAGTCATCATGGTTTTCTTACTAAACAACTCCATCATTGCAACCATTTGTTGTTAAAAGAGCGTAACTTAGCCAAGTCACTATGGGTTTCTCGTTGAGATGTTGTTGTCGACCTCTCATTGTCTTCTCTTCGGATTATCTAGGGTTAGGATTGATTATCCAATTTTCTTATTGCTACTTTGTCAATACATTAGTCCAAATTTTTTCCATAATTTAACACTCTGATACCAAAAACTTAATCCATGAGACATTATATTATGAAGGCTACATGTAGTGAGGAGAATAATCATGATTCGATGTGAAGCAAGGATCTATCTAAACAGGAAATTTTAGGGCTACAGTACAAGGAGGAAGACACTATTCTTTGAATTTTTTCCCTCTCTAGTTTTCCTTTTCCCTATGTTTCTCTCAAATTTTAGGGATCATGACACAACCACAAAACTAGGCCCACTATAAATTTTGAGCTTCAAATTAATTTTAGACTTTTGCGGCACATGCAGCATGAGCTCTTCTATTAATTTTTTATCCGATTTTTTGAGTTGGTATAGGTCCTTGACAGATGATGTGTGTTTGATACCGTTCTAATTTTTTTGTTGCATGTTTAAAGTGGATTGCCAATGCCTGCCATCCATTGGTCTAGATCTAATATCCAACTTAAGTTTACTTCATTTTGCTATTGATCTCTCGTAACTTCTTAATTAGATTCAACTTGGTTGTTTGCTACTTCATAATGTTGCTTTTTTTAATCTAAGAAGAAGCCACTTTATGTGAAGTAGTCATGCATGTTTATTGTTGTCGCCAATCATATACTTGTAGCTAGGGCTTCGAGTTTTTCTCTAAGATTACTCTATAATTCGATCAATTTTGCCTCATATCAAAGTCAACAGGCTCAACTCGGCTTTGGTTGAACTTAAATTGAATCAAGTTTTGATTGGATCAAGATAGCTCAAAATCGGACCTAATGATATATGCACGCACGCATGTACGTACTTGCATGCATTTGCTTGTGTGTGCGTGTGCACCATGAGTGCGAGCACTCGTGCGCATGTGCAAGTGGGTGTATATTTGTAGGATTATGAATTTCTCTTAGGAGATCAAATAAATTTGTCTTAATTTGGGCTTGAACCAACATTAACAATTTGGTTTATGCATGCTTATTTTGGTAAACTTGCATGCATTTTTCAGAGGACTATTTTTTGGCTTATGCATGCTTATTTTGGCAAACTTAGCAAATTATACTCTTCCCGTCATCATTAGAGAAGATATGAGCTGTTGGTTTTTTTAATTCCAATACCTTCATGCGGTGTATTGTTCTAGTTTTAACATTCTTTGCCATTATGTTTACATGATCGTTTTGGTTCCATGACTCTCTCCCATAATGTTATATCCGGAATGTAGAATATTAGACCATTAAACTGTNTGAATTCGAAATAGATTTTTCATTGGTCCATCTATGGGCTCAACCATTCCGTATTAATCCAACAAAACGAGGCTATTAATATTTGCCCCTACCTTGAAGGGTTGATGTTTATTGTTGAATGAATGCTTAAGATCCTCATTTTATAAGTTATTTTTTGCTATAATGAACTTTTATTAATTTCTTGCTATCATGAACACAATAGTACATTTAGAAATGTCTATATGTGTTTCTTATTTTAAAGCAGTCATCACGGTTTTCTTACTCATGGTTTTCTTACTAAACAATTCCATCATTGCCACCATTTGTTGTTAAAAGAGCGTAACTAAGCCAAGTCACTATGGGTTTCTCGTTGAGATGTTGTTGTCGACCTCTCATTGTCTTCTCTTCGGATTATCTAGGGTCAGGATTGATTATCCAATTTTCTTATTGCTACTTTGTCAATACATTGGTCCAAATTTTTTCCATAATTTAACACTCTGATACCAAAAACTTAATCCATGAGACATTATATTATGAAGGCTACATGTAGTGAGGAGAATAATCATGATTCGATGTGAAGCAAGGATCTAAACAGGAAATTTTAGGGCTACAGTACAAGGAGGAAGACACTATTTTTTGAATTTTTTTCCCTCTCTAGTTTTCCTTTTCCCTATGTTTCTCTCAAATCTTAGGGATCATGACACAACCACAAAACTAGGCCCACTATAAATTTTGAGCTTCAAATTAATTTTAGACTTTTGCGGCACATGCAGCATGAGCTCTTCTATTAATTTTTTATCCGATTTTTTGAGTTGGTATAGGTCCTTGACAGATGATGTGTGTTTGATACCGTTCTAATTTTTTTGTTGCATGTTTAAAGTGAATTGCCAATGCCTTCCATCCATTGGTCTAGATCTAATATCCTACTTAAGTTTACTTCATTTTGCTATTGATCTCTCTTAACTTCTTTATTAGATTCAACTTGGTTGTTTGCTACTTCATAATGTTGCTTTTTTTTAATCTAAGAAGAAGCCACTTTATGTGAAGTAGTCATGCATGTTTATTGTTGTCGCCAATCATATACTTGTAGCTAGGGCTTCGAGTTTTCCTCTAAGATTACTCTATAATCTGATCAATTTTGCCTCAGATCAAAGTCAACAGGCTCAACTCGGCTTTGGTTGAACTTAAATTGAATCAAGTTTTGATTGGATCAAGATAGCTCAAAATCGGATCTAATGATATATGCACGCACGCATGTACGTACTTGCATGCATTTGCTTGTGTGTGCGCGTGCACCATGAGTGCGAGCACTCGTGCACATGTGCAAGTGGGTGTATATTTGTAGGATTATGAATTTCTCTTAGGAGATCAAATAAATTTGTCTTAATTTGGGCTTGAACCAACATTAACAATTTGGTTTATGCATGCTTATTTTGGTAAACTTGCATGCATTTTTCAGAGGACTATTTTTTGGCTTATGCATGCTTATTTTGGCAAACTTAGGAAATTATTCTCTTCCCATCATCATCAGAGAAGATATGAGCTGTTGGTTTTTTATATTCCAATACCATCATGCGGTGTATTGTTCTAGTTTTAACATTCTTTGTCATTATGTTTACATGATCGTTTTGGTTCCATGACTCTCTCCCACAATGCTATATCCGGAATGTAGAATATTAGACCATTAAACTGCGTCCTGAAGAAGTGGTCTTCCCGTTTGTCTTGTTCTTCTTTTGCAATCATGAACTACTGATTCTTTAGCTAGATCTTTGTTTGTGTTTCGGATATTTCTGTACACATTCTTCTCATTGCTTGGCAGTCAGCTGGAGCTGATGTAAATCAGGAATTCTTCCGGGGTTATGCGATAACTGCTGCTGCCCGTGAAGGCCATTGTAATATCCTCAGCATGCTTTTGAAATCTGGAGTATCCCAGTTTGCTTGTGAGGATGCATTATTGGAGTCTAGCCTATGTGGTGAGGCCGAAGCAGTGAAACTATTGATCCAGTCAGAAATGGTCAGGGCAGATGCTGCTGCACATGCTCTCGTGACGGCGTCCAGTAGAGGTTTCCTTGATGTGGTGGCTGCATTAGTTGAGGTGAAACATTTTTGAAAGATTTACATATATACCACTCAATTCTTATGTATTTACATATCCAACACCTAAAGTTCAATTTTTACGTACATGACACCTTTCCTTTGTTTGAAAAGTGTGTTTCACTTTTTTAAAAGTTTAAATGCTGGTGNTTCCTTGATGTGGTGGCTGCATTAGTTGAGGTGAAACATTTTTGAAAGATTTACATATATACCACTCAATTCCTATGTATTTACATATCCAACACCTAAAGTTCAATTTTTATGTACATGCCACCTTTCCTTTGTTTGAAAAGTGTGTTTCACTTTTTTAAAAGTTTAAATGCTGGTAAGTTTGATGTGATATAAGAGGTTTGGGTGGTATAAATGTAAAAATTAAAGTTTAGTGTGTTAGATATGTACATACATAGGAATTAGGTGGTATGTATGTAAATGCCCCCAACATTCTTTTTTTTCAGCACATTGACTGACCAATACTAATTCCGTACCATTGAATCTCATTTTAGCATCATAAGCTACTTTCTATTATTCTGAATCATTTGAGCTTCATTTTTCAGAATGGGGTGGACGTAAATAGCTTGGACAGAGTCCTACTACGGTCAATCAAGCCCACCCTGCACGCGAATGTGGATTGTACTCCTTTAGTTGCTGCAATTGTCAGCAAACATAAGCCAATCGTGAAATATTTGTTAGAGGTGACAATCCAAGTCCTTCACTGTAGGCAGTGGCCCATCTCAGCAACTGAGTTATTTTTGTCAATTTTCAACCTTACCATGCCTGATTTGCATTACAAATTTGATAAAATCTTGTGTGTAATGAAGAGAAAGACTCATGTTTTTATTTTTCACCCCACTGGTAGTGCACGCTATATGCTAATTGCAATGATAACATTTAGAGGAATTTTGTCTGCTGTCTATTAGTGTAGTCTTTAATTCTATGCTCTTCACTCTGTGAATGTGAGTTCTAGAATATTAGGAATGCTAGGCTGTGTCATCAGTAACTATTTGTTACTCTTGGGAAGGTGCAACCTTCATGTGAGGTACTTTAGTATTGAAAAACAAATGGCCCTTAGTTGAACATTTCGTTATTAACCATCGAATAATTTTTGTTGAGATAAGTGTCAAAATAGTCCATGGACTCTTTGATCTTTTTAATCTCATAGCCTATATAAATGTCAATTTAGTCCCATACTCTTTTTATTATGGGCTGAAATAGTCTCATATTAAAAGAGCCCGGGACTAAATTGACACTACTACCTACTCTATTTTTGTTTTGTTACTGTAGGTAGTACATAAATTGCATTGTTGTGCCAGTCTATAATAATATCCATTCAGTAACTTTAGTTTTGGAGTGCAGGCACGTGCCAGTACAACTTGTCTGATACAGGTGGGCGCTTGGTCCTGGGATCCTATTTCAGGAGAAGAGGTGAGAGTAGGCGTCTGCTTGGGAGAGCCTTATAATGCATTATGGTGTGCTGTAGAGTTCTATGAAGCAAGTGGTGAGATTCTCAAATTATTACTTCTGCATTCCCCTTCTTTGCTAGAAGATCCATATCTTGGTAGAACTCTTTTCTGCCATGCAATACTTTGCCAGAATTCCAATGCAATAAAAGTACTGCTTGCTCTTGGTGCCAATTCCAACTTCCCCCTGAGAACAAAGCAAGGCCATGAATCCTACCCAATTCATCTTTCTGCTAAACTTGGCAATGTCCACATCTTAAAACAGTTAATTTCACATGGATGTGATGTCAATGCCAAAACTTCAGCTGGAGAAACTCCTTTGATGTTCTCTGCCAAAGCCAATCATGCTGAATGTTTCTTAGAACTAATTATAGCAGGGGCGGACTTAGGTTTGATCAGCAATTCAGGCGGCAGCGCCATTGAACTGGCAAAGCAGAGCGTGTTTTCATCTTCTATCCCTGATATTCTTTCTCAGGCTTTGTATACTGGGGCAACAATCCATTCAAGTAATCTGAGAGTCTTTTCTCCATTGCATTTTATTGCTGGTTGTGGTCATGCAGAAGCACTCCAGATGTTTCTAAATTCTTCCACTGTAGAACTTAACAAGCTCGACAACTCTGGGCTCACGCCTCTCATGGTGGCGGCAATTGGAGGCCATTTAGAGGCTTTTCGACTGCTCGTGATGGCTGGAGCTGATCTTACAGTAAGATCAAGTGATGGCAATACCATTTTATCTATCTTGCTGCATGAAAATATAGCAAGCTTCAGGGACTATCTTGAAAAGGTCTTACTTGATGGAGTACTAGGTAATGTGATATCAAACACACAGTTTAAAGCTCTTCATTATGCAGCGAAGAAAGGGGATGGTTCATCAACAATCCAACTTATAAAGATGGGATACCAAGTCAATTCTCTAGATGAGAATGGATATTCTCCTCTCATGCTTTCTGCCATGGAAGGCTTCTCCGATGTGTGCAAGATTCTACTCGCACGTGGAAGTGCGGACTCTGAGCTTATAAACGACCGAAAGGAGACTGCTTTATCGTTGGCAAGGTGCAGTAGCAGGTCAAACAAGGCAACGGAGGATGTACTAATGGATCATGTCGCTCGGTCCCATGTTCTCGCCGGGGAGGAGCTCTGCAAGCACACTAGAGAGGGCAAGGGCAATCCTCACATGAAATCTGTTCGAATGCTCAAGTCTGGCGTGCTGAGCTGGGGGAAGACGAACAGAAGAAATGTGATGTGTAAGGAGGCGGTGGCAGGACCGAGCTTAAAGTTTCTGAAGAATTGGAAAAAGTATGATGGGCATAACAAAGCTGAGATCTTTAAAGTGGTGACAGTGAAAGGCAGAGAAGTTCATTTTGAGGCAAGTTGTGTCTCTTGCATGGAGCTTTGGGTTCGCGGCATTAATCTCGTCACGAAGGAGGCGACTTCCGGCGTGACTTGAAAGGAGCTGGAGTTCTCTGCTTATACGGTACCATGGGTAACAATTTGACTCTAAACTTCAAAAGTTGAAAAGAAAAAAATGAAGTCCATACTCAAATCATCCTTCTTGCAAAGCACGCTGATCTTTATTTTTTGATTTGTGATCAGTTTGCTGCAATTGGGAAGTGCTTTACCATGAAATTCTCTGTTGGTTTAAACGCTTGGTTTTGTAATTTCTTTGCAAAGTATGTGAAAATTTGTGCAAGCGTTTGACTTGTTTCTTTGCATATGGAAACCATGGGTTTTTAGTTTGAGCAAGAGCTATACTCTTTTGCTTTGCTACTCTGGAGTATGAGATGTTTACTGCACTTTTCTTATCTGTGTGATGGCCTATGTTGCCCGGGTTGCTTTATTTATTATTTAATTAATTAATTAATTAATTAATTAATTAATTATATTAATTATTTTCTTATCTGTAGAGCGCGCGCGCACACAGATATATTATGGCCCCATTAGATTGCTAACACCAAGCAATTTTGTTTTTGGATGATCGAACTAGAAAATTATGACTGAGCCACGATTTTGTTGGCACNGATACCAAGTCAATTCTCTAGATGAGAATGGATATTCTCCTCTCATGCTTTCTGCCATGGAAGGCTTCTCCGGTGTGTGCAAGATTCTACTCGCGCATGGAAGTGCGGACTCTGAGCTTATAAACGACCGAAAGGAGACTNGTACTAGGTAATGTAATATCAAACACACAGTTTAAAGCTCTTCATTATGCAGCGAAGAAAGGGGATGGTTCAGCAACAATCCAACTTATAAAGATGGGATACCAAGTCAATTCTCTAGATGAAAATGGATATTCTCCTCTCATGCTTTCTGCCATGGAAGGCTTCTCCGATGTGTGCAAGATTCTACTCGCGCATGGAAGTGCGGACTCTGAGCTTATAAACGACCGAAAAGAGACTGCTTTATCGTTGGCAAGGTGCAGTAGCAGGTCAAACAAGGCAACGGAGGATGTACTGATGGATCATGTCGCTCGGTCCCATGTTCTCGCCGGGGAGGAGCTCTGCAAGCACACTAGAGAGGGGAAGGGCAATCCTCACATGAAATCTGTTCGAATGCTCAAGTCTGGCGTGCTGAGCTGGGGGAAGACGAACAGAAGAAATGTGATGTGTAAGGAGGCGGTGGCAGGACCGAGCTTAAAGTTTCTGAAGAATTGGAAAAAGTATGATGGGCATAACAAAGCTGAGATCTTTAAAGTGGTGACAGTGAAAGGCAGAGAAGTTCATTTTGAGGCAAGTTGTGTCTCTTGCATGGAGCTTTGGGTTCGCGGCATTAATCTCGTCACAAAGGAGGCGACTTCCGGCGTGACTTGAAAGGAGCTGGAGTTCTCTGCTTATACGGTACCATGGGTAGCAATTTGACTCTAAAATTCAAAAGTTGAAAAGAAAAAAATGAAGTCCATACTCAAATCATCCTTCTTGCAAAGCACGCTGATCTTTATTTTTTGATTTGTGATCAGTTTGCTGCAATTGGGAAGTGCTTTACCATGAAATTCTCTGTTGGTTTAAACGCTTGGTTTTGTAATTTCTTTGCAAAGTATGTGAAAATTTGTGCAAGCGTTTGACTTGTTTCTTTGCATATGGAAACCATGGGTTTTTAGTTTGAGCAAGAGCTACACTCTTTTGCTTTGCTACTCTGGAGTATGAGATGTTTACTGGACTTTTCTTATCTGTGTGAAGGCCTANAAAATTTGTGCAAGCGTTTGACTTGTTTCTTTGCATATGGAAACCATGGGTTTTTAGTTTGAGCAAGAGCTATACTCTTTTGCTTTGCTACTCTGGAGTATGAGATGTTTACTGCACTTTTCTTATCTGTGTGATGGCCTATGTTGCCCGGGTTGCTTTATTTATTATTTAATTAATTAATTAATTAATTAATTAATTAATTATATTAATTATTTTCTTATCTGTAGAGCGCGCGCGCACACAGATATATTATGGCCCCATTAGATTGCTAACACCAAGCAATTTTGTTTTTGGATGATCGAACTAGAAAATTATGATTGAGCCAAGATTTTGTTGGCATGAGGGAATAGATAATGTTTGACCATATGAAGAGAGAATATATTGGAAACGCCGCGGCTATTGGATGTACTGCTTCAGGTTGATATGTCACTACGTGACTGGTCAAGGAATAATTGTCATAAATATCGTTTGTCCGTCGGCCCCTTTGGCTTCGTTACTTTTAAATCTTGGGGGTCCTTTTTCCGTTCTGTACACAAAAATGCAGAAATTGAATTATGTGAAATTGTTAGCAGTGAACATTGGTGAACTCCAAGTGAGTGGCTCGAGGAAGGGGGTGAGGAAGAGTCAAACAACTCATACTTGCCTCCTAAGCATATAAACGTATGCTTGGACAGTCAATTTGGAAGAGTAAGAATACTCTTCCTCAACATATGCAAATATGATGCAATTATTATCTAGAGAGATTCTTAATATGGACACCCTAGTATATGACTTGGGCCAATCTCATGCAAAGAAAAACAATTTTAAATCTGGCTTAAAGGCTATGCAGGAAAGTAAAGTTAGGGAATAAAAAGTTCATTTAAAATGAATAATTTTAATTCTAAATTTTATTAAGATAAATCTTTTAATATTAACATTTGTAAAAATTAAGTTTTGTGCTAAAGAACCTAAGCACAAATGCAAGGGATTCCCACACAAATCATAACAAGTAAACCCACTACATAAAAAAATAAAAGTAAATGCACCATATGAAAAAACAGATGTCAGGCCGTGTATCGCTAGGTCAATAACATACCCTAAGAAAAAACATTGTGATCGTGCTTCACATATACATGCATGATCCTAATATTATACAACAAATAAATTTATACTCAAGCTACAACACACGGGCATATTCCTCATCCATGTTGCACGATTTCCCATATCAGGTCATCAAAAACTCATGCTCATAACTTATTTCTAGTACAAACTCTAACTTAAAAGATGTTTACCACAAAATTAAAAAAATAATATTAATTAATTAATTAATTAATTAATTAATTATTTGCTGACCTTCTCCCGCCCAAAACTCCAGTTCGAGTGAACAACAGCTCCCGCTTTTACCGTCAGTTACAANGAATAGATAATGTTTGACCATATGAAGAGAAAATATATTGGAAACACCGCGGGTATTGGATGTACTGCTTCATGTTGACATGTCACTACGTGACTGGTCAATGAATAATTGTCATAAATATCGTTTGTCCATCGGCCCCTTTGCCTTCGTTGCTTTTAAATCTTGGGGGTCCTTTTCCGTTCTGTACACAAAAATGCAGAAATTGAATTATGAGAAATTGTTAGGAGTGAACATTGGTGAACTCCCAGTGTGGGGCTCGAGGAAGGGGGTGAGGAAGAGTCAAACAACTCATACTTGCCTCCTAAGCATGTAAACGTATGCTTGGACAGTCAATTTGGAAGAGTAAGAATACTCTTCCTCAACACATGCAAATATGATGCAATTATTATCTAGAGAGACCCTTAATATGGACACCCTAGTATATGACTTGGGTTAATCTCATGCAAAGAAAAACAATTTTAAGTCTGGCTTAAAGGCTATGCAGGAAAGTAAAGTTAGGGAATAAAAAACTCATTTTAAACTGAATAATTTTACTTCTAAATTTTATTAAGATAAATCTTTTAATATTAACATTTGTAAAAATTAAGTTGTTTTAAAGAGCCTAAAGAACACATGCAAGAGATTTTCGCACAAATCATAACAAGTCAACCCACTACATAAAAAAAAAAGAAATACACCATATGAAAAAATAGATGTCAGACCGTGCATTGCTAGGTCAGTAACATACCCTAAAAAAAACATAGTGATCGCGCTTCACATATACATACATGATCCTAATATTATACACAAATAAATTTATACTCAAGCTACAACACACGAGCATATTCCGCATCCTCATCCATGTTACACGGTTTCCCATATCAGTTTCATTTGAAACTCATGCTCATAACTTATTTCTAGTACAAACTCTAACTTAAAGATGTTTACCACAAAATTAAAAAAGATTAAAAATTAATTAATTAAGTAATTACTTGCTGACCTTCTCCTGCCCAAAACTCCAGTTCGAGGGAACAACACCCGCTTTTCCCGTCAGTTACAAACAAAGGAACCAAGCCATTCCCTGCTCACTTTGCACGTCTCTCCCAAAAAATATTCTTCACACTGTTTCATTCCACTTCTTCCTCTCGTTCATTCTGTTCGCTCGAAACAACACAGAATTCCGAAGCCCTCTTGGATCTGAACTCACTGTTCTTCTCCGTTTGGTTTTCTTTTTTCTAGTTGCTCTAAGCCACGAAGCCTTTGTCTATTCTCTGCTTTGCCCTCTCTGGATCAAAATTGTAAGTTCTTTTTAACTTTTATCTTCTTCATTGTTCGCACATCACTACTTGCCTGTATTTCTTCGCCGCTTTGTTCTTTTCCCATCACATACAAATCTTACGACCCAACAGTTCTTCCTCTTCATTATTCATCAACTTGTTCGATCCTCGCATAGTAGTCACTTGAAAGGCAAACCGAAGCCTCTATCTCACCTGAAACCCTCGTGCGGCAGTCGCGATTAGCGCTAACTAGGAAGGTAGCGAAGGGATCCCAAAGCCTGCGCATCGCTTCTTTCCGCCAAACCACCGCAACCTTCCTTTACACTGNAGTCACTTGAAAGGCAAACCGAAGCCTCTATCTCACCTGAATCCCTCGTGCGGCAGTCGCGATTAGCGCTAACTAGGAAGGTAGAGAAGGGATCCCAAAGCCTGCGCATCGCTTCTTGCCGCAAACCACCGCAACCTTCCTTTACACTACACCGTCGGCGACGCACAAGCCTTGCCTCAAAGTCACGCCTGCTCTACCCTAAGCTTTCCTCCCCTTTCACTGCTCATGCCGGAAGCCCTCGCCGAACTCCATCCTATAGCAATCGAAGTCGTAATCCCTCCAGAGCCGATCGCCCTAGCCTCCCACAGAGCCGACACGACCTCCTTGCCCAAAACTTCACTGTTGCGCCACCCGNAACTCCATCCTATAGCAATCGAAGTCGTAATCCCTCCAGAGCCGATCGCCCTAGCCTCCCACAGAGCCGACAGGACCTCCTTGCCCAAAACTTCACTGTTGCGCCACCCGCGAAGAAATTATTGCCTGCAAACCTTCCTCTCCGTCCTTCAAGCGATCTCCTCCTTCCTAAAGCCCGAGCGGGTCCTCTCTGCTTCGCCTCTCCCCTCCTGTAAATCGCACGAAGTCTTTCTATAACGCGAGTCGATCTTGCTCTAGCGCTCAAGAGCCTTGAATCCTTCTGCATGCTTTGCTAAACCGAGCCCCTCTTCTTTATTTGAGCTCGAACCGATCCAAATGCAGCCAAACTGTGCCTAAACTCTTTTTTTGCTTAATTTATTGTTACATTGTAACTGNCCGCAATCCTTCCTCTCCGTCCTTCAAGCGATCTCCTCCTTCCTAAAGCCCGAGCGGCTCCTCTCTGCTTCGCCTCTCCCCTCCTATAAATCGCACCAAGTCTTTCTATAACCCGAGTCAGCCCTTGCTCTAGCGCTCCAGAGCCTTGAATCCTTGTGCATGCTTTGCTAAACCGAGCCCCTCTTCTTTATTTGAGCTCGAACCGATCCAAATTCAGCCAAACTGTGCCTAAATTCTTTTATTGCTTAATTTATTGTTACATTGTAACTGCACAAAAAGAAAAAATCTGTCATGTATTTTTGTGTTTTATTGTATTGTTGTCATCAATAGTCTCTATCGGTAAAAAATTTTCTGTGCGGACTCCTGAGTCAGCGGCACAAGGTATTCCTGAGTTATTTTCAGGTTATTTCTGGGTTATTTTCAATAATCCCGAAATAACCCAGAAATAACCCGTGGTCTTTATTTTTGGGTTATTTCTGGGTTATTTCGGGATTATTGAAAATAACATAAAAATAACATGAAAATAACTCAGGAATAACCTGCACCGCACATAGAGGTACGTCAGGTGTCCGGACAGAAAATGTGTGTCTCTACCGGGACTCAAAAAGGTTTCGCATTGGGAAGCACAGCATCTATTAGAAGGAAATATGTGAACTTGTTCTGAGAATTCTTTTAAAATTAGGGTTTCATGCTTTTCTGTTTGTACAGTTCTGGGGTGAATGGAAAATTTTTTAAAACCTCTATTTGATAGGAGCACAATACCTGTTATGCGGAGAAATCTCGAATTCGTCTGGAGAATTATTTTTAAAATCAGGGAGCCCTCTATTTGCAATTTGACCCTTTTTGCAGAAACACTAAAGCCCGTCGCATCTTTTGAGATCTCGGATTACATGTTCTTTATGCTCCTCTGTTGCGTCTTTTGATAGGGTGTGTTTAAAATTCTTTGTTCCCAGATCGCAGTGTCTTGCGACACTGACCATCGATTCTTTAGAGATAGTTGAGAATATTAGCACTCTTCTATGCCCCCTAACGAGGGTTGATGTCGGGAGACGGCCTAAATTTTGGGTGATTTTGACTTGTAATTAATTTAAAATTTAAAATATTTGAGCTTATAAAATAGTATAAAACTTGATTGATATGAATTTTAAAAGGATTTGGACTGAGCTTCCAAAATTTAGGCTCTTAGAGTTTTGAAATATTAGGGGCCTGAGCTTTTCNTGACTTGTAATTAATTTAAAATTTAAAATATTTGAGCTTATAAAATAGTATAAAACTTGATTGATATGAATTGTAAAAGGATTTGGACTGAGCTTCCAAAATTTAGGCTCTTCGAGTTCTAAAATATTAGGGACCTGAGCTTTTAAATATTTAGGCTCTTAAAATTTTTAAAATTTTGAAATCTTTGGGTTTTAAAACACTTAAATTTGGATTTTTGAATTTAAGCTCGTAATAATAAAAATACTTTAAAATTGTGTTTTTCAGATTTAGGCTCATAGGGGATGAAAAATAATTTAAATAAAAGCTTGTTGAAATTTCACATTCAGCCCTAAATTTGCAATACACCAGCTAGTGAACACCAGACAGTCCCATTTTAAAACCTAAAATCATAACGCTCTTGCAAATATTCAAGCTTTGAATTATTTCAAAAATCTATGTTAAGTCCATGGTTATCTTCAAGTCAAGTAAGATATTTTGAAATATGAGTCCACTCTTAAGACTTAAAAGAATACCACTTAAGATACTATTGAGTTGTATATGCTTTAAGGTGTTATATAAACAAATCATTTACACATATTTTCAAAGGCTCGCATGTGCTCCAATCAAAATATTAAATAGTTAAATATGAGGTTCAAGAATGTTGCACATGCTAATCTGTTCGTCTTTTCTATAAGATAGGGTTGTAAAGTCTCACCTCACTTGTTAGATCCACCTCGTCATAATAGCTGGAGTTGACAAGTTTAGTAATTTTGAGATAAATANGGTTACCTTCAAGTCAAGTAAGATATTTTGAAATATGAGTCCACTCTTAAGACTTAGAAGAATACCACTTAAGATATTATTGAGTTGTATATGTTTTAAGGTGTAATATAAACAAATCATTTACACATATTTTCAAAGGCTCGCCTGTGCTCCAACCAAAATATTAAATAGTTAAATATGAGGTTCGAGAATGTTGCACATGCTAATCAGTTCGTCTTTTCTATAAGATAGGGTTGTAAAGTCTCACCTCACTTGTTAGATCCACCTCATCATAATAGCTGGAGTTGACAAGTCTAGTAATTTTGAGATAAATGTTCAAATCCTAAAATTGAAAATTTAAAGTCCAAATCACATATGCCAATCCTCTTCTTTGTAGGAATTGGAGAAGACAGAACTCATACCCTTAAAGTCTAAAATGAAAAAAATTAAATGCCCCCCTTTAAATATAAATACTTTAAAATGTTCAAATCACCGACGATGGTCACGTTGATCTAAGATTTCAAATGAATGAGTCAATCTTTTAAATCAAGATATCAAAATAAGCAATTAAAATATTCAAGTTAAAATTAAATCGCTTAAAACTTAAAAGCAAACTTCATCCACCCTTCGTAGCAGTTTGTTGAGGGTGAAAAATTCTTGACTGACCTTAGCTCACAATAAGCCAATGTCATATTAAGTGTATCAATATATTCACAATCAAAGTAATTGCATGCAATAAGGACGTGATGCAAGTTCTTTATCTGTGTGGTTCTACCGGCAAATGACACCACAGAGCAACAATTATAATTAGAGCCCTCTGAACAGACGGTTGCTACCAAATGACACAGTTATATCATATTTACAGCCACAACCTTTATGTTCCCCAACGAGATTCTACCCTTTGAGTTGTGAAGCATAAGGGTACAATTATTGACACAAAGTCTTATGTTAACTAAGGTCGACGTAATTTTTTTTCGTTAGACAAACATCCTTCCCAAATCTATAAGGATATTTTGGATGATGCAACCCATGACTGCTGACAATTATCATTCTATTAGGTTGGGTCAACTACCTTCTCTGACTAAGTAGAATAGGGACCACGTCAGTCCGAAATGACAGAACCATAGGATCTCAATCGGGTTTCGTCTTCACTCCCCCAACATCCACTTTAATCTCCAATTGAAATATTATTTTTCTACTACTATTCTATTTTAAATATTTAAGTTCTAATGACTAGTCATAATTGAAAGTGCTCTCTTGTTATCATGAGGAGTAATTATCTATAGGGTATTGCGCCTATGAGAAACCTCGAACCCCAGATCAAAAAGTTCTCACAAAATTAGAGTAAAATTTCTATGCAGTGTCTTATCTATAATACAAAATGTCTTTTGAACATTCGACCCTCCTAAGCTCTCTCAATATTTAAAAATAACAATAAATGCAAGCAATTAATGGGGAGTGGTCAATAATTTTTGGAGTCCACTGGTTTCTAACGTCTCCATTAGGNTATCAAAATAAGCAATTAAAATATTCAAGTTAAAATTAAATCGCTTAAAACTTAAAAGCAAACTTCATCCACTCTTTGTAGCAGTTTGTTGAGGGTGAAAAATTTCTGACCGACCTTAGCTCACAATAAGCCAATGTCATATTAAGTGTATCCATATATTCACAATCAAAGTAATTGCATGCAATAAGGACGTGATGCAAGTTCTTTATCTGTGTGAATGACACCACAGAGTAACAATTATGATTAGAGCCCTCTGAACAGACGGTTGCTACCAAATGACACAGTTATATCATATTTACAGCCACAACCTTTATGTTCCCCAACGAGATTCTACCCTTTGAGTTGTGAAGCATAAGGGTACAATTATTGACACAAAGTCTTATGTAACTAAGGTCGGCGTAAATTTTTCTCTTTAGACAAACATCCATCCCAAATCTATAAGGATATTTTGGATGATGCAACCCATGACTGTTGACAATTATCATTCTATTAGGTTGGGTCAACTACCTTCTCTGACTAAGTAGACTAGGGACCACGTGAGCCCGAAATGACAGAACCATAGGATCTCAATCGGGTTTCGTCTTCACTCCCCCACCATCCACTTTAATCTCCAATTGATGGAGTTGATAATTTAAAATATTTTTTTCTACTACTATTTTATTTTAAATATTTAAGTTTTAATGACTAGTCATAATTGCAAGTGTTATCTTGTTATCATGAGGAGTAATTATCTATAGGGTATTGCGCCTATGAGAAACCTCGAAGCCCAGATCAAAAAGTTCTCACAAAATTAGAGTAAAATTTCTATGCAGTGTCTTATCTATAATACAAAATGTCTTTTGAACATTCGACCCTCCTAAGCTCTCTCAATATTTAAAAATAACAATAAATGCAAACAGTTAATGGGGAGTGGTCAATAATTTTTGGAGTCCACTGGTTTCTAACGTCTCCATTAGAGAAGGTTTCTCTTTCTATATTTAGTTAGTCATGATTATAATATAATAACAACAATACTATAATCAAATTAAAATTTAAAGGCATAATACTATATTCAATTTCTATGTAATTTTGTTATTTTGTTTCAGCATCTTTATAAGTGTTGTGCATAATATTAAATTATTAATTAACAATGCCCCTTTTTCATTTATGCAGGATGGATCTTCAAAACACTACTTTCACTGTTTAGTTTGAGCATGGAGCTAACATACGCCTAACTAATGCTATTATCACTACTAGGAACACCTGAGCAACTATTCATTTTAGTAACAAAAAATTTCCTATCAAAGCCCTCGTGACAGCAGCCCCTTTTTGTGACATGCCTCAACAAGGTGATCCTACGATGCCTCGTTTAGCTACTACACCTGCGTGTCATGCTCACTGGCCTGTCCAAGGCTTAAGGCTGATAAAGCTAATGCTATTAAGTTTTCTTGAAAGAGGTCCCCAACATTTGGAAGACTGACTACTACCAAAGCCCCAGGTATGAGGAGAACTGTGGCTGGATAAAAGATTTCATTGGTGCCTAATCGCTAGTCCACTGAAATACCCAATGCACTTTTCATGCCAGTCACACATGATACTAAGGCTTCCTCGTCTGGAGGAAAGCTAACTCAAAGGTAAAAGAGGGGAAAGAAAGTTGAATTGCAAGCTTGGCATTTGTTGCATTAGAAACTTAATACTCCACCAAACTTTATACCAGAAATGAGTTTTCTCATCCATAATAAATTTAAAAATTTGAAGTCAGTGAAGCGAAACAACTCTACTAGCAATATAAAGTAGTCTTTCTGGAATCAACAACACTAACCTTTATATGACTAAAAATAAACCTGAGATCTTGTATGCTTGGGTACACAAGATTTTAAAATTGGCAAAGGATAAGGGTCTAATAAAATAGAAGTATGGAAGACTGATTGCCCGACCCGCAATTACGTTGTTATTTAGTTTCCAAAATATGGCCAAAAAATTGACCCAATATATTTTTGCGGCTAGTGTGTATAATAGATATGTTATCGAATTTAGAATTTAATTAATAATTTACATACTATGCGTACTACGCAAGTATACTTATTATTTCAAATAATATAAGATTTTCTTTTAAAACCCCATTACCCTAAAACTTCTTTTATAGACCTAGTAAAACTTAACTTAAACCCAGAAAATAATCTATGAAATATGGTAGGAAGTTGAACAAAGAAAAATATGTTAAGATTTTCATACCTATTTTACACTAATTTTGATGATATTGCACTTTAAAGAAAGATATTTTTGATCTTTTAATGCAGGTATGTTGAATTATGGTCATTAGAGAAAAAATGTGCAAAAAGGAGCGAATTTGGAGCAAAAAGGAGCGAAATATGAAGATTTGACGTGCTCGTCATCGCAGCCGACGGCGAGTTTTTCCCGAGAGTTCAAAATTAAATATTCTAGAAGGTCGCTGACGGTGCCATTGAGGCTGCCGACGTCGAGCACATTAGTTCTCTCAACAGATGCATTGAATGTGGACGATTTTTTAAGGGACGCTTGGGCAACTCTTGAAAACTCTTCTACAACTTAAAAATAATAATTTGGAGGCCGAAAAGGGGGTTTGCGGGGGTGTCCGTTGGAGTCTTTGTTGTTTATGGTGCCCATTAGAGTGTAGAGAGTGGTCAGTATTGTGAGGAATTCTTTGAGAGATTGTAAGAGTGGAAGGAAAATGAGAGATTTCTTCGTCCATGCCGCTTTAAAGGAGAATTTTGTGTGTTGTAAAGAAAGGAAGAGATTAAGAGGAACTTCGAGGAGTTTGCTTGAGGAGGAATTAGAGATACGTTGTATGTACTTATTGAAGTTTGTATGACTTTGCTTTTATATATAAATTCCAAGGTTTGTCGTATCAACTTATTGTAGTTTGTATGACTTTGCTTTTATATATGAAATCTAAGTTTTGTCGTATCTTCTCCATGAGTTCTGAGTAGTTTTCTCTGTCTTTCTCCTTATCTTGAGATTTTGTGAAATGGTGATTTGAATTCGTTGTGCCATGAGAATGTTAAAGAAGTTGTGATGATCTTTTCACTTCAATCTTAATTTAGTTTCAATTTGGCCAATTGTCTTATTAAAATATGTTGAGTTTTACAACTAAAGTGAAGATTACATCCAAGATTTAGGGAGGTCAAAGTCCTTGAAAGTTGGGTGCAAATAAATAGAAAAATAAAAAATTATCAGGCGTAGAATTAGAGATTTTATAGTGACAGACTAAAATCCTCAATTTGGTCTTATCGTTTGGGTGCTGAAGTGTAGATGTTAACCCTCAGGCGAGGGGAACGTGGGAGCTCCGAAGTGAGAGCCGGTATCCTCCCAGCCTAGCCGCAGATTCAATAACCAAGCATAGGATTAGTCAATGTTCTGTATGTCTGGTCTAAAGGGTAAAGAATAGGTATGCTCTTATTTGGAACAATGCAATTTGAACTAATTCAAGTTATCCATTCACTTAAATTTCTTGACAAGGAGAAGGATGCTTTCTTATATATTGAACTTCACATTAGAAACTTTATTAGTATAATTAGTTAATTAAGAGTTTATTAAAATTACATTTTTATTTCAATTGTCTATTAATGTCAAATATGCAATTTGAACTATTTTGTTATAATTACATATTGATTTTTTAAATCTTAGTTTGTAGCATCTAATATTACTCCCTGTGGGATCGATATCCAGGACTCCATTAGAGCCATGTATTACTTGAGCGATACGTATACTTGCGTTGATAAGCGTGACTTTATAATTATTGAATATTTTATGCACATCTTTATCAAATTTATAACCATTGTCAAGTTTTGGCACCGTTGCTGGGATTTAAATCTTCTAGCAGCAGTATCAAATTCTTGTATTTTTAAGCATATATAAAGTCACTGTCAAGTTTTTGGCGCCGTTGCCGGAGAGTAAAAATTAGATTTTTAAAAAAAATCATAATTAGAGAAACTGACAAATTAGGATTATTAGAAAACTTTTACTTGAATTACAACTTATTTTCATATTTAGTTAACTATTTTTCTATGTACTGATTTCAATTGTATGCATAAATTTGGACCTAAAAATCATATACCCTACGATTCTAAATTAAAATCCACTGTTAGGAGAATTTGAAAACTAAGAAAAGAACCAAGAAATCCTGACACAATGGAAAACAATGTGAACAATCAAGGAATATAAAATGAACGTCAACCTAGACCTTTACGAGATTATGCAAATCCTACAGCAGATGAAATTCACTTATCTATCCAAAATCCCAATGTAGCTGCTAATTCATTTGAGCTCAAACTTGTTATTATCCAAATGGTACAAAAAAAATCAATTCGGAGGCACACCTGAAGATCCTAATTTACACCTCGCTAGTTTTTTAGAACTTTGTGCTACCTTTAAATATGACAAAGTTTTGAATGATGTTGTTAGGCTTAGAATTTTCCCTTTTTCNTAAAATTTGGCTAAGTGTTCTTAATAACACTAATTTGTCCCCTAAAGTGTCTTCACCTACATAACNGGGAGAGATTTAAAGATCTTCTTAGGAAGTGCCCACATCATTCGTTACCAGGTTGGTTGATAATTCAAACTTTTTACAATGGATTAGTGGGATCTCTTAGATCGATTATTGATGTTGCGGCTGGTGGTTCTTTATTATCAAAATCTTTTGATGAGGCTTATTCGTTAATAGAAGAGATGACTATCAACAATTTTCAATAGCCCTTTGAAAGGGTAAATCTTAAAAGAGTAGCTAATATCATTCTGATGCAATATCTATGTTAGCTTCGCAGATTGCTGCAATATCAAAGAAATTAGATCATTGTGGATGCGTTAGCTTCGCAGATTGCTGCAATATCAAAGAAATTAGATCATTATGGAATGAATTATTCTCTAACACCTACTGTGATGGAAGAGAATTCATCTGGGCAATTTGTGGATATTCAACCTTATGAGACTTTAAATGCTATTAACAATAGACCCAACAATCCTTATTTGAACTATTATAATTCAGATTGGAAGAATCATCCTAACTTTAATTGGAATAACAATTCTTCTACAAATCAACAATGGGCAAACAACCCAATAAACCCATTGGAAAATTCATCCAACCAAGGAAATGTTAATTATAGACCTTCTTATCCTCCAGGATTTAACAGTAACACTCAATTTAAGGAAAAGAAGTTGTCCATGGAAGAGCTGATACTGAACATGGGTCAACAATTGTAGAATCAAGGAAATCAATTACAAATTCAAGGAAACCAGTTAAAAAAACAAGGAACTACTATCAAGAATATTGAAAACCAATTGGGGCATATTGCTGCTGCGCTTAGTAATCAAACATCGAAAACTTTTCCTAGTACAGTGGAACCAAATCCTAAAAATCAAGGAAAGGAACAGATAAAAGCGATATAATTACGAAGTGAAAAAGAATTGGAAACAAGAGTGTAGAAAGAAATGGAGGCGATTCAATTACGAAGTGGAAAAGAATTGGAGACAAGAGTGCAATAAGAAATAGAAACTGAGGTGGATACAAAAAAAGAAAAGGATCATGAATACCCAGATTTAGAATATCCACTTACACCAATAAAAATTAATGTGGAGAAACCTCCACCACCGTTTCCTCAAAGATTGAAACAACACAAAATAGATAAATAATTTTCCAAGTTTATAGAAATTCTTAAGAAATTAATGGTAAATATTCCTTTCATATAAGCTTTAGAGCAAATGCCTAAATATGTGAAGTTTATAAAAGATATTTTGAACAAAAAAGGAAGTTCACTGATAATGAGACTGTTGCACTTAGCGAAGAGTGTAGTACAATTATTTAGAAAAAGCTTCCTAAAAAATTAAAAGATCCATGTGNTATCTTTAGAGATGTTTGTAGATACATAAAAACTTGTGATCGATGTCAACGAGTAGGCAATATATCTAGAAGCAATAAAATGCATCTGAATTTCATGTTAGAAGTTAAGATCTTTGACGTTTGGAGATTAGATTTTATGCGATCATTTATTCCTTCATTTAGAAACGGAAGTTGAGATATTTGATGTTTGGGGATTAGATTTTATGGGACCATTTATTCCTTCATTTGGGAACTTGATATATATTTAAATTTCATGTTAGAAGTTGAGATCTTTGATGTTTGGGGATTTGATTTCATGGGACCATTTATCCCTTCATATGGGAACTTATACATATTAGTTGCGTAGACTTACGTTTCTAAGTGGATTGAAGCACAAGCTTTACCTCGTTGTGATGCTAAAAGTGTTTCAAGCTAAGTGGATTGAAGCACAAGCTTTACCTTGTTGTGACACTAAAAGTGTTTCAAGATTTTTATTGAAAAATATTTTCACTAGATACGGAATGCCTAGAATGATTATCACTAACGAAGGATCCCATTTTAAAAATAAATATATTCTAAGATTGGCAGAAAAATTTCAATATTATTCATAGAATCTCTATTGCATATCATCCTCAAACGAGTGGGTTAGCTGAAGTTTCTAATAGAGAGATTAAACAAATACTTGAAAAGACTGTAAACCCTAGTAGAGTAGATTGGTCCACTAGACTCGATACCGTATTATGGGCTTACAGGACTGCTTATAAAACTCCTATTGGAATGACTCCTCATAGACTGATTTTTGGAAAGACTTGTCACTTACTAGTAGAATTGGAGCATAAAGCATATTTAGTGATTAAAGAATTCAATTATAATTTGAAAGATACTGGTAAGAAGAGATTGTTACAATTAAATGAATTTGAAGAATTATGAAATGAATCTTATGATAATGACAGAATTTATAAGGATAAACTAAAGTTATGGCATGATTGGAAGATTACCCAAAAGAACTTTTAACCAGGACAAGAAGTTTTGCTTTACAACACTAGGCTGAAGCTATTTCCTAGAAAATTGAAGTCTCATTGGTTAGGAACTGTGACTCAAGTTTATACTTACGGAGCTGTTGAGATTGAAGATTAGCATACTGGAAATAGATTTAAAGTAAATGGACACAAATTAAAACCATATTTTGAGGGTAAAAGATCAAATTTTAAAGAGGTTTTAATGATCAATCAACATGAATAACACCTGAATAGGTCGGGCTGACGACGTTAAACCAAGCGCTTAATGGGAGGCAACCCATATTTATCTTTACTTTTATCGTGATTATAGTAGTGTGTATTTGAAATTATCGTTAGTTTGTGGTAGTATTAAGCTCTACTACTCTTATTTACCCTTGAATCATCATTAGAATTGGATCCATAGAGAAAAATTGAAACGCATTTGGACCAGAGAAAAACTGTACAATTTTAGCCTTGGGCGCCGGCGGCGCCCTCGACGCCGCCGACGGAGGGTTTTTTCCCTAGAGTCCAGGAAAAGTTAATACAAAGGCTCGCCGACGGCGGCCTCAACCCTACTGACGACAAGACTGGCGAAATGGCGGTTACTTGTGTTCAAATGGCGGTTTTTGGTAGTTTTTGGGCGGGAGTTACCCTTTTAAACTCTGAAATTTGATTCCTAGTTCATATTTTCCCTAAAAAATGAAGTGAAACTCCACCAATTTCATTCCTATGGCGTCCAATTCCCCTGATAATCCCATAATGCGAGTTTTCAATCGATGAATGTTTATTTGTGCGGAAGCGCAGCGAATTTTCAACAAGTTACTGATAAAGAAATGATTGATCAAGGAACGAGGATTCATAAATCGTGGATTGAATAATCTCATGATCGTAATTGAAGAAACTATAGTGCGACGAAGATGGGAAGTGTTGTGCTACACTACCGCCGCCGGGGTGGTTCCTGTGGTAAAAGAATTTCATGCAAATTTACATGAAATCAACCAAGGAGTTGTTTATGTGCGAGGAAGATGGATCACTTTCACTCCTACATGAATCAATGAATTATACATGATAAAAAATGTTCTTGTCTGCCACTATTCCAATTTTGTCCCAACAAGAAACCAGATGATAAAATTTTTCAATATTTAATGAATGAAACTGACAATTATGAAACAAGAGAAAACGAGTAAGTTAGTTTTTCTGCGACACTCCTAAATCTCGTTTCAAATCATTGGCACTTTTTCATTTCTATGAAACTGTTACCGACAATGAAGATTGGTAAAGTTTCTAAAGATAGTGCTATTTTAAATTACTGCATCCAAAGGGGACTGCAGATCGACATTGGATCAATAATTGTGAAGTCAATTTTGGGCATGATCGTTCATGGATCCACTTATGGCTCAGACACCCTTCCACCAATTTTCCTCACTTTGCAGTCAGTTCCAAGTGTCCTACGAAAATTGGGAAAAGGTACTTCTACCTTGGAAACCTTTGGACCTAACTGAGACATTTCCAGCTTTCGAAGATTAAAATGACATGACCATTATAGTAGATCAATCATCTCAGAATTCACTGCCAGTTCAACCCTTAGTTCCTGACAAGACTCTGGTGATCCTGCGCAAAATCAAGAAATTGGAGGAGGTAGAAAATGTCAAGAATGCGATTAATAATATCTCTGATTTTTTTGATCTTCTAGACTGGAGGATGAAAGAACATTTTGATCACTCTGGATATTTAGAAGATAGCTTGATACGACTGATGAGGAGGATGAAGTTACTAGAAGAAGATTCCACTGAAGAATTTCCATTCCAACCCTTTTACAACCTCTTCGTTCATGTGCAATCAATGGATGATCTCAGAGGAGAATCTAGTACCCTTCTACAACCTCTTCGTTCATGTGCAATAAATGGGTGATCTCAGAGGAGAATCGAGTACCAAGTCTGAAGAATAGTAGATTTATATTACTACCTATTTGTCTATCTATGTATTTTGATTTGAACTTTGTAATTGTTTTGCTTTATAATTATGCTTTTAGATCTCTATATACTCGAGACTAAGCATAAGATGTTTTGTTTTTAGCATTTTGAGTGTTGTGGCTTGGATAGCGACGCTGAATTATTGTGTTGAAGTTGAGAAAATACCAAACTTAGGTGTGTATGTAACGTATATTGTACCCCTTTGAATTTATGTATAAATGTGATGTTTTGTGTTGTGAAAGTTCATTTGTACTAAGTACATCATTTAGTCACTTAAAATTATGTTTATAATGATTGAAAAGATGTCGTTAAGGCTTGAAATTGATCAAAATCGTGAAAATCTGGGATTTAAACCAAAATCAACAGAGCCTGCCAACGACGCCCTTGACGCCGCCGACAGCGGATTTTCCCGAGACTCAGGTTCAAAATTCCAATAGAGCGCGCAGACAGTGCCATCGACCCCGCCGACGGTGAGCTCGCAAAAAAACACCTTTAACCGCTATTTTGACCAATCAATCGCCACTGTCCATCATCCCATTCCTCCTAAGAATGTCATTTTCGATTAGGGCTTGAGAGATCTTGGATTGGGAGGTGATTTTAATACATTTTGACACCAGATTTGATCATCTCTAGGTAAGAGCTTCACTCCAAACTAAAAATATTTGATTTTCATCATGGATTTCTTCCACATTGAGGGGATCCAAAAAATTTGAGAATGTGAAGAAAATTTGGGAAGAAATTCATGGATCTTAGTGTTGAACTCCTAGAATTACTATTGGAAGCCATGATTTGCATATTTGAAGTAGTTTTTGGAATTTTTTCTATAATTTAATTAGATTGAAATGGCTCCACGACAGAAGAAACGGGTTGAGTTTGACGAGTCTCGCTTCGTCAATGCGATGGCTCAAATGAGATTTACTTCAATATTTAAAGGAAAGAAGTGTATAGAATATCGAGTTTTTGAAAGTCCGAGAGGAGAAATTGAACAAGTTATTACCGAGCTAAGGTGGGAGAAATTTTGTTACACCACCAATAAAGCTGATACAAATGTTGTAAAGGAGTTCTACGCCAATGTAATCTATTCTGAAGATGGAATCGTTCAAGTGCGTGGATTTCCTGTTGAATTTACTGCCGCCCGCATCAAAATCTTTTACGAAGTCCAAGACTCTTATAGCTGCCAATATGAATCCTTTAGTATGATGGAAGGTCCTCAATGATGTGATCAACTTTCCTACCACTACAAATCCTTTAGTACGATGGAAGGCCCCCTCAATGATGTGATCAACTTTTTCATCTGATGGGAAAGGAACATGGAAGATAAAGCAGCGAGAACGGGTAAATTTTTCTGCTTCCATGTTGAAAGTCACCTCTAATGCGTAACACTATTTCATTTCTTCTACTCTATTACCGACTTATCACCATAGCGAGGTAACTAGAGATAGAGCTATTCTAAATTTTATTCAGAATAATAGAACTATAAATGTGGGGAGAATAATTTTTAAGAATATATTGACTACGGCGAGGAGTGAGACGAGTGGAGGTCTAGGACATCCTGACATTATTTATGCAATTTGCAAACTTTTTAGGACATCCTGAACTTATTTATACAATTTGTAAACTTTCTGGAGTAGAATTTGGAGATGAATGATGGGCTTACCCTATGAAACCCATTAGTAAGGCCAATTTAAGAACTTATGAATCCCATGAGAAATGGAGAACTTGACCCTATGAAACCCATTAGTAAAGCTAATTTGAAGACATATGAATCCCATGAAAAATGGAGAATTGGGAGTATTATGAAACCCATTAGTAAGGCCAATTTGAAAACTTATGAATCCCATGAGAAATGGAGAACTGAAAGTAGGAGTCAAGAGCCTTCTACTAGTAGAGATGTTCCCTCTACAAGTTATGATCTTCCACCTTCTAGTTCCCCACCCTCAATGATTTGATGAATGAGTTGAACTTGTAGCGGAAGAGCATAGAATTGATAAATGAAAGGATTGGAGGTTTAGAACGTCGATAAGATTACGATAGTGAGTACCTTCAGAGGCATTCAAATTTTGAGATAGTTTATTATGAAGCTCAAGCCTGACACTACAGAGGTGAGCCTGATGTTACTTTTTCTGAGTGCCCCCGATATACTCAGTATCAACCCAATCCACCTGCTGATCAAGGCGATGAAGACATAGTTTGAAATTTTGATATTTGAATATAATTGATGTACTTATACTTGTACTTTTATTTCTGTGATTTTGTTTGTAATAGAAATGGATGTTTGTGTATATTTGTACTTTCATGTTTATTATTATGTTGTACTTGGATAATTTTGATTTTTAATTTTTGTTATAAAGTTTGTGTTATAGTTAAATGTGCATGTGTAGTTTAATAGATGTTGAGTAGTATTTTGTGGATTGTAATGTAATGTAATTTGTGCATTTTAATTTTAATTGTTTTGTTTAGTATTGTGTTTGTGTTAGGAAATATTGTGCTTGTTTAATGTTCTAGTTTTATATTTATTTCAAAATTTCGTTACCCAGAAATTCCTCTAATGATTTATATGTATAGAAAGCTCCTAATATTACAGATCAGGTGAAGTAGAAATGTTGAGAAGGCCACCAAAAATTTTAATTATTTTGTTTAGAGTTTTTCTTTCCACCTATATTATTTTATATTGAAAAATTTAAGTTTGGAGGAGGGAAAGAAAAAGATTAACTATTAGATGTCCTCTATTTCAATATTTTCAAAAATTATTAATATGATTTTATTTGGAATTTAATTCAGGTAACTATATTTTTGTAACTATTTAAATATTATGGTAGATTTAAAGAAAAATATTCAGGTAACTATATTTTTGTAGCTATTTAAATATTATAGTAGATTTAAAGAAATATTTTTATAATGAAAACTAATTTTGTAACTTTAGATATTTAGTATAAAAGAATAAGATTATAGTTAACTATTTAAAGTAAAGGAAACTATATTTTGAAGTATTAAGAATCTGGAAATTCATTTGAGAAGAAAAGATTGGGGCTTAATGATGTAAAAACCATGAAATATTTATAATGTAAAGGAATGCTTTGAGTTTCAAATTTAGGTAAAGAAAAGTGAAGTTCAAAATCATTAAAGGCTATCCTGATATAGTAATCCTCACTTGAAAAAGGAAAAAAGGAATGATTGAAAACAATCCCCAAAAAGAAAAGAAAAATCTATAGGATTGAAAACAATCCAAATGAAAAAAAAAAAGAAAACAAAGAAAAAAATTATGAAAGTAAAGAANTAAATTTATCTTTCCTGTGGATTTTATTGTTTTAGATATGGAGGAAGATAAAAAAATACCTACAATTTTAGGAAGACTTTTTTTAGCTATTGGAACAGGTATGATAGATGTTCAAAAGGGAGAATTAACTATGAGAGTTAACAATCAAGAATTGACTTTTAATATTGCAAAATCTATGAAATACCCTGTTGTTGAAAGAGATAATGAATATTTTCGCATGGAAATTAGTGAACATCTAGTGAACGAGCATTTTAAAGAATATTTTGAAGTGAAAAAAGATTTTGAGGATAAAGATGAAGTTATTTTGGATGAAATAGAAAAAGAAGAATTATATTATGTTCAGGAAAGATTTGAGATGCTGGATATTACGAGAAATGCTGATAAGAATCTAGTTCCATCAATTATAAAATCACCTGAACTTGAGTTGAAAATATTGCCTAACCACTTAAAGTATGTGTTTCTGGGAAACTCATCTACATTACCTGTTATTATATCTTCAGAGTTAAATGATTTGCAAGAGCAAAGACTTTTGAATACATTAAAAAGATATAAGAAAGCTTTTGGTTGGGCCTTAGCTGATATTAAAGGAATCAGTCCTTCAATTTGTATGCACATAATTATACTAGATGAACAATATAAACCAAGAATTGATCCATAAAGGAGATTAAACCCAATGATGAAAGAAATAGTCAAGAAAAAAATTATGAAATGGTTGGACACTGGAATTATATATCCTATTTCGGACAGTGCTTGGGTAAGTCCAATTCATTGTGTTCCTAAGAAAGAAGGGGTTACTGTTGAAGCACAAGAGAATAATGAATTAATACCTATCAGACAAGTTACTGGGTGGCGTATTTGCATTGATTATAGAAAATTAAACACTGCCACTATGAAAGATCACTTCCCTTTACCATTTTTAGACCAAATAGTGGATAGACTTACTAGGCACAAATATTTTTATTTTTTAGATGGATATATCGACTACCATCAAGTTCCTATTGCTCCTGATGATCAAGAAAATACAACATTTACTAGTCCTTTTGAAAAATTTTCTTTTCGAAGAATGTCTTTCGAATAATGTAATGCACCTGTAACATTTTAGAGATGTATGAAGTCTATATTCAGTAAGTTAATTGATGATGGAATAAAAGTGTTTATAGATGATTTATTTATATTTGGAACATCATTTGATGCATGCTTAAATTATCTTGAAAAAGTTTTGAAGTTATGCGAAAGAATTAATTTTGTTTTAAATTGGGAGAAATGTCAATTTATGGTTGCAGGAGGAATTGTGTTAGGGCATAAAATTTTGGAAAATGGTATGGAAGTAGACCATGCAAAAATTTAAGTTATATCTAAACTAATTTCTCCTACTAATGTAAGAGGGGTTAGAAGTTTTCTTGGATATGTTAGTTTTTACAAGCGCTATATTAAAGATTTTTTAAAAATTACCAAACCTCTATGCCAATTTTTAGAAAATGACAAGAAATTTGAGTTTACTGAAAATTATTTAAATTCCTTTGAGTTATTAAAAGAAAAGATAATCACAACCCCTATAATAGTTTCACCTAACTGGGAGAAACCATTCGAACTGATGTACGATGCTAGTGATTATGCTATTGGAGCTGTTCTTGGACAAAGGTATGATAAGATTTTTAAAGTTATATACTACGCTAGTAAAACTCTTAACGATGCTCAAATTAACTATACTGTTGCTGAAAAAGCGTTACTGGCTATTGTGTATGCCTTTGACAAATTTATATCTTATTTAATTGAGACTAAATGTGTTGTTCAGACTGATCACTCTGCTATTAAATATCTGATGCAAAAGAAGGATATCAAACTAAGGTTAATTAGTTGGATACTTTTGATGCAAGAATTTGATTTTGTGGCTATTGATAGAAAGGAAACTGATAATCAAATTACTGATCATTTGTCGAGATTAGAATATCATGAATTATCTGACACCGATAATGAAATTATGGACAGTTTCCCTGATGAACAACTCTATAATATTAATGAGTGGAAAATATCATGGTATGTTGATATTGTTAATCATATTGTAAGTGATATTTTGGCACCTATGCTGACATTGCAACAACAAAAAAAATTCATTCATGATGCGAAAGCATATTTTTAGGATGAGTCTTATTTATATAAACAATGTAATGATCTTATTATGAGAAGATGTGTATCTATTTAAGAAACTGAACTAATTATTCAGAAATGTCATGATTCTGAATTTGGAGGACATTTTGGAACTGATAAAACTGCTTATAAAATTTTACAAGTTGAATTCTATTGGCCTACTCTCTTTAGAAATGTTTACAGATACATAAAAACTTGTGATTGATGTCAACGAGTAGGCAATATATCTAGAAGAAATAAAATGCCTTTGAATTTCATGTTAGAAGTTGAGATCTTTGATGTTTGGGAATTATATTTCATGGGACCATTTATTCCTTCATCTGGGAGCTTATACATATTAGTTTCAGTAGACTATGTTTCAAAGTGGATTGAAGCACAAGCTTTACCTTGTTGTGACGCTAAAACTGTTTCAAAGTATTTAATGAAAAACATTGTCACTAGATACAAAATGCCGAGAGTGATTATCATTAACGGAGGATCCCATTTCAGGAATAAATACATTCAAAGATTGACAGAAAAGTTTAATGTTCTTCATAGAATCTCTACTTCCTATCACCCTCAGACCAGTGGGTTAGCTGAAGTTTCTAATAGAGAAATTAAACAAATATTGAAGAAGACTGTAAACCCTAGTAGAGTAGATTGGTCTACTAGACTGGATAGTGCATTATGGGCTTACAGGACTGCTTATAAAACTCCTATTAGAATGACTCCTTACAAGCTAATTTTTGGAAAGACTTGTCACTTACCAGTAGAACTGGAGATGACTCCTTATAGACTGATTTTTGCAAAGGCTTGTCACTTACCAGTAGAATTGGAGCATAACAATTGGGCGATTAAAGAATTCAATTATAATTTGAAAGATGCTAGTGAGAAGAGATTGTTACAAACGAATGAATTTGAAGAATTAAGAAATGAATCTTATGATAATGACAGAATTTATAAGGAGAAAATAAAGTTCTTGCATGATCGGAAGATTAACCAGAAGAACTTGAACCAGGACAAGATGTTTTGCTTTACAATACAAGGATAAAGTTATTCCCTAAGAAATTGAAGTCTCGTTGGTTAGGACCCTTTACTGTGACTTGAGTTTATACTTACGGAGCTGTTAAAATTGAAGATCAAAAAACTGGGAATAGATTTAAAGTAAATGGACACAGATTAAAACCATATTTTGATAGTAAAAGACCAAAATTTAAAGAGATTTTAATGGTCAGTCAACCTAAATAATATCTAAATAGGTCGGGCTGACGATGTTAAACCAAGCATTTTATGAGAGACAACCCATAGTAATCTTTATTTTTATTTTTATTGTGATTATAGTGTTTTTTTTTTAAATTATTGTTAGTTTGTGGTAGTATTGAACTCAACTACACGTATTTACCCTTGAATCATCATAAAAATTGGATCCATAGAGAAAATTGGAACGCATTCGGACTAGAGCAAAATTTTGAAATTTTTGCCTTGGGCGTCGACAACGGGCTTGATTTAGTACTTAATATATAAATACACGAAATCCATGAAAATTCAATAACTCGAGATAGAATCAAGTTGTAAGAATATCTAGTACTTAATTTAGGAATTTCAATTTTCTATTCATTTCAAAAATAACTATAATTTGTCAAACTTAGAAATATTAGAAGAATTTAAATATAGAATTATATGAGAACTCTACTAGTAAAGATTTGACTAATACATTTAAAATTAAGAATAAGCTTAGAAGTGTTAGTAAATTTCTTCCTTTAAGAAAATTCAGGTAAAACTAATTTTTAATTAAGCATCTCCTCAAGCTTCTCCTAACATATTTTTCTTTTTTACTTTTCTTTTTTTTTCNATCTAAACCTACTTGAGGAGCATAAACACTTATAATATTAAAAATCTTAGTATCAATGATAAGGGCTATAATTCTATCGCCAACTTTATTAATTTTTACAACATTATCTTTCAAACTCTTATCTATAATTACACNGGGAACCCTTGCTTATTTAACACTACACCAGGGCGCCGGTGTAGCGGCCCTTGCACACTTTTCACTGTATTCAGGCAATACATCANCTTTTCTCCAACCCACTTAGTTTCTTGAATACATAAGAGATTAATTTTCCTATGAATCATAATATCAACTAACTCCATTAATTTGCCATTGAGAGTGCCTATATTCCAAGATTCTATCCTAATATTAATTTCATTAGTTTCATGGACTAACTTCTCTCCCCGCATTCGCCCGTAATGANCAGGCAATACATCGCGTCGCTTCCAGGGGACGCCCTAGCACTTACACAATGATCAAAAGGATTCATGTCATGATTTTTTCGACAAGTTTTACGCTGGCTGTTGACTACCTAACGCAACCCTCCACTTTTTGCATCTGGGCTTGGGACCGGCAACGGCAGTGTTAATTTGTCAAACTTAGGAATATTAGAAGAATTTAAATATAGAATTATATGAGAACTCTACTAGTAAAGATTTGACGAATACATTTAAAAATAAGAATAAGCTTAGAAGTGTTAGTAAATTTCTTCCTTTAAGATAATTCAGGTGAAACCAATTTTTAATTAAGCATCTCCTCAAGCTTCTCCTAACATATTTTTCTTTTTTACTTTTCTTTTTTTCTTCTTTTGATTTTTTCTTTTTCTTTTTCTTTCGGAATCATTTTCAATCATTTCTTTTTATTTCTTTTTCATGTGAGAATTACTATATCTNTTTTTCTTTTTCTTTTTCTTTCGGGATCATTTTCAATCATTTCTTTTTATTTCTTTTTCATGTGAGGATTACTATATTTGGATAGTCTTTAATGATTTTGAATTTCACTATTCTCTTCCTAAAATTAAAAATTTCTCACATTTCTTAACTTAATAATGTGTATTAGTATAAAAGTGATTTCATAGAGTCACAAATTCTTTTTAAAGTGTAATTCTGAAATCCTTAGTATTTCAAAAATATAATTTTTCCTATTTTGAATAGTAAAAGCAAATTCCTATGCGTTTATACTAAATATCTTAACTCTAGATCTTTAATCATNATAGCCTTACCTAGTTATTATGAATTCACAACAAGTTTTAACATTCCAATTGGTCAGATTGAAGTTGTAAAACGAAGTATGAAGTAATGAATCATCACAGGTATGGAATAAGAAAAATCTTAAACAATTCTAATCCTACACATGTTTACTTTTATTACAAGGAGAAAAATAAAAAAAATACTTAGAATTTATGGGGATAACACAATAAAACATGATTTATATTAAAAAATAAGTCTTCCCAATAAAACAAAACTCAAACACAAATACAAAGTACTTTTCTGAGACTTCTTCCCATGAAAATCCTTTGAAGTTCCTTTGACCTCTTACTCCAATAGACACACTACAAAGACTCTCATACACACTCACACTCACGCCACACACACACATAAGAAGAGAGTCTCACGCCAAAGCCTTCTTCAACAACCCCCTCCTAAAGCTTTCTACGACCAGCCAATTATGTCTTTAAATAAAGCTCTTAAAATCACCAAGAGTCACTTCAATTACCTCTTCAAAATTCATCCAAATTCATTTCACAAAAGTCTAAACCGTTTTTGGCACTTAGGCGCCACGACAATTTTTGTTCTTTAGTTCCATTTGACCATATTTTGCTCCATGTTTGCTCCTTTTGCTCTTAAACTTCATCTTTTGTCTTGAAATAAAAAACAAATAAAATACATTCTATTAAAGCACAATATCATTAAAAATGAGCATTATACACACGCGCGCGCGCACACACACAATAACAAATTTTAAGGCATGCAAATTCCCCCAAACGTAAACGTTAAT
The DNA here is from genome assembly GCA_002079205.1 of Phalaenopsis hybrid cultivar. Taxonomy (NCBI): domain Eukaryota; kingdom Viridiplantae; phylum Streptophyta; class Magnoliopsida; order Asparagales; family Orchidaceae; genus Phalaenopsis; species Phalaenopsis hybrid cultivar. Next base: position 15,080 of record JXCR01100716.1, on the reverse strand, counting down.
TTTCCTCAAGTAGCTCATCTATTTTGTTAAAAAAATACTTTAAATTATGGTAGTGTGTTTCATTAAAGGTTATTATACTTTTGCCCCATAAATGTGATAGTGAAACATTTAGAAAAAAATTCAATAACTCGAGATATAATCAAGTTGTAAGAATATCTAGTACTTAATTTAGGAATTTCAATTTTCTATTCATTTCAAAAATAATTATAATTTGTAAGACTTAGAAATATTAGAAGAATTTAAATATAGAATTATATGAGATATCTACTAGTAAAGATTTGACTAATACATTTAAAATTAAGAATAAGCTTAGAAGTGTTAGTAAATTTCTTCCTTTAAGATAATTCAGGTGAAACCAATTTTTAATTAAACATCTCCTCAAGCTTCTCCTAACGTATTTTTCTTTTTTTTCTTTTGATTTTTCTTTTTCTTTTTCTTTCGGGATCATTTTCAATCATTTCTTTTTATTTCTTTTTCATGTGAGGATTAATATATCTGCATAGTCTTTAATGATTTTGAATTTCACTATTCTCTTCCTAAAATTAAAATTTTCTCACATTTCTTAACTTAATAATGTGTATTAGTATAAAAGTGATTTCATAGAGTCACAAATTCTTTTTAAAGTGTAATTCTGAGATCTTTAGTGTTTCAAAAATATAATTTTTCCTACTTTGAATAGTAAAAGCAAATTCCTATGTGTTTATACTAAATATGGTAACTCTAGATCTTTAATCACTAAGAATTTTTACGTAAGTTCACTATAACATTCGTAGATAAAAAATAAAGTTTTCTAAAAATAACACCACATACCACACGTTATGTTAAAAGATTTTTAAATATAATTTATTTGAGGACAAATAAAGTTTAAATTTTAAAAGTGTTTCTCCCTCCCTCAAAGTTGAATTTTTAAATGGTTTAAAACATTACAGTACCAAAAGAAGTATGAAGAGAGAAAAATTTATAGATTAATTATCTATCACATGGTTCTAAACATGAAAATAATACAGTTACAAGTAATAAAAACAGGTGTGTGTACCATTAAGTAAATCTAAATTAAATAGGTTTAACATGAAAGGTAAAAAGTAAAGAACTAATATCTCGTACAAGCATTATATATATATGAAGTGGAACAAAAGGAAAATAGTAGTGCAATGAAAATTAAAAAGTCCAAAAGACACATCAGCAGTACACATAAATATCACAATGTTCAGTACAATCAAAATAACTTAAAATCAGCAATAACTAGGAAAAGTAAATACATACATCAGAATCACTACTTATCATCATCATCATCTTCATCAACATCCCGATCTGTGACAATAAGGAGGATAAGCATGGAAGCTCACAAGGGAAGTATTGAAACTTGCTTCATAGTCACTTTTACGTTTCAAATATTGTTCCAAAGGCTCCCAATGCTCTTCATTCTCTTGAAGCTGACACTATACAAAAAGTATATCGCTTGATGTATTTGCAACTGCTCCATCACAGTGTCTAAAGTAAAAGGTGAATGAGTTGAAGTACCAGAGGTAGAAGGTCTCGAAGCTGAAGTAGATGGAATATCATATGCTCTACCTTGAGATCTTCCATATAAGTCCACAATAGTTTACCAATAGGCTTTAGTGGTTACAGTGGCTCTTCCTACATCTTATATTTAACCCCAGAATGTTGGCAAAAATTCTAAGCTTTAGCTGGGGTATTAAGCATAGAAGAGGAAAAATTTAGCTTATGTCGTTCTTAACTTTCCATGCTCCACGCCCATCTGTAAGGAATGCAATGATCTCATCGAGGTCCTACTAATTAGGCTCAAATTCAGAAAAGAAGGGATCCGAAATAGGAGGCAGCTCATATAATGCATTGATCCTCTCGTGGATGAACGTACTCCGCTCTCTCGAACAAATACTTTCTCTGCCGGTGCTTCAATCAAATTAGCATAAAACTCTCGCACCACATAAATAATTGCTACAACAATGATGTAGTAGAAGCTTTCCTAGCGACAAACAACAATCAAATTTTCTACAGCACCACCAAAACTAGAAAAACTTCGCTCCACTATAAACTTCCTCNTTTTTACGTAAGTTCACTATAACATTCGTAGATAAAAAATAAAGTTTTCTAAAAATAACACCACATACCACATGTTATGTTAAAATATTTTTAAATATAATTTATTTGAGGACAAATAAAGTTTAATTTTTAAAAGTGTTTCTCCCTCCCTCAAAGTTGAATTTTTAAATGGTTTAAAACATTATTGTACCAAAACAAGTATGAAGAGAGAAAAATTTATAGATTAATTATCTATCACATGGTTCTAAACATGAAAATAATACAGTTACAAGTAATAAAAACAGGTGTGTGTACCATTAAGTAAATCTAAATTAAATAGGTTTAACATGAAAGGTAAAAAGTAAAGAACTAATATCTCATACAAGCAGTATATATATATGAAGTGGAACAAAAGGAAAATAGTAGTTCAATGAAAATTAAAAAGTCCAAAAGACACATCAGCATTACACATAAATATCACAATGTTCAGTACAATCAAAATAACTTAAAATCAGCAATAACTAGGAAAAGTAAATACATACATCAGAATCACTACTTATCATCATCATCATCTTCATCAACATCCCGATCTGTGACAATAAGGAGGATAAGCATGGAAGCTCACAAGGGAAGTATTGAAACTTGCTTCATAGTCACTTTTACGTTTCAAATATTGTTCCAAAGGCTCTCAATGCTCTTCATTCTCTTGAAGCTGACACTATACAAAAAGTACATTGCTTGATGTATTTGCAATTGCTCCATCATAGTGTCTAAATTAAAAGATGAATGAGTTGAAGTACCAGAGGTAGAAGGTCTCGAAGCTGAAGTAGATGGAATATCATATGCTCTACCTCGAGATCTTCCATATAAGTCCACATTAGTTTACCAATAGGCTTTAGTGGTTAAAGTGGCTCTTCCTTCATCTTATATTTAACCCCAGAATGTTGGCAAAAATTCTAAGCTTTAGATGGGGTATTAAGCATAGAAGAGGAAAAATTTACCTTATGTTGTTCTTAACTTTCCATGCTCCACACCCATTTGTAAGGAATGCAATGATCTCATCGAGGTCCTACTAAGTAGGCTCAAATTCAAAAAGAAGGGATATGAAATAGGAGGCAGCTCATATAATGCATTGATCCTCTCGTGGATGAACGCACTCCGCTCTCTCGAACAAATACTTCCTCTGCTGGTGCTTCAATCAAATTAGCATAAAACTCTCGCACCACATAAATAACTGCTACAACAATGATGTAGTAGAAGCTTTCCTAGCGACAAGCAACAATCAAATTTTCCACAGGACCACTAGGACTAGAAAAACATCGCTCCACTATAAACTTCCTCGACAATAGAAACTCATTGTACTGATCTTTTTCTTTAAGATTGAAAGATTTCTTATTGTCAAATACCTCTTTCCCCTTTTCTCTCTTTGTTTTTGGAGCCATCACAAAATCTATTAAAAATCCAAATAAATTCCAAATATAAGCTCTAAAGACTCGTACATGCAATTTTCAAGCAAATAAACTCTTCTACCATGGATTTTCATTAATTTTTTTCATATTTTTCAAGATTTTTGGCATTTTCAAATTTTAGAAGAAATCCNAGCTCTAAAGACTCGTACATGCAATTTTCAAGCAAACAAACTCTTCTACCATGGATTTTCATTATTTTTTTTTCATATTTTTCAAGATTTTTGGCATTTTCAAAATTTAGAAGAAATCTACAGTGAAAGAGGAAAATTTCTTAAGCAAAGTATAGATCTTACTTAGAGAAGAAGACATCCAAAGTTTTTAGGCTCTAAATCGCTAAGTTTTGCAAGCAAAGAGAAGGCTTAGGGAGGTCCACCGTGCAAATTGAGGAAGAAGATGAAGCTTAGGGCGCAAAAATGGTGTTAAACAAGTCCAATTCACAATTTATTAGACTGAAGTAGTCATTCAACCAAATCGGCGCCTAGGCACTGGCTTCAGCTCTTAGGTGTCTAGTTTCATGGTAAACTGGCGAGTAGGCGCCAGATCTAAATTGTTGCAATTTTTTTTTAATTATTTAAAGTATAAACACAACAAACCTAAGGCCTTTGAACCCTAATTATATCAATTTAACATCATTCTAATAATTAATCAACTTCCAAACATCTCATAACTTCCATTAGCACAAGCATCTTAAGTTTTAACTATCCAAATGATCCAAGCACGCTAACACCATGAAATTAACTTCACAAAATTAATACAAATTCACTAACAATTGGTTTGATATAAACTGACTTAACAACAATCCAACATAGGTGGATAAGAAAATACAAACATAAATAACAAATAAGCAGAACTAGAGACACTTATAGATATGAGTTGACATAATAATCAAACACATTCAAACATCATATTTTTCTCACACAAACCTCCGACTACTAATAATTATGAACGTTATTCTCTTTTACCTTCTCATTTCTTAGATGGTGATGCACAAATAGGTGATAAAAATGATAGTGAGGAAACTCCTTAATAGATTTTTCTTTGATCCAGTTGTTCTTTGGATACATCCTCACTTGCGCCTCCTGGAAACATGCCATACATCAAATTGGAGATTCATCTGTCAATCCAGGTGATCACAGTGATCAGATAAGTTGCTGAACATGGTATAAATTTTTGCAATTTCTCTTCATCCTTCTTGATTTTCTCTATAATTCCTTCTAAACTATAGCAAGGAACCCGTTGAAGTATGTACGGGCGTCCTTGTGTATGAACTTCCTTTCATCAACCCCACCATTGCCTTGCTCTCCACTGGTACAAGGAAAACTGAAGTTAGCACTCAATTCCTTCTCCAAATATGCTCTCTCATGCCTATAATATGAAGTATCGGGTCCCTTAGGCAAGTTTATAGAGGTATTAAAGGAATGAAGTGTGTTAAAACTACCAAGGGGCAGCTTACGCACAATTTCTGAACTATGGCGCATCACAAGCTCCAGATTCTGGCCCTTAGGTGTCAGTGCTCAACTAGACACTGTTTCGCCTTGCGTCCAATTTCCACATCCCAATCTCATTTTGATCATTAAATTAATGTTTTGTGCCTTCTTACATCTTGTAGGTCTAAGTACTACATCAAATGGTCCATACACTAACAAAAATCAATTCACACAAATAACCATGGGTTTTCTCCCACGAAGCATTTAGTTTAACTTCGTCAGCCTAACGTATCCAATACTTTTACTCTAGTCAACCCAACATCAACACTTCTTCATATAAATTGATACACATGGACAGGACATGCCTTGAGTCACCTGCTTTAGCTCAAGATCCTTTGACACCTCTTAAAACCTAGTGATCATCATGACCATTAAATTCACCATGGGAAGAGGGGGTTTACTGACATCGACTCCTTTATGAATTCACCTAGGGTACCCAACATTCTGAAAGTTGCACTGACTCTCATTATGATCAAATCAGTAATGACAAACCCTGATTTGGTTAACCCTTAACTCATAGTCATCACATTGACCATTTAGTCAACCTTAGGATCAAATTGGTCAAACTTGACCATTTGGTCAATTTTGACTTAAAATTGGTCAAATGACTAACCCTAAGACTCAATTGGTCAAAATCAACCCAATTGGTCGAATTTGGTCAAATTGGTCAACTCTAGTCAAAATGGACAACTTTGGTCAACCTTGGTCAAACTGCACCATTTGATTAACCCAAACACCAAATTGGTCAAACTATACAATTTAGTCAACCCTAAGACCAAATTGGCCAAACTAAACCATTTAGTCAACCCAAACTCCAAGTTGGTCAAACTGGACCATTTGGTAAACCATAGACCCCATTAGTCAAACTTTGGTCAAAATGGTCAATCTTAAACACAATGCTCACTATGTGACCATTTAATCAACAATTGACTCAAATAATCACCATATGGTTAAGACATCACCATATGTTCAATTTGACCATGATGGTCAACTTTGGTCAACCTTGGTCAAACCCAAGCTATGCCATTAAATCTAATGACCCCATGACTAACTTAACCATGGCATGGTCAAGTAAGTCACCTTGGTCAACCTTGGGCCTAAATTGGTCAACCATGGTCAAACTTGGTTAACTTTACCATTTTGGTCAAACTTTGGTCTTTTAATCAAATTATTTTATTCTCTTGATTTAATAATCATTTAATTAATTAAAGAGAGTGAAATGAAAAATTACTATACCTAAGATTTAAGCCTAAAATCATGGTTTAAGCCCATGGCAACCCTAAACCCATGTCTTACACTTAAACCCTAAAGTCACCTCAAGAAAAATTGCCAATGGGTCACCCATGACCCATGAGACCTATCATGACATGACAAAGACTCATAGAAGACATATGCACCATAATTTTTTACCCAAGTCAAGGGTCATCATGAGGCCATTATGAGGAGAAGAAAAAGGTGTCATTCCTTCATGAAACCATGGAAGGAAGACATGGTGAGATCATCACTCACCTCCCTTTCCATCTAATAGGAGAAAGCTTATTCAAGTCATTATCCTAACCATGATTGAGCCAATCATGACTTAACCATGGAAGTGAGGGAAGTGAAAGCTTATGTGTCATTTCATTCCAATCGTATTGAATGACTTGTAAGCCCATGTAGGGAAGGTCAATCCAGCTCATTTTAAGAGATTTATCCACCTCATGAGCCATCCAATAGGGAAAGAACAAGCCATGATAATCCAAAATTTTCATTTTCAATATCATGATGGAAAGCCATGGGGAAGAGGGAAGATGGATATGCACAACTTAAGTTCACTTCCCTTATCCACCCTGAACTTCCCTAAACCACCACCAAACTTCCCCAATCAATTCCAAGCTCTATAGCCACCTCTAATGACTATAAAGAGGCCAAACTGAAAGAGAGAGAGACCTATCTACAATCCTCAATTCCAAAAGCTTTCAACATTAAATGTATCCTCCAAACCTTGAGAAATTGATTCCCCATAAATTCAGCTCCTGAAACCCACTGACATGATCCAATTTTATGCCCTAAAAGTAGGACCAATTTTTCAGGTTGACATAAAACTCTTCAAAAGCTCAAATTGACCACTCCAAAACCATCAATGAACGTCAAAAGGAAGTTCCCAATTAAAATCATGCCTTCCAACAAGCTCTAACCACTCCCTAAGACCAACCCGTGGAGTCGTTTCAACAAGAACATAGCTCGGACTCATTTCATTCCAAATTGGACATAGAAAGAGCTTCGCTAGGACCTAGCGATCATTCCTGTCAATTTTGATTGAGGCTTCACCTCATCAAAACAAGGTATGGGCTCAAACCCTAATTTTGGCTTCAGTTTTCACACATTGTGAAGAGAACGTTCACTCCATAAATATCTAACCTTATGGATTGATTTGTTTCATCAAGATGAAGCTTTAGAAATAAACTTCATCAAATTTTATTGTGTATTGAACGAGAAATTGACATTTAAAGCTGGATGGTTCTCTACAATCATCCCACGAGGACGTTGAACAGATGTTGTTCATTTTCGTGCATAAAAAATTGAAACAAATAAAACAACGGGCCACGTGGCTGTTCGCGTGCTAAGCATAGCGAATAGAATGGTGTCGTGTGGAGTTTTGAAAACTCTAAGGTTGCGTTGGTGCCACGTATATTAAATAGAAATTCTTTATTTTTCTATTTAATTTAATCCAAAAAATCCCATTTAACTTCAAAATTTCATATCTTGACATAGAATAATAAAAAAAAATATGACAAAAATATCCCTGGATTCAAGAAAATGATGAAAAAATTATGAGAGTGAAATGAAAAATTACTGAATTATATTTAATTTTTAATTAATTAATTACTATCTGGAGTAATTTAATTACCAAAAATTATTTATAAATAAAAAAATCTGAAATTTTTTGGAATCCACCTTTATGTCCTTGGGAATATTCCCTAATTTTTCCAAGGCTACAAAATTCCCTAGAGTCCAATTTTCTAATTTCTATAAAAATTAGTGATTATTTCCAAAATAATTATAAAAAAATCAAGAATTGGAAATTAAATTTGAAAATGGTTGGAAAATTTAGAGTGACACTTTTAAACTCTAAAATGACAATTTTTAGCCAATGAAAAATTTAAAATGACATTTTCATCACTTAGATAAAAATTTAAAATTCCAAATTTACATTTAAAACCCTAGAATTTCCTAAACTTGAATCTTCACTTTGAATAACATATAGGATTGACCAAATCCTAACCCTTAGGTCCGACTCCAAAATTAGATTCAGGGGGAACCCAATCCCTAACCAACATGGGGTTTAACCATCTCCTCAAGACTATGTCTAACCCCTATAGACCCAAAATCAAAATTTCAAATGTTGAGTTTAAACTCACATAACACTTAGATCCAATCCACACGGACCTTCCAAATGGATTCAAACCAAACTCTGATATCTGGGTTCAATCCAAATGAACCCAAACTCAAATAAACCATAATTAGGTATAAGCCCCAATTAGACCTAATTAACCACCTTAGACCTTAATTACATTAGGCTTAACACAAATAAACCCTAATTACGTCTAAACCCCAATTAGACCTAATTAACCCCTTTTAAGCCTTAATCACATTAGGCTTAACACAAATAAATCCTAATTAGGTCTAAACCCCAATTAGGCCTAATTAACCTCTTTTAAGCCTTAATTACATAAGGAATCCTAATTAGTTCTAAACCCCAATTAGATCTAATTAACCCCTTTTAATCTTTAATCACATTAGGCTTAACACAAATAAACTCTAATTAGGTCTAAACCCCAATTAGACCTAATTAAACCCTTTTAAGCCTTAATGACATTAGGCTTAACACAATTAAACACTAATTAGACCTACTTAACTTTTAAGCCTTAATTACATTAGGCTTAACACAAATAAAACTTAGTTAGGTTTAAACCTCAATTAGGCCTAACCCAAATTTAGACCTAAACTCTTATTAGGTCTAACCCAAATTTAGACCTAATTAATTTAGTTAAAACTTAATTACATTAGGTTTAATTAATCCTAAACTTCAATTAGGTATGGCCTTAACTAGACCTAATTAATCTAATAAACCTTACTCATATTAGGTTTAATTATTCTTCAAACCTAATCAGATCTAATTTAAACTATATTTAATTAAACATTTAAGTTTTAACTAAATTAGACTTAAGTCAACCTAAACTCTTAGGCTCAATCCAAATTGACCTAAACCAACTTAAATCTTAAGGTCAATCCAAATTGAACCTAAGCAAACCTTAATTATAATCTACATTATACTTAACTAAATTAGACCCAACTTACATCATATCTAAACTTTAATTCCTACCTACATTGGACTTAAATTAACTCAAACCCTTAGGTTCAACTCATACTGAACACAAATCAAATCAAACCTTAATACAGACCAAACTTTGGGTTCAGCCCACATTGAACCTAAATTAACCTAAATCTTAGCTTCAACCCACATTGAACCTAAATTAACCTAAAACTTAGTTTTAACCCACATTGAACCTTAGTCAACATAAACCTTAGGTTCAACCCAAATTGAACCTAAATTAAACCTTAGGATCAATCTATATTTAACCTAAATCCGAATGTTCAATCCATATTGAACCTAAGACATTCTAGACCTTTAGGTTCAACCCAACTTGAATCAACTCTTTAGATTCAACCTAACTTGAACTTAAGTCAACAATCAACATAAACTTTAGGTTCAATCCATATTGAGCCTAAGTTAACCCTAAGTTTAAGGTACATTAGACTTAACTAAAGCAACCATAATTCCTACCTACATTGGACTTAAAACTATTTCAAATCTTAGGATCAATCCATATTGAACCTAAATCAATCATAAGTTTTACCTACATTATACTCAGAACAATTTCAAACCTTAGGTTCAATCCATATTGAACCTAAATCAAACTTTAAGTCCTACTTAAATTGGATCTAAATTACCTTAAACCATAGGTTCTACTTACATTGAACCTAAACCAATTCATATCCCGAGACTTGCCTAAATTGGTCATAATACCATTCCAATCCTTAGATTCTATCTAAATTGAAATGACCCGGGATGATAAAACCGTGGGATCCTGGTCTGTTCATTCCAAACAAAAATAAATGACAAAAATCACAAAAATCAATTGACTAATAAATTGTAAACAACCAAAAATTTTCCAACCCCTAAAATCCGAATAAGACAATAAAACTTAATTTGAACCTTATTGAACAAAGATCACCGAATGTAACTTGAACATCTGTGTTCAGATCTACGAAGATTTCTTGGACAATGTAATATGTGGTTGCTGATAAGAATCTTCCGGTCTTGGTTTGAACACCTTTCAGACTAAGTAGATTTGAATATGTTACTGCACCGGGATGATGATGCGNCGCTCTTTCATCTAAACTATGAAAATTATGGAGTCAGTTTGACTTCATCTTTTTCAAAACTNGATTTGTTGTGTGTTGTTTTTGTAAATATTTTTCAATATTACAAAGCACACACACGACAGTGCTAATATTAAATATTCAATTCAAATTCAAATAAAAATAACTTTAGTAAAAATAATTTTATCTTTTAAAATCTTTAAATTATCAAACCTGTAGTAATAACGCAAGTATATGTATCACTCAAGTAATAAAGGTCTTTAATGGAGTCCTAGATATCGATCTCATAGAGAAGATAGAAATTCTTATGAATAAATTGTAATGATTATAATGTAAAGCACAATTCAAACTTCAAAACTTAAATACAAAATTCAAATCTAAAGTAATTGAGTGTATGTTAAATAAAATACAGTTAAAAAAATTGAGTTAACTGAACTAATTTCANGCGGGCAACGGGATTTCAATTCCGATGACCGACAGCTTCTTACGGGCAAACTCCACACCAAAAATAGTGCCGTCAAATAACATAAATCACAATATTTAAACTATAAAAACTAAATTAAAAAAAACAAGTTAAAATGGGTCTAATGAATGCTAACAGAAATGTAGCTAAAAGAATTAAGTTTATTAAACTAACTTCTAAACTTCAAAAGTAAACTTATGAAAACTAAACAAAGTTTCTGTGATGAAGAGTTCAAATTTAATAAAACTTCCTTCCCCTTTACAATGAGTATATGGATTGTGAAGAAATTAAAATCATTTATATATATATATATATATATAT
>JXCR01100699.1:0-14991 GCA_002079205.1 Phalaenopsis hybrid cultivar | reverse complement strand
TAAAGTTTCATAAGATGGTTGAGTATCAATAATCTATCCTAGTGAATTTTCCTCTAATACTGAGGGTATTTGAGAATAGTTCACTCATATTTGATCAATCTTTTTAGAAATAACAGCATTTTGAGATTCCAAAATAGACATTGCATTAGAATCATGAATACTGGCTACTCTATTAAGATTTACCCTTTTAGAGGGCCATTAAAATTATTACTAGCTATTTCTTCAATTAAAGAATATGCTTCATCAAAAGGTTTTGACATTAATGATCCACTCGCAGAAGCATCTTTAATCGATCTTAGTGAGACGTTTTAATTTAGTAATTAATTATGAAAGGTTTGAATTATTAACCAATCTGGGAAAGCATGGTGTAGACATTTTCTAAGAAGAACTTTAAATCTTTCCCAGGCTTCATATATCAATTCCCCTTCAAATTGACAAAATAGAAGATTCTTAAATCTTTCCTAGGCTTCATATATTGATTCCCCTTCAAACTAACAAAAAAAATGTAATATCATTTCTAAGCTTAGGCTTCATATATTGATTCCCCTTCAAAATGACAAAAAGATGTAATATCATTTCTAAGCTTAACAGTTTTCGAGGGTGGAAAATATTTAGCCAAGAATTTTTGTGATAGTTCTCCCCAAGTTCTAATAGATATAGTACTAATGAGTTTAACCAAGCCTTTGCTTTATCCCTTAATGAAAAAGGAAAAAGTTCAAGCCTAACAACATCTTTATCCCTTAATGAAAAAGGAAAAATTCTAAGCCTAACAACATCATTAGACACTCCATCATGTTAAATGTAGCACAAATCTAAAGAAAACTAGCAAGATGTAAGTTAGGATCTTCAGTAGGTGATCCTCCAAACAGATTATTTTGTAACATTTGGATAATAGCAGGTTTAAGCTCAAATGAATTAGCAACAACTTCAGGATTTTCAATAGTCAAGTGAAGTTCATCTGTTGTCAGATTCGTATAATTTTTTAAAGGTATTTGTCGATTCTCATTTATAAGATTTTCTAAGTTATTTGCCATTTTTTTTTATTTTTTAATTTCACTTGGTTCTTTTCAAATTTTTCTAATCGTACGTTCTAACATTGAATCGTAAGGTATTAAGCCTTCAGATCTAACATTTCACATAAACAAATAAAGTAAACCAAGTAAAATTCCTTTTTTTTTTAAAAAAACTCTTAAACAAATTTCTTCTTCGATTTTTTGTATATTATTTTTATGTTTATATATTTTTATAGTTTATATATTATCTCTAACTTTCCTAATTTATCAAAACAATTTAATTTACCTAAATTTAACCGTTGCCTTCCCCACGCAACGACGCCAAAAACTTGATCCCGATTTTCTATATGTAAGAATTTATGAAGTTGACACCACTACAACGCCAAAAACTTGATCCTTGTATGAAAAAAAATGGTGTAAAATATATATAATTATAGGCAATTAATAATGGGACTCTACGCAAGTATACATATTGTTATCAAGTAATAAAGGACTTTCTATTTATGCCCCAAATATCGATCCTACAGGGAATGTGTAAATTGACAATGATAAGTTTTACTAGAAAATTTACAGAAAATCAAACAAAATCACTGTCACTAATTTTGAATGTTGAGATATTATCAAAACTAAAGTACTTAACTATTAGCAAAATAGAAATGCAAAGTTTAAAAAGTAAATATTAATCTAATAACTATGTTTATCTAATGAAGATTTCTTATGTGAAAAAGCATCCTTCCCACTATAATGAGGTTCTGGTGAATGAGATGAGATAAATATTTATAATATGTGTTGTGCCAAATAGGAGCAATTATAATTCTCTATCCTGATATAGTGCATAAAAAATCTTTGGCTAATCCTAAGTTTAGTCCCTAAATCCGTGGCTAGACTAGGAGGATACCGACTCCCACTCCAGAGCTCCCACTTCCCTTCACTTGAAGACTAACTCTCGCTTTAGTTTTTAAACACTAAGACCAAATTGGGGATTTTACTCAGTCACTCTAAAGATTCTCCAATTCTACACCCAACAAAGAATATTTTCCTATGTATTTGCACTTAATTCCAGAAACAAATTTCTCATCCATGAAATCAAATGAAGATTCTCCAATTCTACACCCAAAAAAGAATATTTCCCTATTTATTTACACTTAATTTCTTAAACAAATTTCTCCTTCATGAAATCAAATGTGACCTTTATTTGCACTTAATTCCATGAACGAAATATTCCTTCATGGACTTAAATGTGATTCTCACTTTGTTGTAGAACTCATACTCCATTTCCTGGATCATATGTTTCACAACATATTTTAACAATTCAATTGGCTAGAACAAAATGTAAATTAAGTTTAGAGTTGAAAAATCATCACAATTTAATTTATATTTTAATATTGACACATCATATTATCTCTTCATTTTACTAAATCTCAGAGTAGGGAGAAAGATAGAGGGAACTACTAAAATATCATGGGAAAGAGACCACAAAACAAAAATTTCATATATAAAAGAAAGTTCATAAAACACTAATAAACAAACAAAACTTATCTGAAACTCTTTCTCAAAGAAAATCCCTTGTAGCCTTTCCTTAGAAATGTAGGAAGAAGGTGTCTCTCACTTTCTCCTCTCCAACACTCTTACAGAAAGTTTCACACTAAATCTCACCACACAAACTCCAAACTATAAAAAAAATCACTAATGGACTCCAATATGGTGGTGGGATGAAGATGAATTATGAAGAATGACAAAAATGGAGCGTGGTGGAATGTTTTGGATGAAAAGGAGTCCATTTCCTAATGAATTTTAGCCTCAAATAAAGTCCAAGGTCGGTTCTCCTAGAGGTGCCTCCAAAAACTCTTCAAAAATCATCTAAATACATTGAACCTTCTAGAAATGGGGGCTGAACCACCTTTGGCGCCGTTGGCGCTAGTCTGGCGTCGTTGGTGCTGAGCAAAAATTTCGACTATTTTGTTGTTCTGCGCGATCGGTGCTACCCTTAGCACGGTCGGCGCTGAGTACTACTTCAAAAATGTCATTTTGACTCCAAATTTCATTATTTTTGCTTTTTTTTTGCTAAATATCAACAATCAGTAAGAAAACATCAAAAGACCTTCCATTAAGGTGGTATATCACCAAAAATAATTATAAAATATGGGTCTAAAAATGCATTTATTGTTATGTATCAGAAATCTTGTTAGCAACCGTAGGTTACCTCCTTTCAAGGGATTCCTGATCATCCGATAGAGACATTCTAATTTAGTTACAATTTTAGTTTTGTTTTGTTTGTGATTAAATTTTGAGTTGTCTTATATTTTGAATGTTGTGGCGGTGATTTTTATCTTATTTGATTTTTGTTTTGATTTCAATGATTTGGCTATCCTAAGAGTTTCAGTTTGGACATGCAGGGTGACATAGTTGTTTAACATGCAAGTTCACGAGCAGGAAATAATAGGTAGAAGTAAATTACAATGCAATAATTTAAATGCGTACTTGTCAATTTTTCTCAGTCCTCCACCTGAAAGTTTAGTAATTGTAAGACATAGTTTTGTATGAATTAAAATATGCTAGTACGAAAAACATAAAGTACAGGTTTGAGGTATGTGATCCCGCTTACTTATTATATGGAATTGTATATCAATGTCTTTGACGNGCAGCAAGTGTAGAAGCAGCAGGTGTTGCCATTCCATAACTCCTTGAAAATCCTCTTCTCTAGCCAAAAATAGAATGCTCCAAATACGAATTCACATTCAAACTTGTAATTGGCTCTAGAGGTTACAATAGTTCCTCCTCCAACCTGCTCACACAAAGGAAAGATTAAGGAAGCAAATCCGAAACCTGTAATAGTAACGGCAGTGGCAGAACTGATGATGGTATTATAAATCAAAGCTATAATATTGATGAGCTTCACTTTCTGAATACAATAATTTAACGTTGCTTTCTCTCTGGTAACTTAACTGAGATGATTTGTCAGTAATAGACAAGCTGAAATAAAATAGTGCCATGCCTTCGAAGGTGCACTTAACTTTGAGGTGGAAAAGTTAACTCTTCTCTCATTTGCATTTTTCTAGAGCCCTCTTCAAACAGTCAAATAGGAAATAATCTCATCTAGCTCCGTCTTAGTAGAACTATAGTTCACATAAAAACACAAAATATCAGGTGTTAGATCGTACAACATATTGATCACCTTTGATGAAAAAGGTACCAATTTTCCTCTAACCATGACCCAATCATCTTCAGCCTCGGGTAGGTTTGCATAAAACTCCCTAACTACAGAAATAACAGTCACATCAGAAAAACAACATAATCGTTCCCATTGTCGACAAACGATCAGATCTTCTATGAATCTACTTGAATTCTTAAATCATCGCTCATGGATAAGCTTTTGTGATTGCGGAGTATCACTATACCTATCTTGAGCTTTCAAACTCAAAAACTTGCTCGAATCAAAGGGGCTTTTTTCCTTTACTCCTCTTCATTCTGGGTGTCATTCTACGAATTTCATAAAATTCCATAATAATTTAAAAAATCCAGTATAATCTACTGAACTCAACTTCTATAAGCATAAACTACACTTTCTATACAATTTCCATAGATTTTTCCTCATTTTTCACCATGAATAGTGATTTTTGGGTTCTTCCAAATGTACTCAAAATACATGGTGAAAATCTAAAATTTTTACATAAAAGTGAAGTTCTTACCACAAGAAATCCAATCTAGCAGATTTTGCTCAATTCCATCAAGAAATCTCCATGGAATGGCTTGCCCTAGACTTCCAAATCACAAACTCGAGAGGTTGAAGGTGACAATGAGAGTAAAAATGGCCATTTTTGGGGTTGTTTTTCACTTTAACCATTTGCGAACCACTTTTCATGAACCGACACATAAGTGTGGATTAGTGATGCTTAGGCACCTACTTCTCGAGTTACATCACGCTTAAGCATGAGAATTTGGCACTTAGGCCCTAGTGTATGATTTTTGACATTTTTAAGGTAAGTAAAATGCACTATTAGTTTAAGTATACCACCCATAAATGGTCTTATAATACTTAAATGACTATTTTCCTCTCCCTTAACTCTCCTCTTTCTCAAAATTTTCCAATATAACTAGTTCAATTTGAGGCTAAAATAACACAAATTTTCACACAAACAAACATATAAATTCATTCACAAACTAGTACAAGTACATATAACACTTAATTCTTACTCCAAATAGTCTCAGATGAGAAAATCTTATAAATACAAACACTAAACAAACTATCATAAACTCCAAAAACAATATTTGACACTTAACAAATTAAACAACGACTCCTAACAAACAAACTTTAACACAGAACTTAATTCCATTCTTCATTTGTTGGGATAAATTTTGTTCTTTTATTAGTCTCTCCTGGTGTAATCAGAATATAAAGTTGATAAAACAAACGGTGGTGACGAGCACTGATACTATCTTCTACAATCCATTTCTGCTTAAGATACATCTCCCTCTCTTCTTCTTCTTCTATATAACTAGTATGACTAAATTGCATTTTCAATTGCCATCCAATATGCTCTAGATGTGCATGAATCTCAATTACCTTTGTCTCAAGTAATGCCATGATAGTCTCAATTTTGTTGATCTTTTTCGATATTCCTTCAATACTAATGGAAAAGAAACCGTTATTCATCTCTTGTGCACTTTGACTAATGAATCTCTTCCTCATGGTCTCTTCCTTCTTCATTAAATCCATCTCCCATGAAGACATCTTCTCAAAATCTCTCTCTCTTAGATTTTTAGGGTTAAAATGATCTAGGGTGAAATTCCTTCACAAAACCCTTCTATTTATATGCCTAAATCCCTCTGGTAACTCCTAGACACGTCCTAAAATTGCCTTAGCACGTTTTAGTCAACCAATTGACGGTTAAAGCTTCTAGAATTTGAATTTCACACATGATTTTTAACTCCAGTGCTTAAGCGCAAATATTGGTGCTTAAGCGCCAGCGCTCAATTTTGCACCAGTGAAATTAACGTCCAAATTCTCATTTTAGCATGTTTAGATTACTAAATAATGTCTTAAAATCAATACTAACAAATAATATTACCCCAAATTTTCTTAATCACATACAAAAAAAAATCAAAGCAAAACACACCGATAATTATGGGTTGCCTCCCACAAAGTACTTGGTTTAACATCATCAGCCCGATGTAACAAGTTCTTATTCTGGTTGACCCAACATCATTCGATCGTTAAATTTATGCTGATCCCCTACTAAATAAGAATCCTTCGATCGCCACATCTTAATCTTTTCAAGATTCATTTATTATCTCTTCAAGCTCATTTAATTGCAATAATCTTTTCTCACCAACATCTTTCAAATTATAATTGAATTCCTTAATCACCCAATATGCTTTATGCTGAAGTTCAACTGGTAAGTGACAAGCTTTCCCCAATATTAATCTATATATGGTCATTCCTATAGGAGTTATGTATGCATCCAATATCTTATATTTCCTCTTCTGTTGGTATATCATTCTATCAAGTGTAATATCACTAACAAGAAAGTTCACAATGTCAGCATACCACGAAACACACCACTCACTAATATTGAACAATTTTTCATCTAGAAAATGTTCATTAATTTCTCTTCAAAATAGAGTGGTTTTTCTAACTCAAGCCTGGAAAAATGATCAACAATTTGACTTTTTAATCCCCTTCCTATCTATTATTTCAAAGTCAAATTCTTGCAAAAAAAGAATCCATCTTATAAGTCTAGGTTTAGCATCATTTTTTTTCATTAAGTACTTAATAGCAGAATGATCTGTATGCACTACACAATGAGTCCAAATTAAATATGATCTAAATTTTTTAAAGGAATATACTATTTTTAATAACTCTTTTTCAGTTATTGGATAATTAAATTGGGTTTCATTAAGGGTTTTACTAGCATACTAAATTACTTTAAAAAGTTTATCATATCTTCTTCTTAAAACAACTCTAATAGCATAATCACTAGCATCACACATCAGTTCAAAAGGTTTTCCCCAATTTGGTGAAACTATAAATAGTGTAGTGACTAATTTTCTTTTAATAACTCAAAAGCTTTTAGGCACTCTTTGTCAAAATTGAAAACTGCATCTTTCTACAGTAAATGGGATAAAGACTTAGCAATTTTTGAAAAGCCTTTAATATATCGCCTGTACAATCCACCATATCCAAAGAAACTCCTAATTTCCCTTATATTTGTTGGATAGGTTAAATTAGTGATCACTTGAATTTTAGGAGGATCTACTTCCATACCATTTTCTGATATTTTATGTCCTAATACAATTCTTTCTGCTACTAAAAATTGACATTTTCCCAATTAAGGACTAATTTTATTTCTTCACATCGCCTAAGAACTTTTGATAAATGTTATAAACATGAGTAAAATGAAGTTCCAAACAATGAAAAATCATCCAAAATACTTCAATTTCTTTTTTAATTAAATCACAAAAAATTGTCATCATACGTCCTTGAAATGTAGCAGGGGTAATACATAAACCAAAAGACATTCTTCTAAAAGCAAATGTATCATACGGACTGGTAAAAGTTATTTTATCTTGATCCTCAAGAGTTATTTGAATTTGGTGTTAACCAAAATATCCATCCAGCAAACAAAAGTATTTATGCCCAGCTAGTCTATCCAACATTTGATCAAGTTGAATTTGGTGATAACCAGTATATCCATTTAGAAAATAAAAGTATTTATGCCCATCTAGTCAATCCAGCATTTGATCTAGAATAAGAAATGATCTTTCCTAGTGGCAAGATTTAATTTTCTATAATCAATGCATATTCACCACCCTATGACTTATCTAGTAATTATTAACTCATTTTGTTCATTCATAGTCACAGTTACTCTGACTTTCAGAGGAACACAGTGAATTGGACTAACCCATGCTCTATCTAAAATAGGGTAGATAATTCCAGCATCAAACCACTTTAAAATTTCTTTCTTAACAACTTCTTTCATTACAGGATTCAATCTCCTTTGAGGATTGATACACTAAAAATATATGTATTTTTAGACCCATATTTTATAGTTATTTTTGGTGACATTGCCCTTTAATGCAAGGTATTTTGATATTTTCTTGCAGGTTATTGATTTTTAGGGCTTAAAGCAAAAAGGAAGCAAAAAAAGATGAAATTTGGAGTCAAAATGACGTTTTTGAGGATATACTCAGCGTCGGCAGTGCCAAGGTCAGCGCCGGCGGAGAAGAATAACTAAAAGCTAGAGGATTTTTACTTAGCGTCGATGGCGCCAAACTAGCGGAGGGTGCCAAAAGCGATTCAGACCCCGTTTCTAGAAGCTTCGATGTATTTGAATGATTTTTGAAGAGTTTTTTGAGGCACCTTTTGGAGAATCGACCTTAGGCTTTACTTGGGGCTGAATTTCATCAGAAAAGGGGCTCCTCTACATTCATTTTTTGCTCTACAACATTCCACCATGCTATATTTCCATAATACATCTTCATTCCACCACATATTGGAGTCAATTAATAATTTTGCTTTCATAGTTTAGAGTTTTTGTGGTGAGATTTAGTGTGAATTTTTCTGTAAGAGTATTGGTTTTAGGGTGAAACTTTCCGTAAGAGTGTTGGAGAAGGAGAAAAGTGAGAGAATTCTTCTTCCCGC
This sequence comes from Phalaenopsis hybrid cultivar, assembly GCA_002079205.1. Taxonomy (NCBI): domain Eukaryota; kingdom Viridiplantae; phylum Streptophyta; class Magnoliopsida; order Asparagales; family Orchidaceae; genus Phalaenopsis; species Phalaenopsis hybrid cultivar. The sequence goes on along the minus strand of JXCR01100699.1, from coordinate 6,336 downwards.
TTTTCTAAGGAAAGGCTACAAATGATTTGCTTTGAGAAAGAGTTCCAGATAAGTTTGTTTGTTTATTTAGTGTTGTATAAACTTTATTTTATCTATGAAATTTGTGTTTTTTTATATCTTTCTCATGAAATTTGAGTAGTTTCCTTTATCTTTCCCCCTACTCTGAGATCTCGAGCAATGAAGAGATAATATGAATGTGCTAAAATTAAAATATAAAATTAATTGTAATGATTTTTCAACTACAAACTTAATTTAGTGTTCAATCTGACTAATTGATTTGTTAAAATATGTTGTGAAACATATGATCCGGGAAATGGAGTATGTGTTCTACAACAGAGTGAGGATCGCATTTGATTTCATGAAGGAGAAATTTGCTATGAAATTAAGTGTAAATAAATAGGGAAATATTATTTATTGGGTGTAGAATGAGAGAATTTATAGGGTGACAGACTAAAATCCCCAATTTGGTCTTAGTGTTTAAAAACTAAAGCAAGAGTTAGTCTTCAGGTGAAGGGAAGTGGGAGCCAGTATCCTCCTAGCCTAGCCACGGATTTAGGGACTAAACCTATGATTAACCAATGATTTTCTATGCACTGTATTAAGGTGGAGAATTAAAATTGCTCATTTTTGACACAATACTTATTATAAAGATTTATCTCATCTCATTTCACCAGAATTTCATTGTAGTGGGAATGATGCTTTTTCACATAAGAAATCTTCATTACATAAACATGGTTAGTAGATTAGTAGTTATTATTAAAAATTTGCATTTCAGTTTTGCTAATAGTTAAGTAATTTAGTTTGGTTAACAAATCAACATCAAAATTAGTGACAGGGTTTTTGTTTTATTTTCTATAAATTTCCTGGTAAAATTTATCAATTCTAATTTACACCTTCCCTGTGGGATCGATATTTGGGGCTTAAATAGAAAGTCCATTATTACTTGATAACGATACGTATATTTGCGTATAATCTAATTATTAATTTCCATAATTATATATATTTTACACAACTTACTTTTCATAGAAGGATCAAGTTTTTGGTGTTGTAGTGGTGTCAACTTCATAAATCCTTATATATAAAAAATTAGGATCAAGTTTTTAGCGCCGTTTGCGTGGGAAGGTAGTAGTTAAATTTAATTAATTAAATATTTTTGATAAATTAGGAAATTTAGAGAATATATAGATATTATACAAATATATAAAAACACAAAAATATAAAAAAATCAAAAAAGAAATTTAATTAAGATTGTAGTTTTAAAGAATTTTACCTAGCTTACTTTGTTTGTTTATGCGAAATATTGGATCTGAAGGTTGAGTTCCTTACGATTCAGAATTATAACGTACTATTAGATAAATTTGAAAACAAAAAAGAGAAATTAAGAATTTAAAAGAAATAGCAAATAATATAGAACCTTATAATTCAGAATTAGAACGTACTATTAGAAAATTTAGAAAACAACAAAGAGAAATTAAAAATTTACAAGAAATGGTGAATAACTTAGATAATCTAATAAATGAGAATCGACAAAGACTTTTAAAAGATTATGCGAATCCGACAGCAGATGAACTTCATTTAACTATTCAAAATCCTGATGTTGCTGCTAATTAATTTAAGCTAAAACTTGCTATTATCCAAATGGTACAAAATAATCAGTTTGGAGGATCACCTACTGATGATGATCCTAACGTACATCTTGCTAGTTTTCTTGAAATTTGTGCTACGTTTAAATATGACGGAGTGTCTAATGATGTTGTCAGGCTTAGACTTTTTCCTTTTTCATTAAGGGATAAAGCCAAGGCTTGATTAAATTCATTAGCACCCGGATCAATTAAAACTTAAGGAGAACTATCACAAAAATTCTTAGATAAATATTATCCACCCTTGAAAACCGCTAAGCTTAGAAATGATATTACATCTTTTTGTCAGTTTGAAGGGGAATCAATATATGAAGTCTCAGAAAGATTTAAGGATCTTTTTAGAAAATGTCCACACCATGCTTTACCAGATTGATCAAAAATTCATACCATTTATGATGGATTAGTAGGATCATTAAGATATATTATAGATGCTGCTATAGGTAGATCATTAATGTTAAAACCTTTTGATGAATTATATTCTTTAATTGAAGAAATGACTACTAACAATTTTCAATGGCCCTTTGAAAGGGTAAAAGCTAAGAGAGTAGGCAGTATTAATGAATCTGATGCAATGTCTATTTCGGGATCTCAAATTGTTGTTATTTCTAAAAAGATTGATCAAATAGGAGTGAACTATTTTCAAATACCTCCAGTATTAGAGGAAAATTTACTGGGATAGATTATTGATACTTAACCATTTTATGAAACCTTGAATGCTATAAATAAGCAAAATAATAATCCTTGTTCTAACTACTTTAACCTTGAATGAAAAAAACACCCTAATTTTAGTTGGAATAATTATAATAATTCAGTGAATCCATCTAAATCTGAATAATCAAAGAAATCCTAATTTTTGACCTTATTATCCTCCAGGATTTAACTCCAATCCTAACCCACAAGTTAAGGAAAAGAATTTGACAATGGAAGAAGTGATGTTGAATATGGGAAATCAAATACAAAATCAAGGGTTTTCTATTAGAATTATTGAAAATCAACTAGGACATATTGTTATTGCACTTAGTAATAAATCTTCTGAGTACTGTGGAAGTTAATCCAAAAGATCAAAATAAAGAACAAATTAAAGCGATTCAATTATGAAGTGGAAAAGAAATAGAAACAAGGATTCAAAGAGAAACTGAAGTTAATGAAGAGAAGGAAGAAATGGAAAATGATCAACAGGAAAATGAACAAACACAGGTTCCTTTTAAAAAACTATCACCTCGTTTTCTCAAAGACTGAAGAAGATAAGATAAACAATTTACAAAATTTTTGAAAATCCTTAAGAAGTTAACGATAAATATTCCTTTTACTGAAGCTTTGGAACAAATGTCTAGTTATGTGAAATTTATGAAGGATGTACTAAATAAGAAAAATAACTTTACAGATCATGAGACTGTTGCACTCAGTGAAGAGTGTACTAATATTATTTAGAAAAAGCTTCCTGAAAAAACAAAAAGATCATGGTAGTTTTACTATACTTTGTGCAATTGGTGAAAAGTTTTATGAAAAAGCTTTATGTGTTTTAGGAGCAAGTATCAATCTTATGCTCTTATCAATTTTTAAACGTTTAGATTTGGGAGAAATTTTCCTTATTACTGTAACTATTCAGTTAGCTGACCGATAAATAACTTATCCAAAAGGAGTTATAGAGGATGTACTAGTAAAAGTGGATAAATTTTTTTCCCTGTAGACTTTATAGTAGGATATGGAGGAAGATAAAGAAATGCCTATTATTTTAGGGAGACCATTTCTTGCAATTGGAAAAAACTGTAATAGATGTATAAAAAGGAGAATTAATAATGAGAGTTAATCATCAAGAAGTGAAATTTAATATAGCCAAAGCTATGAAATATCATGAAATAAAAAAAAATAATGAATGTTTGAGGATGAAAGTAGTTGATTATCTAAGTAATGAACAATTTAAGAAAAAATTTGAAGATGAATTTAAGTAAGGTGAGATTTTTTAGAATGAAGATGAAAATAAAGAAGAATATTTGGATTATATTCATGGAAAATTTAAAACATTAGACTTGATGGAAAACAATAATAAAAATCTTTCTCCTTCAATTATTAAACCACCTGAACTTGAATTAAAGATATTACCTACCCATTTAAAGTATGTATTTTTAGAAAAGTCATCTACATTGTTGGTTATTATATCTTCTGAGTTAACTAAGATCTAGGAACAAAAGTTGATAGAAATGATAAAAAAGTATAAAAAGGCTTTTGGACCTAGCAGATATTAAAGGAATTAGTCCTTCAATTTGTATGCACATAATTTTATTAGATGAACAACATGAACCTAAAGCTGAACCTCAGAGACGATTAAATCCAATAATGAAAGAAGTTGTTAAAAAAGAGATTTTAAAATGGTTAGATGTTGCACTTATGTATCTTATTTTAGATAGTTTACTGTGTATCAAAAAAAGGAGGAGTGTCTGTTGAAGAAAATGAGAAAAATGAATTAATATCAATAAGACAAGAAGTTGGTTGGCAAATTTGCATTGATTATAGAAAATTAAATATGGCCACCAGAAAAGATCACTTTCCTTTACCCTTTCTATACCAAATGTTGGATAGATTGGCCGAGAATAATTGTTATTGCTTTTTAGATGGATATATCGGTTATCACCAAATTCCAATTGCTCTAGAGGATCAAGAGAAAACAATGTTTACAAGCTCATATGGAATATTTTCTTTTCGTAGAATGCCTTTTGGACTATGCAATGCACCTGCAACATTTCAAAGATGTATGATGTCAATTTTTAGTAATTTTATAGAACTTGGAATGGAAGTGTTTATGGAAGATTTTCCGTATTTGGAACTTTGTTTGAATTATGCCTTAATAATTTAGAAAAAATTATGAAAGTATGTGAAAAAGTCAATTTAGTTTTAAATTGGGAAAACTGTCAATTTATGGTTGCAAGAGGTATTGATGCTATAAACAATATTGGCTAATTTAAAGTTTGAAAAGTTATGAAGACCGGCTAGGCATGGAAGATACTAGCTCTCACTTTAGAGTTCCCTTTATTCCCTCAATGTAGGGGCTAACATCTCGTATAAGAATCCAAAACAATAAACCAAGTTGGGGCCTTTAACCCACTTTAAAGTCCTCTAACTCTACACCCATCAATGAATATTTCCCTATTTATTTGCACTCAATAATAAGTCCTCTAACTCTACACCCTTCAAAGATTATTTCCATATTTATTTGCACTAAATCATATGAACTACATTCTCATTCATACAACCTCTTATGATTCTTTCTAATTATTGACTGAGATAATACCAACCCAGTTCTTACATATTCTTACAACAAATTTTAACATCTAGAAATGTCAGATCAAGAAGTAAATGAAGTACATGCATTTAAATCATCTCACAACTTCTTTCCAACATTAAAGATCAATACTCTCCACAACTTCCATCCAAAACTTAATTACTTATCATTTCAAGAAGAACATTAAAGATCAATACTCTCCACAACTTCCATCCAAACTTTAATTACTTATCATTTTAAGGAAAAAATAAAGAAAACTACTCAGAATACATTGGATTGGACAAATCAAGAAGTAAATGAAGTGCATGGATTTAAATCATCACAACTTCTTCCAACTCAATACTCTCCACAACTTCCATCCAAAACTTTAATTACTTATCATTTTAAGGAGAAAGATAAGGAAAACTACTCAAAATCAATGGAAAAAAAAAATCACACTTTAATTAAAAGTAGAAATCATTGTCAAACCAACAAGGAGTCTTGATTAAAATCAAAAGTGGTTTAAAAACAATTATAAAAACTTATTCTCAAACCTCCACCAAACTCTTGAAGTTCCTTTGAATCTCCTCTCTTTTACAACACTCTTGACTCTCATAATAAAACTAAAAATTAAAAGGATAAAGTAACACATCCTTCAATTTTTTAAAACCAACATTGTTCACCATTTTGATGTTCCATGCAGAGTGATTTTTGACAATGGGACAACCTTAAGAAGCATGAAGATCAACACTTTTATTAAACGGCATGGGATAGATTGAAGGTACTCAACAATCTACTATCCCAAGAAAAATGACTTAGCTGAGGCTTTCAAATAGACACTGGTACAAATCTTAAAGAGGCACTAGAAGAAAATAAAAGCGATTGGCATAACAGACTATTAAAAGCTTTGTGGACCTACCGAATGACATTCAAGACTCCCACTTGATGCACACCCTAAACACTTGTGTATGGGCCTGAGGTCATACTGCTGCTATAAGTTCAGACACAGTCTCTTAGAGTCACTGTCGCCAACCAACTCACAACAGAATAAAATGCAAAACTCAGACTTGAAAAATTGGAAAGTCTCGAGGGAAAATGACTAGAAGCACAATATCACTTGGAGCTCTACCAAGCAAGGATGTTGGAAGCACACAACAAATTGGTCCGCCCGAGGATGTTCAAAGTCGGTGACCTCATTCTCATTCTCAAAATACCTATTCTTAGACACCCTAAAATAGGTGGAAATTTTGAATGAACTCGGAATAGAAGTAGTTTACTTAGGAGGATCTTACCAGCTGGTTGATTTCTGGGGCGAAATTTCTATGTTTCTGGTCAAAGGCCACTACTTGAAGATAAACTACCCGATATGATGTCGCTTGAAATCAACATTTGCTTTTTGAAATTTTGATTGTCCTGTGGTTATTTATTTGGCCAAAC
>JXCR01100688.1:0-24356 GCA_002079205.1 Phalaenopsis hybrid cultivar | reverse complement strand
CATGAATTAATTTGACAAATCATACAGAGAAACAACGAGGATCACAGCCATTGTCATCATTATTTGTTAACCAATTATTATAGGTCGTTGGAAGTTAATTATATTAATCCTTATTACCATTCATTCACACGTGTTATAAATGTGATGTTCAATCTATTTAAGTATGTCCACATAACTTCTAAACATTGAACTTAGATCCACATTCAATTTTCTTCATATTCCTTCCTTTCAACTAATAACATGACTTGACTTCCTAAAGCATCTTCTACGCTCCATTTTACATGCCCCATTATCATCATTAATCATAACCCAACCATTCGAAGTCAACTACATAAATGCTTGTACTCCATTTATTCCAGTTGAGTATTGTGCTAGGCATTAAGTATATTTTAGCACTAATATTCCCTTGTATAGACTAAATTGCTAGGATTTATTGTCTACTAATCTTTAATAGATAATATTACAACCTTCCTTCCAATCAAAAACCCAAGATCTAGGTTCTAAAAACTAGAGAAGGGGTATTTCAGCTTCATAAGAACAAAACATTGAAACACAAGGATCCATAATTTTTTTGTTGATCTTACTACCGGTCCCAAGCCCGGATGTGAAAAGTGGAGGGTTGCGTTAAGTAGTCAACAACCAGCATAAAACTTGTTGAAAAAATCATAACATGAATTTTTTTTATCATTGTGTAAGTGCTAGGGCGTCCATTGGAAGCGACGTGCTGTATAGTCTAAATATAGTGAAAAGTGTGCAAGGGCCGCTATACCGGCGCCCGGGAATAGTGTCAAGTAAGCAAGAGTTCCCACATTACAGATGGATGCGGATAAAAAAGTTAGTCCATGAAACTAATGAAATTAATATTAGGATAAGATCATAGAATATAGGTACTCTCAATAGTAAAGTAATGGAATTAGTTGATATTATGATTCATAGAAAGATTAATATCTTATGTATTCAAGAAACTAAATGGATTGGAAAAAAGGCTAAGGTGATTGATAACTTAGGTATTAAACTTTAGTATTTTGGTAAGAGTCGCACTAGAAATGATGTTGGTGTAATTATTGATAAGAGTTTGAAAGAAAATGTTGTAAAAATTAATAGAGTTTGAGATATAATTATAGCCCTTAAGATTATCATTGTGACTAAGATTTTTAATATTATAAGTGCTTATGATCCGCAAGTAGGTTTAAATATAGGGTATAAAGATAAATTTTGGAATGACTTTAAAGACTTAATACAAATAATACCTCTTGAAAAAAGAATTTTTATTAGAGGAGATTTAAATGGACATGTTCGTAAAGTGGTAGAATATATCAGTAATATTCACGGTGGCTACGATTTTAAAGTGACTAATGAAAAATGTATAGCTATTCATTTTTGTTTTAACATACGATTTTGTTATTACTAACATTTTATTCAAGAAAAAAGATGAGCATCTTAATACTTATAAGAATGGATCTAATAAAACATAAATTGATTATTTTTTTATGAGAAGAGATCGTCGAGATCCCAAATATCGTAAGTTCATTCCAAGTGAGAATTTATGTACTCAATATCGTTTATTAGTTCTAGATTTTAAGATAAAGAGTTGTAAAATAAAGAATGTTATAGTTCATCATTATAGAATTAGATGAGGGAACCCAAAAGACATAAATAAAATTATTTTTATGAGTAAAATTAAAGATTTCAAAATTTGTGATGTTAATGATGAATCAAATGTTATGTGGGATAAAGTAACAAACACTATTAAACAAGTAGCAAAAAATGTACTTGATGAATAAAAAAAATTTAAATAAAAATAGTTGGTGGTGGAATAATAATGTGCAAGAAATGATAAAATATAAAAAATTATGTAATAAAAATTGTTTTAAATGTAAAAGTTTAGAGAATTGAAAAAAATATCAAACGGCCCGTAAAGAGTCTAAAAGAACAATTTGTAACACTAAAAATTATGTTTTTAATAATCTTTATAATAGACTACATACCAAGGAGGGTGAAAAATATATGTATAAACTAGCCAAATAAAGAGAAAATAAAAGTAAAGATTTAATTTCGAGTAAAGTGTATTAAAGATAAAAATAAAAAAGTGTTTTTCTTAGAAAAAAAATATTCAACATACGAGGGTGAGTTATTTTTAAAACTTTTTAATGAAGTTTCTGAAAATAAGATTGATCTTAGTGATCTTATTATAGTTAATAATAATAAAACGTTACATTTTTATCATTGCATTAGTAAAAAAGAAGTTGTGGAGGCTTTAAAGAAAACCAAGGGTGGAAAGTCTGTAGAACTTGATGATATCCCAATTGAAATATTGAAATATTTATGAGATTTAGGAGTTTCTTGGCCTATAAACTCTTTAATATTATTTTAAAAACTAAAAAGATGCCTGAGGAGTGGATGAAGAGTATTTTGTTCCTCATTTTTAAGAATAAAGGGGATACACAAGTGTGCAAATTATGGAGGAATTAAGTTGATGTGTCATACTTTGAAATTATGGGAGAGAGTAATCGAACATAGGATAAGATGTATTGCAAAGATTTCTCATAATCAATTTGGATTTATGTCGGGTATGTCTACTTTGGAAGCTATACATTTATTGAGAGGTTTGATGGAGAAGTTCAGAGATAATAAGGAAAATCTATATTTGATTTTAATTGATTTAGAAAAAGCTTACGATAAGGCTCCAAGAGATATCCTTTAGAGAGTTCTTGAGAAGAAAGGTGTTGATATGACTTATATTCAAATCATCAAAGATATGTATACTAGAGCTGTTGTGTTCGAACTGAAGAAGAATTGACCAAATATTTTTCTATTTCTGTTGGATTACATCATGGATCGACTTTAAGCCCATATCTTTTTGCTTTAGTTATGTATAGTCTTACTAGACATTTACACGAGGATGTACCTTGGTGTATGTTTTTTGCTGATGATATTCTTCTCGTTGATAAGACGGGAAAAAGCCCAGGAAAAACTTGAATTATGGAGGTCTACATTGGAGTCTAAAGGCCTTCGTTTGAGTAGAGCTAAAATTGAATACTTGGAATATAATTTTAGTAGTAGTAGCTTTAGTAACAGAAGTGTAACTTTAGGTGATCAAATTATTAAAAGGTGTGAACGATATAGATATCTCGGGTCTATTATTCAAAGCAATGGTGATATAGATGAGGATGTCAATAGTAGAATTCAAGTTGGTTGGTTGAAGTGAAGGAATGCTTCGGGTCTTTTGGGTGATAGAAAAGTACCGCTTAGACTGAAAGAAAAATTTTATAAGACGATGGTGAGACCTGCAATGCTCTATGGCACTGAATGTTGGCCTTTAAAAGAGAAGCACAATACTAAGTTAAGTGTTGCTGAGAAGAGAATGATTAGGTGGATGAGTGGCTTTACACTTAGAGATAAAATGTGAAATGAATATATCCATGATAGGGTTGGTGTAGCTCCTGTGATAGAGAAAATTAGAGAAAGTCGTCATAGATGGTTTGATCACATTAAACATTAACCGTTTGATGATCCGATTAGGAAAATAGATGTTTTAGATTCGACTTATGTTAAAAAAGGTAGAGGTAGACCTAGGAAGACTTGGGCTTATTATATAAAAAATGATCTTAATTTATTAGAACTAAATGAAAATATGACACTAAATAGGACGCAACGGAGAAAAATTATTGATGTAGCCGACCCCACGAAGTGGGATTAAAGCTTTGTTGTTATTGTTGTTATTATTTATGATGCTAAGAATTTCATTTTTAACAATTTTTATAATAAATTGTATACTAAAGATGGTGAAAGATAATATGTACGAACTAGCCAAACAAAATGAAAAGAAAAGTAAAGATTTTAATTCAAGTAAAGTATATTAAAAATGAAAAGAAAAAATACTTTTCATAAATAAAAATATTCAACATGAGTGAGATGTTTTGATAAAATTTTCAATGATATTTTTAAGAATATGATCCACTTTAGTGATCTTAATATAGTTAATAATAATAATTTTTTTTTTTTTTAACATCGCATCAATAAAAAGAAAGTTGATGGGGCTTTAAAGAAATTCAAGAGTGGAAAATCATAACAGTTGATGAGTGAGGAAGGGTTCTCTATGATTACAGGTCCTTATTCCACCTTTAATAACAAAAATAATAATAATAATAAAGAGAGGTGTAGCCGTTTAGAGAGGCACGTCCCCTCTGATGGGAGAAAAATTTGCATACATAAGACGTACACAGCGCTGCGTACAATAGCCAATAGGAGGAGGCCACATATGCATCGACAGTCCCACCGCTTGTAACTTATAAAAGAAATAGGTGTTTGGTCGCGCGTAACCTGTTGACCCGGCCCGCGACGATAACTCGATTGTAACCCCGCTATACCCATGCAATACCTCTCATGGTCGGCCTCCAGTAACGCGCTTGTAATCTCTTTGTAACCCATGTGTAACCTTCCCCACTCAGGCAGTGGCATCACGCGTGTAACCTGAGTGTAACTTCCGTATAACCTCGCTGTCGTGGAACCGAGAGTATACCCTTCGTGTAACTTGATTGTAGTTGCGATGTAACGGACTATTAAGCCTGTTGCATCGGAACCTCACGTGTAACCCTCATGGAAACAAGAGTATACCCCTCGTGTAACTGTGATGTGATGGACAATTAAGCCCGTCGCATTGAAACCGCGCATATAACCTGAGTGTAACTGCAATGTACAAGGTTAAAAATTGGAGTGCGCGTGAATCATGATATCTAAGCAGCTAGGGTTTACTGTTTTATTGGTCATATTCTTTATTTTCCGACGTCATTTTCTCCTGCAGCGGCACCTTGACCTGTTAAAGTTCAAGATGGACTACGGAAACACAAACACTCATTTTATGCACGAAGCAGAAGGAGAAGAAGAGAGTTATTCTGCCAAGAGAGAAGTGGACGTTGAAGTGGTGTGTTTGGAGATTTTTTTTTTTTTGGAAGACATTGTTGCAGTTGTTATGATAATATTGTTTGTTGTTAGGATCTTATTTTTAGGATCTAACCGTATTTTTCGAGATTTATGTTTGTTGAGGTATGTTTAAAGAGGTGCATGGTTTTAGAGTTTTATAAAAACAGCGAATTAAATATCTATTACGGTTTAATGTAGGATATTTAGCTTGACTGTTTTTTTAAAACTAATGAATCTTTATTATGGAAGGAACATATGAGAGTTTAGGTTTGTTTTTTGAGTTGTTTATAGAGTTTAACATTTTATTCTCTTGTTTGTAGTTTGGTGAGAGTGAAGCTACCTGTAACGAGCAAACAACAAACATATTACTTCAAACGTTGGTCCACAATGAGAAAAAAACTTATGAAGTATATTGTGTTTACACTCATCATATTGGATTTAGTTCGTAAGGAGCACGCTACGTTGTGGCCTAACTCCAGAAATATTAAGACGAATGACTTCGTATGTGGAAAAACAGGTTTCAAGAAATAACTGAAAATCACAAAAACTGTTAAATACAAAAGAGCAGACACAAGAAGTATTTGCTCTACAATGATTCGATACGCAGTTAACGAGAAAGGCAATTGGACAGTCAAAAAATTCATTGACTCTCATAACCACTCATTAGCGAAACCTTGTGATAAGCATTTTTTGCGTTCCAGCAGAAAAATAAATGAAGTCAATGCAGATGTGCTTAGATCGATGACACATTCAAGGATAAGACCAAAAGACGCATTTAACTTTCTAGCCAAAGAAATTGAGGGTGTAGAGAACCTGGAACGAACAAAGAGAGATGTTTTCAATTTCATTCAAAGAGTGAAAAGATATAGAATTGAAAATGGTGATGTCAATGTTTTATTGCAGTTGTTCGCAGAGAGACGTATTGAGGATAACATGTTTGAATGAGATTTTGAAACTGATGAGAGTGGCAGGCTGATGTGTTTTGTTGGAGCGCCGGGACATCCAGGCTTGATTATGACTGCTTTGGAGATGTCATTATTTTTCATACGAGCTATAAATTAAATAAATATAACTCATTTTGTGCTCCTATTGTTGGTGTTAACCACAACTGACAAAATGTTTTATTTGGAGTTAGATTCTTGTTAGAGGAAACGGTGAACTCGTTTAAATGATTTTTTAAAACTTTTATCTGCATCATGAGTGATAATCATCTAATAACAATCTACACTGATCAGAAACAGGCAATGGGTAGAGTCATAGCAAAGATTTTGTCAAATACACGATATAGATTATGTTAGTGACACATATAAAAGAAATTGTCTACAAAGTTTCAATGTGGGGTGGTGAATAAGATAGTCGGTGATTTTTTTTTATAAATGTTTGAGCAAATGCGAGTCTGAAGAGGACTTTGATTATACATGGTAGGTGATGATTGAGACAAATAATCTACAAGACAATGTGTGGCTAGATGAGATGTATAAGATTAGACATAAGTGGTCTATAGCATTTAATAAGGATGTATTTCGAATGAAAATTTTATCGACCCAGAGAAGAGAGTCAACCAATAACATTTGTCATGATGTCTCAAGGCCCACAAGTTCTATTACAAATTATTTTTTTGGGCATTGAAAATCTCATGAGAATATGAAGGCATAACTAGAATGGTGAGGATTTCAAGTGTGATCAATCTGTGATTACTCCTATCGCGAAAACAAGTTTGAGTTTGGATATTCAGTGCAGCTGTAGAAAGTTTGAAATGATGTGGCTACTATGCACACACTCTCTACGAGTCCTGAACTTTCTACATATTAAGAAGATACTCGATAAATATCTCCTGTTGAGATTGTCTTAAAATGCAAAAAGAGATGTATATAACAATTATGGATACAAGTATCTGCAACAGTCACAAACGTCAAATGATATTAAAGGCGACCTAATATTCCAAACACATGCAGAAATTTGCATATCAAATTATCAATAAAGCAAACGGAAATCCAGAAGCTGAGCAGTACATGAAGAAGTTTATGAAAAAATTGTCATTGGATATTGATGACATAGTTGATTGGTAAAGGTTCTCAGTCAAGAAGATAACAAAAAAAATAAAAAACTGTGAATAATGAAACGAATCTGAGTAATCCTGTCAAAATGCGCCCTAAAGAAATTTCTAATGTCAGACTAAAAGGGTATTGGGAGAGAAATAAAAGAGAAAAAAACATATTTCCACCACTCCAATCATTTTTCATTTGCTTCATCAAACGACAAGTTTTTCACCCATAACCACTGTATACACAGAAAAAGAAAAAATGTTTCAACCACTGAAAATCAAGAATCATCACAATGTCATCCACTCATATGCTCATTGTCTGATTTTCTAACACATGTAGAAATATAATGCAAAATTATGAGCACAATGTTTCATTTTTTTAATTGTTCTTGTTGTATTATGTAAATTTTTTGTTGTTGCTGCTACATGAATATATATATATGTTCTATAACACTAATGAATTTCCGATATATAGTTAGATATATATTGCTGATACATAGATATACACTACATAATTTATTTGCTCCACGGATCAGGGAATCCTACACTGCCATGTTGACGGATTCAATAAATGAGACAAAAATGCCTCAATGGTCTTCCTTTTAAGATTTTATTATTCGATTTTAAGCTACATATAAAATGAGTTCAAGTGATACACTGAAGTCTTTCCTATCTCTTTCAATGTCACCTTTCATATCTCAAATCTTGTGTACAGATGAGATATCAATATGACAACAAAATATGACAATCAAATATCACGTGAATAAGCTTATGAAGATGTCAATATCTCTTGTTTCCTTTTATGTGCATAGAATTTCTTTCATGCTTGAAATCCATATATTATCTCTTGTTTACTTGCAGGTGGTGCTAACCACAGTTGCTATGTTCCTTTTCTGATGCAGAAATTTAGAAGTACTAAAGATGCTAACAATGTAATTTTGGCCTCCTTCAATTCTCCTTCATAGCCTGTAACTGGAACTGGATGATTGGTACAGTTTAATTGTTCTATATTATAACAAAAAAAAATGATAGGAATTTGTCTATTAGGGTGTCTGATACTTAAGATTGTATAATCCATTAGTCTTATGAAAGTGAGTCCGATAAATGAAGTGATGATTCATGAATGTAATTTTTATTATGCTTTGCTTGAAAGAAATACTTCAAGATTTCTGGGCACATTAATGCAAATGCGAACTAGATTATTAAGTTGGAAGCTTGACTTTTATTGCACCCATAGATAAGAAGAGGGATGTAAATATAATAATAAAACCTCACATATGAAATTGAGCATTATAAATACCATAATAAAACGTCACGTATGAAGAATGTTAAATAATAATATTTTAAAGCTGACAACCTTTTTTTTATCACTCCCCAAAACTATGAAATTTTAGGCAATAATAATGAAGTTATGAGCCCCGACGGCAAGCAATGTTTACAACACTTAGCTAGTTATGTTTATGAATACAAAAGTAATATCAGACACGTATATCACTCACTCAAATACTTGTCAAACATTGATTAAAATTGGAAACAAATTCTTTCCAAGCATTCAATAAAAGTAAAACCAATTTCTTTACAAAGATTCAATAAAACTACAAATAAGTTATTTACAACTATCCAATGGAACCCAAAATACACTATTTACAACCATTAAGAAGCATTCAGTTAATCTGCAACCAAAATCCAGACGATCATTGGAGCAGTTATAGAAATGGGTCATTTCAGAAGGTTAACATCAGCACCAAGCTCTCGTAGGTGATGAGAAAAAATTGTCCAGAGTTTCACAAGGAATCAGTTTATCAACTTTGCAATCATATTATAGCCAAAAAAATAAATCAAAACAAAAAAAAAGAGTTTCATAAGGAGCCAACCTTCATAAGGATTGAAATATCAAGACATATATATATCCTAAATAAAAAAATAAGAGTAAAACGACAATTTCTAAACTGTTAGAAGATGTTGATCAATATCACAAAGAAATACCTCTTTTTTAAGACTCCTGCATTTATCTCTTTTTATGGCTCCTGCATAAAA
Organism: Phalaenopsis hybrid cultivar; assembly: GCA_002079205.1. Taxonomy (NCBI): domain Eukaryota; kingdom Viridiplantae; phylum Streptophyta; class Magnoliopsida; order Asparagales; family Orchidaceae; genus Phalaenopsis; species Phalaenopsis hybrid cultivar. Next base: position 15,352 of record JXCR01100688.1, on the reverse strand, counting down.
TAAATCAAATTTACATAAGTGAAATCAAGAAATTATGAAATAACAATGTCTAAATGCTAAATCTAGAAGGATAAAGAAAAATGAGTTAATAAAAGTAAATCAGTCAGCTTAAATCAAAGCATACATGAAACAAATAAAGATTACGAAATAATAAATATTAAACAAAATTTCAGATTCAAACAGGAAAGCCTATTTGTACTTCATGTTTTTTCCTATGTTTTCACGCTTTTCAACCAAAACTCTCCCTCTAAAAAACAAGCTTCTTGACCTACTGTCATACCATCCATAAAATAGGTTGAATTCTATAAGAATTCACAAAATTAGATGAAACACGTGAAAACTATAATAAATGAATAAATGTCAACATAACAATTGCAATATAATTACGAGATTTAAATGAGTGGAGGGACATTTGAGAAACATTTGACTTTAACATCTAGATATCTCATGTGTTGAGACCCATTTCGTGGCCTTCTCAATAAAAAACCTGCATGGCATTTCAAGCAGTCGTAAGAGCAATTCTGAGAAAGAGATATTAAATAGCTAAAAAGTTAAAGATGATAAATGCTTATTAACATAAACTTGTAATCATTCCAAAAGAACTATGTTCGTGATAATGCAAATTTATAAATCTCGTATCTTATTTCTGCTCTAAATAATGACATAGATTTTTGTCATTTCAAATAGTCTTTCAAATCGGCTTTATTCTTTTGTACTAGTATTTCCATATATTTATAGAAAAATACACCACAATAAAAAATATTGCTCTGCACTAGAATGCATCTGACCATTACAACTTGTCATTTACTCAGATCAGCCTGAAACGCTTCTTCGGCATCCCTCAGAAAATGTTTAATCTACACATTTGAATGTAGAAATGAATGAATAATAGCATAAGACAATGCATAAAACAAAAAACGTTGTCTACTTACAATGACATCGGTGATATGCAAATGCATTCTGTTGGGTAATGAGTCATATAATCACCATTTACGCTTCTTCATTGCCCCAACTAGCAGTGTTCAATGTTGATTATTGATTATTAGTAGCAAAAGTAACTTCACATTCTCAGTAGTATCCTTCGTAATGTGCTGAACAAACACTTTAACATTGTCTAATTTGTACAGCTGCATAAAAAAAACATCACATAAGAACAAATGATCATGTTAGAAGTATTTAGGTGCACTCTAGAACACGTGAATTTCAAAATTTACTCAATGACATGGAGACACATATAAGTACGATCTATATAGCTGCAGTCCGTTGCATCTCAAGATAACGTAGAGTTAACGACACATGTCTCATATTAATTACTGAGTCGCATCTACATTTTAAATATATAATTTTTTTCGCAAATAAATACAAAAGTAAAACAAAAAACCAAGAAAAAAACATGGTACACTAACAAGTCAGTGAATTTGCAACAACAGGGATTCAATTGTTTCCCGCATATAATCTGAAATTTGTTGTCTAACGAGAAAATCGATCACCAGTGCTAGTTGAAAGACCTATAAGACAAGCAACTAACATTATATAGTAGGAATATTAAAGTTCGAAGTGTGAACATTTCAAGAAAATATTCTATACCTTATCAGGGTAGTCATCATCAGCATATTACCTGTCTAATTGGTCCTGATCTTCCTCTTTATCTCCAAATTTAGCCATTTTTTTAAGAAATTGTGTTTGATAACCTTTTTCTATTTCCTTAATATGAAAAGTTGGTAGATCAAAACTAATGTCGTCAGTTATAATTATATAATTGTCGATTCCCCCTAATTTACATCCTCAAGTTCTTCTTTATTAGATAGTGGTTGATCAACTTGGTCTGCTTCCCCTTTATTTACAGCTTCAACTTGTTAATTGTTGGATGTTGTTAATTGAATTAGTAAACAAGAATTTTATTGGATGATGTTTTGGTGCAGGCTTCAACCTCTTCAGTCTCTTCAGCCGCCTCCTGTGTTGATTTTTTCCTCTTCTTCCGTTCGAAAACCATAAATGGGGAACTGAGAAGCTTTTTTCTTCTACTCTCTCTTGTCTTAATCATTTGAATTAAATTTTCTAGTAGGGACTCCTTGACCCATTTCCTTGAAAATTCCCCACCTTGTTATTTTATTGCTTTCTGTAATTCTTTTACTTCACATTTTACCTCTATCATTATATTTTTTAAATTTGTCAGACAAGTATAAACTCAGCCTTGAAAGTCCAAAAACAATTTATGACTATCTTTAAGTAATTCATGTATTTCTTCAAAACTAATACGAGGGCTAGTATGTGGATATGTATCATCATGTGTTGGTTGAGGACCGATATAATAAGGAACGATAGCAGCAACCTCAACGAACATGGGCGAATGTGATCGGGATTGAGTCTCCCGTTGTAAGAGATGCTTCTCGGGATTGGATGGTTCTTCAAGTGAAGGACCAAGTATCAAGTGAAGGAACGATAACAGCAACCTCAAACGATGCTCACTGTCTTTTATTTTAAAGAAATAATCATAAATCTGTAAAATATTACATACAATCAAAATATCACGTGAGCATAATAGCACTTTCTAGTGATTAAGAAAATAAATAACTCACCTCGACAAATTTGAGCCTCTTAAAGGCTAGTTGAATTTTTACAGTATTCCAGTTCACATTTATTGGTCATCTCAGCATTCGTGGTGTAGCCTCAGGCACTACCGGGAGAACCAAGAACGTGTGCTCATAAAACCAGAACTGCGTGAAACATGATAAAAAATTCATTGATATGTCCAAAATTATGAAAGAAACTTTTAAGAGTTACGTGCAGTACACAAACCGTTAGAAGGAAGACAACTAATAATGTATCCTAGTGGTTGATCCTTCCTTACTTTCGTGACACAAATATTCAGTTGCTCGGTCAAAAATCCACATACTGTAGATGACCAATTATACGCTGTAAAAGTTTCTACAACATCATAAAAAGAAGACGACTCTTTCGACACTCTAAAGTTGTTTGAAGGAAAAAAAAATTTAAACTTGATTAATAATTACAAAAGGTTATGAGAGGACTCTCATTGCAAAAAGTTGAGTAGTGCAGTCTTTATTTATCTCGCATTCATACTATCAGGTGTAGCATTACTCCAGCATGCAGGTAACCCTCTATTCGGCATGTCTATCAAGAGTGCAACTTCGTCTGAATCAAATTTGAGTTCTTTCCCTCCCAAGTTGAATGTCATTCGATCAATATTCCAACAGTTTATTATGTACATTGTCAGAATATGATCCTGAGGGTATGGAGGAAGTTCAAAAAACTGAGTCAGACTCATGACTTTCAATTTATTCCATGTGTCATCGTCGACTGATGGTCGAACCTTATCGAGAACTTCTTGTACTACAGATAGACGACATCTGCAATTCATTGATTTTACGCTAAAAAACTTACAAGAATACAACATAATAGTTTGAGATCAAATAAAAATTCGAATGACGACAAATATGATTTTCTTAAAAAAAAATTCAACATTAACTTTTCAGTCAAATAAATTTAACTGCAACATTTAGGAAAACGTGATGATCTTTCTTGACAAATAGGGTGAATTCCAACACTTCTACTTTGCGAAACAATAAATCTTCATTTAAAATTAATTTAACACGACAAATAGGGTGAATTAAATAGTTATATTTTGACAATTTGCATTCTAGCAGATAAACTATGTAAAATGTTCTCCAAAATCACAAATTATTCTTTTTGGTAAGGAGTTTATAATGTATTAAAAGTCATATAATGTGTTCACAAAGTTCTTTATGAACACATGATAATACCATAACTAAACTTTATGGGTTGGAAAACAAAAACTAAAAATACCAAGAAAATATTTGGGGCTGCTTAATAGATTCACCATCCTCCTTGGACTCCTTACGGCCGCCCTTCACCATTTGCTTTGCCTCCTCGCATTCCGACTTACAGCCTCTCCCAAATCCGCAACATTGGCCTCTTTCAACCCGGTCTTCGTAGTCTTTGCGATGTCATTATCTTCCATTTTAATCTTCCTTCACAAAAGTAATCCAAAACCCTGGTGTCGTAAACTTGAAAAGGAAGACGAGGAAGAGAATCCTAGCGGTGTGCGAACCCCTATTTTTCGAAAATAATTTCTTACTGTCTGGCTTCCAATTTTTACCATAGATTAATGGGTTATAAGACACTATTACGGAAAATATACAAAAATTACAAGTAGGTAATTAAAGGGTTACATGACGGTTACACGCGCGATTCCGCGGCGACGAACTTAATAGTCCGCTATATCACAGTTACACTCGAGTTACACAAAAGGTATACTCTTGGTTCCGCGGCGACGAGGTTATAAGGAAGTTACACTCAGTTTTACGTGCCGTATCGTTGCCTGAATGGGGAAGGTTACACATGGGTTACAACGGGATTACAAGCACGTTATTAAAGGCCGACCGCGGGAGGAATTGCATGGGTACATCGGGGTTACAAATGAGTTATCGTCGTGAGCTGAGTTGACGAGCCACGCGCGGCAAAACATCTATTTCTTTTATAAGTTACAAGCGGTGGAACCGCCAATGCATGTGTGGTCTCCTCATATTCGCTATTGTACGCAGCGCTGCATACGTCTTACGTACACAAATTTACATCCTCCGATGGACATATTTCTCTTCTTCGATTGTCTCCTCATTATTACCATCAAACGAGAGAGGGAGAAAGAAGTCTAGTTGTTCAGCATAATACCCGTGAAGGAAGCGAAGGTGAGGAAGGGAAAAGAAGAAGAAATTGAAGGGAAGAAGGACAAGGAATCGAAGCGACATTGAAAACTTACTTGGACCGAGCCACGATCGAGGAGGGCTTCTTGTGCTAGTGCAGTGCGTAGGAGTGTACAATATTTTCCACATTACTTCATTCAGAAAGTATAATGCAGATAAAGCTAGTAGGGTGGTAGCAAACTCAGTTGATATTCAATATGATCTGATTTGTGTTTTCAATCTGATCTGATTGGTGCAGTGCTTAGGAGTGCATAATAGTTTCCGCATTTTTTTCATTCAAAACGAATACAGTGGGGCGATAGCAGACTCAGTTGATATTCAACATAATCTGACTTATGTTGAAGAGCCTGAAAGGATTTTGGATTATAATGTGAAGAAGTTGTGAAACAGAGAGATCCCTTTTATGAAGCCTTTATGGAGGCATGGGTTGGAAAAGGATGAAAATTTGTGTATGTAAGACATACGCAACGTTGCGTACGATAGCCAATAGAGGAGATCACGTATGCATTGGTGGTCCCACCGCTTGTAACTTGTAAAAGAAATAGGTGTTTTGCCCCGCGTGACCCGTCAACCCGACTCGCGACGGTAACTCGATTGTAACCCTATAGTACCCATGCAATAACTCCCTCGGTCGCCCTCCAATAACGCGCTTGGAATCCCCTTGTAACACATGTGTAACATTCCCCACTCAGACAGCGGTACCACGCGTATAACCTAAGTGTAACTTCCTTATAACCTTGTCGTCGCGGAACCGAGAGAATACTTTTCGTGTAACTCGATTGTAACTGCGATGTAACGAACTATTAAGTCTGTCACCACGGAACCGCGCGTGTAACCCTCATGTAACCTTTAATTACCTACTTGTAACCTTTGTATATTCTCCGCAATAGTGTCTTATAACCCATTAACCCGTGGTAAGAATTGGAAGCCAGACAGTAAGAAATTATTTTCGAAAAACAAGGATTCTCACGCCATTAGGGTTCTCTTCCTCGTCTTCCTCGTCTTTCTTTTCAAGGTTAAGGCACCAGGGTTTCAAATTGCTTTTGTGAAGGAAGATTAAAGTGGAAGATAAGGACATCGCGGAGACTACGAAGAACGGGTTGAAAGAGGTCAATGTTACGGATTTGGTGGAGGCTGATAAGCTGGAATGCGAAGAGGCAAATCAAATGGAGAAGGGCGGTCATAAGGACTCCAAGAAGGAGGACAATGAATCTATTAAGCTGCCCCAAACCGTTTCTAGATAATTTAAGGATTTGTTCTCCAATTCATAAAGCTTGGTTATGGTATTATCATGTGGTCATAAAGAACTTTGTGAATACATTACATACTACTTTTAATACATTATAAACTCCTTACCAAATAGAACAATTTGTGATTTTGGAAGACATTTTAGATAATTTATCTGTTGGAATGCAAATTGTCAAAATAGAACTATTTAATTCACCATATTTGTCGTGTTAAATTAATTTTAAATGAAGACTTGTTGTTTCTCAAAGTAGAAGTGTTGAAATTCACCTTATTTGTCAACAAAGATCATCATATTTTTCTAAATATTGCAATTAAATTTATTTTACTGAAAAGTTAATGTTAAATTTTTTTAAATTCACTATGTTTGTTGTCAATCGAATTTTTATTTGATCTTAAATTATTCTATTATATCATTGTAGATTTTTTAGCGCAAAATCAATGAATTGCAGATGTCGTCTATTTGCAGTATAAGAAATTCTCGATAAGATCTGAGCATCATTCGACGAGAACACATTGATTAAATTGGAAGCCATGAGTTTGACTCAGGTTTTTAAACTTTATATGTATCTTCAGGATCATATTCTGACAATTGACATAATAAAATGTTGGGATATTGATCGAATGACATTCAATTTGGGAGGGAAAAAACTCAAATTTGATTCAGAAGAAGTTGCACTTCTGATAGACATGTCCAATAGAGGGTTATCTGCATGCTGGAGTAATGTTTCGTCTGGTAGTATGGATGCGAGACAAATAAAGACTACACTACTCAATTTTTCACCATAGAGTCATCTCATAACTTTTTTGCAATTATTAATCAAGTTTTTAATGTCAAATTTACTTTTTCTTTCAAACAACTTTAGAGTGTTGAAAGAGTTATCTTCTATTTGCGATGATGTAGAAATTTATGCAGTGTATATTTGGTCAGCTACAGTATGTGGATTTCTGACTGAGCAACTGAATATCTGTGCACGAAAATAAGGATCAACCAGTGAGTTACATTACTGGTTTTGTCTTCTTTCTAATTATTTGTGTACTGCACATAACTCTTAAAAGTTATTTTTATAATTTTGGACATAGAAATAAATTATTTTATCATGTTTCACACAGCTCTGGTTTTATGAGTACATGCCCTTGGTCCTCCCAGTAGTATCGCTAGACAATGAACGCTGAGATGACCAATAAATATGAGATGAAATATTATAAAGATTTAACTAGCCTTTAAGAGACTCAGATCCGTCAAAATGAGTTATTTATTTCCTTAATCCCTAGAAAGTGTTATTATGCTCACGTGATACTTTGATTGATTTTGATTGTATGTAATGTCTTTCAGGTTTATAATTTTTTCTTGAAATAAAAGATAGTGAGCATCGTTTACTTGGCCCTCCACTTGAACCATCCAGTCCTGGGAAGCAACTCCGACAACGGGAGACTCAATCCCGACCACATTCGCCCACGTTCGTTAACGTTGCTGCTATAGTCTTTTATCATATTGGTTCTCAACCAACACATGGTGATACATATCCACATACTAGCCCTCGTACTAGTTTTGAAGAAATACATGAATTACTTAAAGATACTCATAAATTGTTCTTGGACTTTCAAAGCTCAGTTTATACTTGTCTGACAAATTTAGAAAATATAATAACAAAGTTAAAATATGAAGCAAAAGAATTATAGAAAGCAATAAAACAACGAGGTGGGGAATTTCCAAAGAAATTGGTCAAAGTCCCCACTAGAAAGCTTAATTCAAATGATTAAAACAAGAGAGGGTAGAAGAAAAAGGTTTCTCAGTTCCCCATTTATGGTTTTCAAACAGTAAAAGAGGAAAAAATCAACACAAGAAGCGGCTGAAGAGACTAAAGAGGTTGAAACCTGCACCAAAGCATCATCCAATAAAATTTTTGTTTATTAATTCAATTAACATCCATAATTAACAAGTTGAATCTTTAACTAAAAGGGAAGCAGACCAAGTTAATCAACCACCATCTAATAAAGAAGAGCATGAGAATGTGGATAAAAGAGAATCGACAATTGTACAACAAATTATAACTAACGACATTAGTTTTGATCCACCAACTGTACATATTAAGAAAACAGAAGAAGTTCATCAAACACAATTTCTCAAAAAAATGACTAAATTTGGAGATAAAGAAGATCAGGACCAAGTGGACAGGCAATTTGTTGATGATGACCACCCTGATAAAGTATAGAATGTTTTCTTGAAGTATTCACAATCCGAACTTTAATATTCTCACTATATAATGTTAGTTGCTTGTCTTATAGGACTGTCCAGCAGCACTGGTGGTTGATTTTTCCGCTAGACAACAAACTACAGATTATATGCGGGAAACAACGATCTTTGTTGTAGCAAATTCATTGACTTGTTAGTGTACCATAATTTTTTATTGGTTTTTTGTTTTATTTTTATACTATTTGCGGTAAAAATTATATATTTGAAATGCAAATGTGATTTAATAATTAATATGGGACATATGTCGTTAACTCTACGTTATCTTAATGAATTCCTCATGAATGGTTAGTTAGGAAATAAACAAGTTGATTGTTTTGTTATGTTGATGAAAAATAAGAGATGCAATGTACCACATCTATATAGATCGTACTTATGTGTGTCTCAATGTCACTGGGTAAATTTGAAATTCACGTGTCCTAGTGTGAACTTAAATAAATATAATATGATCATTTGTTCTTATGTTATATGTTTTTTTATGCTGCTGTATAAAGTAGAAAATGTTAAAGGGTTTGTTCAGCACATTACGAATGATACTACTGAGAATGTGGAGTTATTGTTGCTACCAATAATCAATAATCAGCATTTGACATTGTTAGTTGGGGCAATGAAAAAGCACAAGTGGAAATTATATGATTTTTTACCCAACAGAATACATTTGCATATCACCGACGTCATTGTAAGTAGACAATATATATTGCTTTATGTATTATCTTATGTTATTGTTCATTCATTTCTATATTTAAATATACAGATTAAACATTTTCTGAGAGATGCAGGAGAAGCGTTTCAGGCTGATCTGAGTAAATGACAAGTTGTAATGGTCAGAGGCATTCCGGTGCAGAGCAATAGTTTTGACTATGGTGTCTTTGTCTGTAAACATATTGAAAGACTAGTACAAAAAAATAGAGCCGATTGGAAAAATTATTTGGAATGACAGAAATCTATGTCATTATTTAGAGCAGAAATAGGATACGAGATTTGTAAATTTACATTGTCACGAACATAGTTCTTTTGGAATAATTACATGTTTATGTAAATAAACATTTATCATCTTTAACTTTTTAGCTATCTAATCTCTCTTCCAGAATTGCTCTTACGACCGCTTGAAATACCATGCAGGTTTTTTATTGAGAAGACCACCGAACGGACCTCAGCAAATGAGATATCTAGATGTTGAAGTCAAATGTTTCTCAAATGTTCCTCCACTCATTTAAATCTCGTAATTATATTATAATTGTTATGTTGACATTTATTTATTTATTATAGTTTTCACTTGTTTCATCTAATTTTGTGAAATCTTACAAAATTTAACATAATTTATGGATGATATGACAGTCGGTCAAGAGGTTTATTTTTTAGAGGGAGAGTTTCGGTTGGAAAGCGTCGGGATATTGAAAAAAACATGAAGTCCAAATAGATTTTTCTGTTTGAATCTGGAACTTTGTTTAATATTTAATATTTTGTAATCTTTCTTTGTTTCATGTATATTTTGGTTTAAGCTGACTGATTTTCTCTTATTCACTCATTTTCCTTTATCCTTCTAGATTTAGCATTTAAACATTATTATTTCATAATTTCTTGAATTCACTTATTTAAACTTGATTTATTTTATGCATTAGTCATAAAAAGAGATAAATGCATGAGTTATAAAAAAGAGATATTTTTTTGTGATATTTGATCAGCATCTTCTGACAGTTTAGATAATTGATGTTTTACTCTTAATTTTTTTACTTAAGATATATACATATCTTGATATTTCAATCCTTATGAAGGCTGACTCCTTATGGAACACTTTTTTGTTTTGATTTTTTTTTGTTATAAAATGATTGTAGAGCTGATAAGCTGACTCTTTATGAAACTGGACAGTATTTTCCCACCACCTACGGGAGTTTGGTGCTGATGTTAACCTTCTGAAATGGCCCATCTCTATAACTGCTCCAATAGTTGTCTAGATTGTGGTTGCAGATTAATTGAATGCTTCGGAATTGTTGAAAAGAATGTATTTTGAGTTCCATTAGATAGTTGTAAAGAACTTATTTACAGTTTTATTGAATTGTTGTAAAGAATTTGGTCATAATGCTTAGAAAGAATTTGGTTCCAATTTTAATTAATGCTTGATAAGAATTTGAATGAGTGGTATACATGTTTGATATTGTTTTTGTATTCATAAACATAGTCAGCTAAGTGTGTAAACATTGCTTGCCGTCGGGGCTCATAACTACATTATCATAGCCTAAAATTTCATATTTTTTGGGGAGCGAGAAAAAAAGGGTTGCCAACTTTAAAATATTATTATTTAACATTCTTCATATGTGAGGTTTTATTATGGTATTTATAGTCATCGTCTTCATCTGTGAGATTTTATTATTATATTTATAGTCTTATTCTTATGTATGGGTGTAATAAAAATCAAGTTTTCAACTTAATAATCAAGTTCGTATTTGTATTATTGTGTTTAGAAATCTTGAAGTATTCTTTTCAAAGAAAGCATAATAGAAATCACATTCATGAATCATCACTTTATTTATCAAACTCACTTTCATAAGACAAATGGATTATACAACCTTAAGTATCAGACACTCTAATAGACAAATTCTTATCATTTTTTTGTTACATAATATAGAACAATTAAACTGTAATACATCCAATTTCAGTTACAGCTTATGAAAGAGAATTAAAGGAGACCAAAACTGCATTATTAGCATCTTTTATACTTCTGAATTTCTGTATCAGAAAAGCAACATAGCAGCTGTGGTTAGCACCACCTGCAAGTAAATAAGATATAATATAAAAATATCAAGCAGGAAAGAAATTCTATGCACATAAAAGAAAACAAGAGATATTGACATCTCCATAAGTTTATTCACCTGGTATTTGATTATCATATTTTACTGCTATATTGATATCTTCTCTGAACACAAAATTTGGGATATTAAAGGTGGCATTGAAAAAGATATAAAAGACTATTATATTGACATCTTCATAAGCTTATCAATCTAATATTGGATTATCATATTTTGTTGTTATATCGATATCTTCTCTGTACACAAGATTTGGGATATGAAAGGTGAAACTGAAAGAGATATGAATGACTGCTATATTGGCATCTTCATAAGTTTATTCACGTGGTATTGGATTATCATATTTTGCTAGTAAATTGATATCACCTCTGCACACAAAATTTGAGATATGAAATGTGGCATTGAAAAAGATATGAAAGACTGCAGTGTATCACCTGAACTTATTTTATATGTAGCTTAAAATCGAACAATAAAATCTTAAAAGAAAAACAGTCGAGGCATTGTTGTCTCATGTATTGAATACATCATTATGGCAGTGTAGGATTCTCTGGTTCGTGAAGCAAAGAAATTATGCAGTATATATCTAACTATGTATCAGAAATTCCTTAGTGTTATAGAACAAGTATATATCCATGTAACAACAACAACAAAAAATTTACATACTACAACAAGAACGATTAAAAAATGAAACATTGTGCTCATAATTTTACATTATATTTCTACCTGTGTTAGAAAATCAGACAGTGAGCATATGAGTGGATGACATTGTGATGATTCTTGTTCTTCGATGGTTGAAATATCTTTTTGTTTTCTTGTATATACAGTGGTCATGGGTGAAAAACTTGTTTGATGAAACATATAAAAAAAGATTGAAGTTGTGAAAATATATCTTTTACTCTTTTATTTCTCTCTCAATACCCTTTTAGTCTGACATTAGATATTCCTTTAGGGTGCATTTTAGCAGGATCATTCAGATTCGATTCATTATTCATAGGTTTTTTTTATTGTTGTCTCATTGGCTGAGGACCTTTACTAATTAAATATGTCATCAATATCCAATGATAATTTCTTCATGGACTCCTTCATATGTTGCTAAACTACTAAATTTTTGTTTGTTTTATTGGTAATTTGATATGCAAATTTTTGCATGTGTTTGGAATATTAGGTCGTTTTTAATATCATTCGACGTTTGTGACTTCTGCAGATACTTGTATTTATAACTGTTATATATATCTTTTTTTTGCATTTTCAGATCATCTCAATAGAAGATATTTATCGGGTATCTTCTTAATATATAGAATGTTCAGGACTCGTAGAGAGTATGCACAAAGTTGCCCCATCATTTTGAACTTTCTGCAGTTGCACTGAATATCCAAACTCAAACTGTCAAAATTAACTACCCAAGTACTGTCTGTCCTATGATCATCCAAATTCTTAATGAAAAATTCAGTTTCATTGTTTAAAGAGACATGTAATTGAAGACCACATGATCCATGTATAAACTCTTCCTCAAACATTCTGTACAACTTCCTTGAATAAAATGTCGTTGTTTGCTTCAGTATTGAGTTGTTTTTCTTGACATGAGTAATCACAGATTGATCATACTTGAAATCTTCGTCTTTTTTGTTGCGCCTCCATGTTTTCATGATATTTTCAATGCCCAAAAAACAATTGTAATAGAACTAATGAGCTTTGAGACACCATGACAAATAGTATTGGTTGACTCACTTCTCTGGGTCGATAAAATTCTCATTCCAAATACATCCTTATTAAAAGTTGTAGATCTCTTATATTTAATTTTGTACATCTCTTCTAGTCACACATTGTCTTGTAGATTAAATGTCTCAATCATCACCTCTCAAGTATCATCAAAGTCCTCTTTAGACTCGTATTTGCTCAAACATTTATAAAAAAGATTACTGACTATCTTATTCACCACCCCGCATTGAACATTTATAGGCAATTTATTGTATATGTGTCACTAACATTATCTATGTCATGTATTTGGCAAAATCTCTGTTATGGCTCTACCCATTGTCTGATCCTAATCAGTGTAAATTGTTATTGAATGATTATCACCCATAATATGGATAAAAGTTTTAAAAAGTCATTTAAACGAGTTCACCGTCTCCTCTAACAAGAATTCGACTCCAAAGTAAACATTATGTCAATCGTGGTTAACATCAACAATAGGAGCACAACCTAAGTTATATTTATTTAATATATAGCTCGTATCATAAATAACATCTTCAAAGCAGTCATAATCAAGTCTGGATGTCCCGTCGCTCCAAAAAAAACTCATTAGCCGACCACTCTCATCAGTTTCAAAATCTTTCAAACATGTTATCCTCAGCACGTCTCTCTGCGAATAACTGCAATAAAGCATTGACATTGTTATTTTCAATTCTAAATCTCTTCACTCTTTGAATGAAATTGAAAACATATCTCTTTGTACATTCCGGGTTCTCTACACCCCCAACTTCTTTGGCTAGAAAGTTAAACACGTTTTTAGATCTTATCTTTGAATGTGTCATCGATCTAAACACATCTGCATTGACTTCACTTATCTTTCTGCTGGAACGCAACAGGTGTTTATCACCAGGGTTTGCTAATGTGTGGTTATGAGTTCAATGAATTTTTTTACTGTCCAATTATCTTCATAATTAACTGCGTATCGAATTATTGCAGAGCAAACACTTTTTTTGTCTATTCTTTTGTATTTAATAGTTTTTGTGATCTTTAACTCTTTCTTGAAACATGTTTTTTCACATACGAAGTCTTTCGTCTTAATATTTTTAAAGTGAGGCCAAAATGTAATGTGTTCCTTACGAACACTAAATCTAATATGATGAGCATAAACACAATATACTTTATACTTTGTTCTCATTGTGGATCATCGTTTGAAGTAATATGTTTGTTATTTGCTCGGTACAGGTAGTTTCACTCTCAACAAACTGCACACAAGAGAATAAAATGTTAAACTCAATAAACAACTCAAAAAACAACCCTAAACCCTCATATGTTCCTTTCATAATAAGGATTCATTAGTTTAAAAAAACAGTCAAACTAAATATCCTACATTAAACCGTAATAATCACAACTCAATAAATAACCCTAAAATCGTACAACTCTATAAACATGCACCTCCAAAAATTTAATTATTTTTTATTAGTTATTGAGCTGTGATTATTGGAGTTAAATGTAGGATATTTACTTCACTGTTTTTATAAAACCATAAAACTATGCACCTCTATAAACATACCTCAACAAACATACGCCTCCAAAAATACGACTAGATCTTAAAAATAAGAAGACTCTAACAGCAAACAACATTATTATAAAAACTAAAACAATGTCTCCCAAAAAAAAAAGACATCTCCAAACACACCTCTACTTTAACGTACATTTCTTCTCTCTTGGCAGGATAATTCTCTTCTTCTCCTTTTGCTTTGTACATAAAATAACAATTTGTGTTTCTATAGTCCATCTTGAACTTCAACAGGTCCAGGTGCCGCTGCAGAAAAAAATGGCGTCGGAAAATAGAGAATATGACCAATAAAATAGTAAACCCTAGCTGCTTAAATACCATGATTCGCGCGCGCTCCGATTTTTAATCTTGTACATTGCATTTACACTCAGGTTACACGCGTGGTTCCAATGCGACGAGCTTAATAGTCTGTTACATCGTAGGTACACGAAGGGTATACTCTCGGTTCCATGAGGGTTACACACGCGGTTCTAATGCGACGGGCCTAATAAATTGTTACATCGCAATGACAATCGAGTTACACGAAGGGTATACTTTTGGTTCCGCGGCAACGAGGTTATAAGGAAATTAGACTCAGGTTATACGCGCAGTACTGCTGCCTGAATGGTCAAGGTTACACATGGGTTACAACGGGATTACAAGCGCGTTACTAGAGGCCAACCACGAGAGGTATTGCATGGGTACAACGGGGTTACAATCGAATCATCGTCGCGGGCTGGGTCGACACATCACGCGCGGCAAAACACCTATTTCTTTTATAAGTTACAAGCTGTGAGACCGCCGGTACATACGTGATCTTCTCCTATTGGCTATCGTACACAGTGTTGTATATGTCTTACATACGCAAATTTTTCTCATACAGGGAGAAGGTATTTAAGATGCAAGTATTCACAACTTTTTAATTGAGGTATGTTCACTTTCATGTTTAATTTCAAATTTTGAGAACTAAATTTTACCAGAAGAGGAGACTGTAATAACATAATAATAATAATAATAATAATAATAATAATAATAATAATAATAATAATAATAATAA
>JXCR01100684.1:86211-143127 GCA_002079205.1 Phalaenopsis hybrid cultivar | reverse complement strand
TTCAAAATATCCAAAAGACCATAAAAGTATTTGAGGGATAACCCCAAATAAATTTTAAGAATCTCTTGGAATGTTTAGAGTTCATTTGAACTTATTTTGTTGTTGATTTAATCGTTTAAGATTAAATTAAATTTCAATGAATTAATACATCTTGTGCTTAATGAACCTTTATGTTTAAACTTCCCTATGAGTGGGGTAGCTATCATCTGATGATTTATTTATAAATTATGTGGGTGGACACCCATAAGGGCAAAGTTGATCTTTTAAAGAACTTAACCTCTTTGATTAAAGTTGGGCTAGTAGTGTTTCAAGGGTATTTAAAAGTAATTATGTTTCATTTCCTAAACCTCATTAAACAATTTAAATTAAACCTAGCTCACTACTAAGCCCTTAAGATTTCATGTTTAAATTTGCAGATTTATAACTTTAAGGATGTTAATTTTAGTGAGCTT
Organism: Phalaenopsis hybrid cultivar; assembly: GCA_002079205.1. Lineage (NCBI taxonomy): Eukaryota > Viridiplantae > Streptophyta > Magnoliopsida > Asparagales > Orchidaceae > Phalaenopsis > Phalaenopsis hybrid cultivar. The sequence goes on along the minus strand of JXCR01100684.1, from coordinate 142,675 downwards.
GATTCTGATCAAATATTGTGCTATAATCCAACCATTAACTAGGGGTTTTAATTAGTGTATTATGATCTTCTGAAATCAGACCCCTTACCTTAGGATCACTCAATTAGATTAACTTCCAAATCATAATAATTCAAGAAATTACAACATTACCTTTATTATAAATGGCGATCAATTAGTTTCTAAAACTCAAACCCTTTATGTTTCAATTATCTAAAAGAGTTGATTATGATCATTCATTACCCATTTATCCTCTAATCAAATTTAAACATTTTTTAAGGCTCAAATTCCATAATTACCATTTTGCCGCTTAAGGCTTTACCACTTCATAATTCTTTTAATTTAACTCAAATGATCTTGAATTTTTTATGTTACGCCACTTNAAACCCTTTATGTTTCAATTATCTAAAAGAGTTGATTATGATCATTCATTACCCATTTATCCTCTAATCAAACCTAAACATTTTTTAAGGCTCAAATTCCATAATTACCATTTTGCCGCTTAAGGCTTTATCACTTCATAATTCTTTTAATTTAACTCAAATGATCTTGAAATTTTTATGTTATGCCACTCATGGGTCAATTAAAATATCATAGGAGAAAATGTAATTTTCTGTTATTTTATTTTATTCTTAGAATTATTTTAAATGCAAAAATAGGTATTTTTCAAATTAATTTATTAACTCATCATAAGTATACCATATGTTCTTAAGAAAAGTATTGGAGGTTCACCTAGGTTAGAGGACCAATTAGACAAAATTTTATAATTTTTAAAGTTATATTTTTCATTATNGGGGGTGGGGAAGGGGTTAAAGTTGAATAGAACGACACTAGTTAGGATCCCATGGTTCCCTCGTTTTGGTAACACTATTTTTTTTAATTTACTTAATTTAAACAAGATTTTAATGCCCATTTAAACTGAGGAGATCTCGTTAGGAACCGTAAGTTGTATCATCCAAGGGANTAGGGGGGGGGGGGGGGGGGGGGGGGGGGGGGGGGGAAGGGGTTAAAGTTGATTAGAACGACACTAGTTAGGATCCCATGGTTCCCTTGTTTTGATAACACTATTTTTTTTTAATTTACTTAATTTAAATAAGGTTTTAATGCCCATTTAAACTGAGGAGATCTCATTAGCAACCGTAAGTTGTATCATCCGAGGGACTCCTGTAAATTCCAAAGGACATTTTATGTTTAATTGTATTTCAAATGATTTATGGTTATCTTTGAAAGTGTTTAATTTAATTTTGGAAATTATTTGAATTTTTAGTTTTGAAAAGTTTTCATTTTATCAACCAGGCATGCATGGTATGTTGAAATAGTAGTAAATTACAATAAATAAAATGACAAAGTAAATACAAATGTAAAGGCGCACCTGTCATCTTCTAGCTGCTCCCGCTGAAATGTCAGTCTTTAAAGCATATATAAGGAAATGCACAGGAAAAATAGGGCTTAAAAGTGGTGTTTGACCCGAGTACAAGTACTACCATGACTGATCACCTAAAGATCTATGTTATTTCTAAGGATGAGTTTCTTGAGCAAAGTATAATAAGTTCATTTATCANTTATCTTTGAAAGTGTTTAATTTAATTTTGGAAATTATTTGAATTTTTAGTTTTGAAAAGTTTTCATTTTATAAACCAGGCATGCATGGTATGTTGAAACAGTAGTAAATTGCAATAAATAAAATGACAAAGTAAATACAAATGTAAAGGCACACATGTCATCTTCTAGCTGCTCCCGCTGAAATGTCAGTCTTTAAAGAATATATAAGGAAATGCACAGGAAAAATAGGGCTTAAAAGTGGATTTCGACCCGAGTACAAGTACTACCATGACTGAGCACCTAAAGATCTATGTTATTTCTAAGGATGATTTTCTTGAGCAAAGTATAATAAGTTCATTTATCCTTCAAAATATCCAAAAGACCATAAAAGTATTTGAGGGATAACCCCAAATAAATTTTAAGAATCTCTTGGAATGTTTAGAGTTCATTTGAACTTATTTTGTTGTTGATTTAATCGTTTAAGATTAAATTAAATTTCAATGAATTAATACATCTTGTGCTTAATGAACCTTTATGTTTAAACTTCCCTATGAGTGGGGTAGCTATCATCTGATGATTTATTTATAAATTATGTGGGTGGACACCCATAAGGGCAAAGTTGATCTTTTAAAGAACTTAACCTCTTTGATTAAAGTTGGGCTAGTAGTGTTTCAAGGGCATTTAAAAGTAATTATGTTTCATTTCCTAAACCTCATTAAACAAGTTAAATAAACCTAGCTCACTACTAAGCCCTTAAGATTTCATGTTTAAATTTGCAGATTTATAACTTTAAGGATGTTAATTTTAGTGAGCTTGATTCTGATCAAATATTGTGCTATAATCCAACCATTAACTAGGGGTTTTAATTAGTGTATTATGATCTTCTGAAATCAGACCCCTTACCTTAGGATCACTCAATTAGATTAACTTCCAAATCATAATAATTCAAGAAATTACAACATTACCTTTATTATAAATGGCGATCAATTAGTTTCTAAAACTCAAACCCTTTATGTTTCAATTATCTAAAAGAGTTGATTATGATCATTCATTACCCATTTATCCTCTAATCAAACCTAAACATTTTTTAAGGCTCAAATTCCATAATTACCATTTTGCCGCTTAAGGCTTTATCACTTCATAATTCTTTTAATTTAACTCAAATGATCTTGAAATTTTTATGTTATGCCACTCATGGGTCAATTAAAATATCATAGGAGAAAATGTAATTTTCTGTTATTTTATTTTATTCTTAGAATTATTTTAAATGCAAAAATAGGTATTTTTCAAATTAATTTATTAACTCATCATAAGTATACCATATGTTCTTAAGAAAAGTATTGGAGGTTCACCTAGGTTAGAGGACCAATTAGACAAAATTTTATAATTTTTAAAGTTATATTTTTCATTATTATAATTATTTAATGGTTTTAGTGATTAATTAAATATGAAATATAATTTAATTTAAAAAATCAAATTGTATATTTTTATTAAATCTCCCTAAATCTAGAGAGCTTAGAAAAACAAACTTTTCATTTTTGTGTCTCTTTTTTTCTTTATTATAATTATTTTAATGAAAAATTAAGAAAAATACATTTTTGGCATTTAAAAATACATAACTAAATTAGAAAAATTAAAAATTATTTTCTTTAAGAGTTCTGATTTTTTATTCATTTTAAGAATATGTGTAATTTTGTCATATTTTGAATGCTTAGAAGAATTACAGTAAAAAGAACTTCATGAAGTCTTTATTAGTAATGAAGCTAATATTTTAAGCCTTAATTTAGAAATGAAATTAATTTCCTTTCCTTAAGATGATTCAAGTGGAGCCACTTTTTTATTAGGCATCTCCTCAAACTTCTCCTCGCCTTTCTTTCATTCTTGCTCTTCTTTATTTCTTCAATTTTTCATTCCTTTTTTTTTCTTTTTCTTTTCTTGTCATATGAAGATTACAATATGTGGATAGNTAGAAATGAAATTAATTTCCTTTCCTTAAGATGATTCAAGTGGAGCCACTTTTTTATTAGGCATCTCCTCAAGCTTCTCCTCGCCTTTCTTTCATTCTTGCTCTTCTTTATTTCTTCAATTTTTCATTCCTTTCTTTTCTTTTTCTTTTCTTGTCATGTGAAGATTACAATATCTGGATAACATTTAATGATTTTGAACTCCTCCATCCTCTTCTTAAAGTTAAAAACTTTCCACATTTCCTTATTTTGACGAAATTGTATTAGTTTTTTAAAAAAATTCATAAAGTCTCAATTCCTTCTTTTTTAAGTAAAATTCTAAAATTCTTAACAATTCCAAAAATACAATTTTCTTTACTTTAAGGAGTAAACATTTATAATCTTATCCTGTCATATTAAATATTTTAACTTTAGAACTAACCATATTATTANTAAAAAATTCATAAAGTCTCAATTCCTTCTTTTTTAAGTAAAATTCTAAAATTCTTAACAATTCCAAAAATATAATTTTCTTTACTTTAAAGAGTAAACATATATAATTTTATCCTGTCATATTAAATATTTTAACTTTAGAACTAACCATATTATTAAAAAATTTAACTTACGTTTTTTATAACATTTATAAAATTTAAAATATAGTTATCTTAAGTTATCCTAACATACCACAGGTTATGTTAAATTGTATTTTAAAAATATAGTTCTCTAAGGACGAAAAAAGTTAGATTCTTTAAAAAGATTTTCTCCATTCCCCCTAACTTAAATTTTTAATTAATTTTAACAGGATAGTTCAGGCAGAAAGAAAAATTATAAAGTTTAAAAACAATAGAATAGTATAAGTACAAGTAATGAAGACAAGTGAAATTGGCATGTCTAAAGAAAATAAAAAGACTATTTTAGCATTTATGTTAAAATATAAGATAAACATTAAAAACATTATAACATGATTGTGCAATAAACATAACTTTAACAGTTTAATACAAATGCAAATTTAGACACTGTAAAAAACACACAACAGCAAACTGCCTACATGAAATCTAAACATGAAAACAGAAAACAAAACACAATAAAACAAACAGAAAACACTACACTTCACCACCTTCATTATCATCATCATCACCAAAGTCTAAATCGTCCTCCATATCATCAGGTTTATAAGGTGTATATTTGGGGCAAGTAGGAAATACTATCAAATAGTCATCGCTTCAAAATTTCTCCATTACTTCATTATAAGCAATATCATAATCCACTCTTCTTTGCATATAATCGTTATTATGATAAAGATGGGCAGCTAAAATTTTATGTTGACTTTGTAATGTTAATATATCTCGTTGCATAAATAATTCTTCCATTATAGCATCAAGTGAAGTAGTAACAGATGTAGAAGGTCCAGAAGTTGGAATTGAAGCTGAACTAGAAGGAATATTAGAGCCTCTACTTCTAGATCTTACTCCTGTATGTTTTCCATACATCTCCAAATTCATTTTTCCAATAGGTTTATGAGATGATAAAACTTCTTCCCAAGTCTCAAATTTTACTCAATATTTAACACACATGGTTGTAATAAGAGCAGGATAATCCATACCTCCAGTAGTTCCTCCCCTCGAAAAAATAAGTATATTCTTATAAATCAAAGAGCCATTGCCAATTGATTTGTTCATCTCAATGCAATAGTTGAATGTGGATCTTTCTCGAGTTACCTCACTAAACTGATTAGCAGGAACAAATCTACCAAAAATAAAATAATACCAAGCATGAGAATGAACATTTAGTTTCAAGAAAGAAAAATTTACCCGACGTCTATTCTTAATCTTCCATGCTCCATTACTGTCAGTTAAAAATTGCATAATCTCATCCAATTCCTCTTAAGTAGGATGAAACTTAGAATAGAAATAAGTAGGAACACTATGCAACTTATAATGTGATTGATCCGAGCAGAACTTATATCAACATACTGCCCTTTAACATAAACCAAATGATCATATTCATCAAGAAAATTCACATAGAATTCTCTAATAACAGAAATCACAGCGACAATAGTGAAATAACAAAAACTCTCCCATATTCACTCTGCAATCATATATTCTATCGTTCCAACAGGATAAATGAAACTTTGTTCTGCAATCAGTTTCTTAAATTTTTAGATCGCTGTATTTGTTCTGTGCTTTCATGTTAGTGAATTTATCAGCATAAGAAATTCCTTTTCCTTTTCTATTTTTCATTTTACGAGCTAATGTAAATCTAGAAAATTCCAAATAAAATTCCAATAGATCTCAAATATATAATTTTTAGGCTCCAAAAAACACACTCTAAACTTAATAATTATTCACACATGGATTTCTCACCATTTCGACCAAATTTTGAAATTTTTGGCCATACCCATAATGTGGAAGAAATCCATGGTGAAATAAAAAATTTCCAAAGCAAAGATGAAGAGCTTACCCTAAGGATGATGAAATCTAGAGTTTGAAGCCTTTTCTTCAAGCAAATCAAGAAAAAAATCCATGCCCTAAGGGAGCAAAAATGCAAAAAATAGAGGAAGTAGATGAACCAAGGTCAAAAATGGTGTCAACCGATAGTTCAACCAGTAAAACCTGCTCTCCGGTTGGTTCAGTGTTATAGCACCATTCAAAAACACCCAAAATTCTATGATTTTTAATATCATGAGAAAGGACAAAAATTTAAGACATATAAATTCTAATTTTCCAGTTTTAATGGTTATTTTTGGGCAATGTCTAACATTAAAACAATCAATTCATCACATAAGGTCTCCGTTTAACAACATCACATAACTGGTTTTCTTATATTAATAATAGTTTTAATGCAAATGACACAACAAATTCATAGATATATGCCAATACAACAAAAAAACAACATCCAAAAGTTCTAGAGTTTTAACAAAGACAACATCGACAGACTACACAGAAGAACAAGTTACTAACACATTTATCTTTCTACGGAATCACTTAGATCCAATTGTGATCAGAGGTTTCTTTCTCCTGTTCACCCACCATACTATTTTTGTCGTAGGAATGATAGAAAGGAGCACGAGGAAATTCTGAAGCAAACTTATCATCAATTCACTTATTTGTGCTATACATGGTCACTTGACAATCTTGAAAACACGCCAAATTGTTGAAATGGAGCTTCAACTACCAATCCAAATGCTCACATTGGTGGAACACGTTTTTAAGTTTGGTATGCAATTGAGAGATCTTACCCTCAATCTTTCCAAGTTTGTCCATAAATCGCTCTAAACTCAATGCAAGAAATTCGTTGAAATAAGTCGAGCATCCTTATGCACCATCTTATTATCTTCAAATCTCCCATTGCCATTGCTCTCAATGATCCTTAAAATAGAAATTACCTTCTCCACTCTCAAATATGTCCAAATTTCTTAGAAAAGTTGAAGGGATGCTTCCTTTCTTGTCCTAGGCCATTTTATAGAGAAAAAGAGGGCAGAAAACCAAACTTTAACAATTCCAAGTAAGTTACTCAAACTATGGCTCTATAACACTAGATCTAGTGCTATAGCGCTAGGCCAAATTTCTCAAAATCTAAATTTCTTTCATCCGATCGTCAATTCCATTAATATAATAATGTTTTGTGCCAACATAATCATGTAAGGCTTCAACTTACTTCAAAAAATAATCACAACAAAAATCAACAAACAAGTCAATCACACCAATAACTATGGGTTGTCTCCTATAAAGCGCTTGGTTTAATGTCATCAGCCTGAAATATCCAATGTTTTAATCTGGTTGAACCAACATTAAGAACTCCTCAAATCTAGGACTATCTTCACTTATATAAGCTCTTAACTTGTGTTCATTTACCTTAATTATCCTTCCAGTCTTAGGATCTTCAATACCAACGACTACATTTAGATAAACTCTTATCACAACAAATGGTCCTAACCACCTGGACTTAAGTTTTTTTGGAAATAATTTCAATCTTGAATTACATAATAGAAATTCTTGTCCAAACTCAAAATGCTTTTTTAGAATTCCCTGATCATGCCTAATTTTCATTTTCTCTTTAGAAATTCTTGCATTATCATAAGATTCATTCCTCATCCTGTCAAGTTCATTTAATTGCAATAATCATTTTCTCCAAGATCTCTCTGAATATAATTAAATTCTTTTACTTCCCAATAAGCTTTATGATCTAATTCAACAAGTAATTGACAAGCTTTTCTAGATATGAGCCTATATGGTGACATTCCTATAGGATTTTTGTAAGCAATCCTATAAGCTCATAACACAGAATCAAGTCTAACAGACCAATCTCTTATATTAGGATTTATAATTTTTTCCAAAATTCTTTTAATTTCTTTATTGAATACTTCTGCCAAACCTGTAGTCTGAGGGTGATAAGCTGTGGAAATTTGATGTTTGATTCCATATTTTTGAGTTAATGTTTCAATTATTCTTTTTTTAAAATGACTTCTCCCTTCTGTAATGATTNCTTACCTCAAAAAATAATCACAACAAAAATCAACAAACAAGTCAATCACACCAATAACTATGGGTTGTCTCCCATAAAGCGCTTGGTTTAATGTCATCAGCCTGAAATATCCAATGTTTTAATATGGTTGAACCAACATTAAGAACTCCTCAAATCTAGGACTATCTTCACTTATATAAGCTTTTAACTTGTGTTCATTTACCTTAATTATCCTTCCAGTCTTAGGATCTTCAATACCAACGACTCCATTTAGATAAACTCTTATCACAACAAATGGTCCTGACCACCTGGACTTAAGTTTTTTTGGAAATAATTTCAATCTTGAATTACATAATAGAAATTCTTGTCCAAACTCAAAATGCTTTTTGAGAATTCCCCGATCATGCCTAATTTTCATTTTCTCTTTAGAAATTCTTGCATTATCATTAGATTCATTCCTCATCCTGTGAAGTTCATTTAATTGCAATAATCATTTTCTCCAAGATCTCTCTGAATATAATTAAATTCTTCTACTTCCCAATAAGCTTTATGATCTAATTCAACAAGTAATTGACAAACTTTTCTAGATATGAGCCTATATGGTGACATTCCTATAGGATTTTTGTAAGCAATCCTATAAGCTCATAACGCGGAATCAAGTCTAACAGACCAATTTCTTATATTAGGATTTACAGTTTTTTTCCAAAACTCTTTTAATTTCTTGATTGGATACTTCTGCCAAACCTGTAGTCTGAGGGTGATAAGCTGTGGAAATTTGATGTTTGATTCCATATTTTTGAGTTAATGTTTCAAATATTCTTTTCTTAAAATGACTTCCCCCTTCCGTAATGATAACTCTCGACATTCCAAATTTTGTAAAAATTTTTTTCTTAAAAAAATTTGCTACACTTTTAGCATCACAATGAGGTAAGGCAATGATTTCAATCCATTTTCAAAAATGATAAACAACTATATTAAAATATAAATTTTTCCAGAAGATGGTATAGATGGTAAANGATTACTCTCGACATTCCAAATTTTGTAAAAATTTTTTTCTTAAAAAAATTTGCTACACTTTTAGCATCACATTGAGGTAAGGCAATGACTTCAATCCATTTTAAAAAATGATCAACAACTATTAAAATATAAATTTTTCCAGAAAATGGTATAGATGGTCACAAAAAATCTAAACCCCAAACATTAAAAAATTTCAACTTAACGGGTAAAATTTAGGGGCATTTCATTTTTTCTCAAAATATTGCCTACTTTTTGATATCTATCACATGATTTTATATAATAATTAATATCTCTAGTTAGTGTAGGCCAATAAAATCCAGATTGCAATATATTAAATGCAATGTTATCAACCTCAAATTGTCCTCCAAAGTTAGATTTACGACACTTTTTTATATATTCTTGGGTTTTTTTAATTTGTACACATAATTGAATAATTAATTCCTTACATTATTTATATAAACAAGGGCCATCCTAAAAATATTATTTAGAATCATGAATGATCCTTTTAGTTTGATGGATATCAAGTACATAGGGTAAAAAGTTACAACTAAATATTTAACTATATCAATATCCCGCGGAACTTGCCATTCATTAATTCCATATAATTGTTCATCAGGAAAAATTTCATTAATTTCATCATTAAAGTTATCATTTTACTTTTCACGACTTGACAAATGATCAGTTATTTGATTATCAGTACCCTTTTTATCCACAATTTGAAAATCAAATTCTTGCATTAGAAGGACCCATCTAATTAATCATGGTTTTGAATCCTTCTTCATCATTAATACCATATAGTAGAATTATCAGTATGCACAATGCATTTGGTTTCAATAAGATAAAGTATGAATTTATCAAAAGTATATATTATAACTAATAATTCCTGTTATGTAGTAGTGTAATTAATTTGATCTTCATTAAGGGTTTTAGTAGCATAGTATATTACTTTAAAATTTTTTTTTATCATACCTCTGCCCTAAAATAAAGCATAGTATATTACTTTAAAAAATTTTTTTAGTAGCATAAAACAACCCCAATAGCATAATCACTAGCATCACACATTAATTTGAAAGCTTTTGTCCAATTTGGTGAAACAATAATAGGTGTTTGATACACCTAAAAATGTACTATTTTTTATGCTTTATTTTATAATGATATTGCACTTTAAAGGTACTTTTTCTTGTGATTTTGGTTGTAAGTGCATCAAATTGAAGAATTTGGAGTGATTGGAGCAAAACGAACCAAAATGGACCAAAACAGAGCAAACCGGAGCAGATCAGGTCAAATCGTGGCACATNATCAACCTCAAATTGTCCTCCAAAGTTAGATTTACGACACTTTTTTATATATTCTTGGGTTTTTTTAATTTGAACACATATTTGAATAATTAATTCCTTACATTATTTATATAAACAAGGGCCATCCCAAGAATATTATTTAGAATCATGAATGAAGCTTTTAGTTTGATGGCTATCAAGTACATAGGGTAAAAAGTTACAACTAAATAGTTAACTATATCAGTATCCCGCGGAACTTGCCATTCATTAGTTCCATATAATTGTTCATCAGGAAAACTTTCATTAATTTCATCATTAAAGTTATCATTTTTCTTTTCACGACTTGACAAATGATCAGTTATTTGATTATCAGTACCCTTCCTATCCACAATTTGAAAATCAAATTCTTGCATTAGAAGGACCCATCTAATTAATCATGGTTTTGAATCCTTCTTCATCATTAATACCTTATAGTAGAATTATCAGTATGCACAATGCATTTGGTTTCAATAAGATAAAGTCTAAATTTATCAAAAGTATATATTATAACTAATAATTCCTTTTATGTAGTAGTGTAATTAATTTGATCTTCATTAAGGGTTTTAGTAGCATAGTATATTACTTAAAAAAAAATTTTTATCATACCTCTACCCTAAAATAAAGCATAGTATATTACTTTAAAAAATTTTTTTAGTAGCATAAAACAACCCCACTAGCATAATCACTAGCATCACACATTAATTTAAAAGATTTTGTCCAATTTGGTGAAACAATAATAGGTGTCTGATACGCCTAAAAATGTACTATTTTTTATGCTTTATTTTATAATGATATTGCAATTTAAAAGTATGTTTTCTTGTGCTTTTGGTTGTAAGTACATCAAATTGAATAATTTGGAGTGATTGGACCAAAACGAACAAAAATGGACCAAAACGGAGCAAACCGGAGCAAATCAGGTCAAATCGTGGCACACCGGAGCCATGGGGACCTAAAACAGACACTTAAGTTCTTGTGCCCGGTGCTTAAGCACCAAAAATGCTGCTTAGGAGCCACCAGATAGAGAGGGGGGCGCTTAAGCTCCCCAGAATCAACGCTTAGGCTCTGNGGCACATCGGAGCCATGGGGACCTAAAACAGACACTTAAGTTCTTGTGCCCGGTGCTTAAGCACCAAAAATGGTGCTTAGGCGCCACCAGGTAGAGAGGGGGGCGCTTAAGCCCCCCAGAATCAGCGCTTAGGCTCCAGTGACGGTTTTCAACATAACTTCTACAATATACGTCGGATTTGGACGATTTTTTAAGCGGTGCTTCGTGCATCTCTTGGGGAATTCATTGGAATTGATAAAATGGACTTCATAGAAGAATTTGGGGTCGTTATATGGAGTTTTTTCAAGAGGCACTTAAGACACCATTCAGAAGATTCAATGAATATGGATAGTTTTGAAGGGACACATAAGCTTCTCTTGGGAAATTATAAAAAAAGGCTTATAAATGTTTTTAAAATATCTCTTAGACTCTTGAATTAATTAGAAGAAGAGAACAAGGCNAAGATTCAATGAATATGGATAGTTTTGAAGGGACACATAAGCTTCTCTTGGGAAATTATAAAAAAAGGCTTAGAAATGTTTTTAAATTATCTCTTAGACTCTTGAATTAATTAGAAGAAGAGAATAATGCTTGTAGAAGAAGGAGAAGGCTTGGGCGTGAGCCCCAAGTGGGGCGGCAAGGTGAGAAAGAAAGAGAGAGAGTGAGAGATTTCTTCTTTTCTTTTCACTTTGTTCTTGGAGAGGATTGTAAGGAGATTGCTTTTGATATACAAAGAGAGTTTGATTTATATCAGAGATAAGTATTTTTATTGTATTTTTATTTGAATTTAGTACTTTGTTTGTATATTTTCAAAGTCTCGTTCAATGAAAAGTTCTTGTTCTTTCTCCATGTGTAGTGAGTAGTTTTCTTTACTCTTCCCTCTTGTAATGAATTAGTATGCATGTTTAGGATATAGAATCAAGTAGAGTGAGAATATATTGTGATGATTTTACTTTGTTCTTGATTTACATGTAAATTTGATCAACATGCATGTTAAAATCTATTGTGAGAACATGTAAGATCCGGGATGGTATTGTCTCAATCAATTGTGATAGAATCACATGAAATTTTATGGATGAGAATGTAGTCCATATTGTTAAGTGTAAATAAATAGAAAAATAATATTTAAAGGTTGTAGAATTAGAGAATTTTAGAGTGATAGGCTAAATCCCCTAATTTGGTCTATTATTTTAGGTTTTGATGCGAGATGTTAGCCTCCGGGTGGAGGGATAAGAGGGAACTCTAGAGTGAGAGCAAGTATATTCTCTGCCTAGCCCATCTTCAAAACTATTCAAACTTTAGATTAATAAATATTCTTTATAACATCTCTAGTAAGGGTAAAGAATATAATTGCTCCTATTTGTCACAATCTCCCTCACTACTTGTTTTTCTTTTACATATATCACTACTTTCATTGAATGAGGAAGAGTACTTTAATATATTAAAAACCCCACTTTTTGATTTTCACTAATTATTTTAATTTAGAAGTAAAAGTAGTATTGTAGTGATAATTGTAGGATAAAATCAAAACTAAACTTTTATTGACCTTCCAAGCTAGGGCGTGTTATTCTAAACTAGAATTTCTCTTGAATGTCGCCGTGATTAACCTCGATCTCTGTGGGATCGATATTTGGGGCTTAATCAGAAAGCCCTATATTACTTGATAACAATACGTATACTTGCATAGAATCCCTATAAATATAATTAAAATCTTACTTTGCTTGGGTTCAAGTTTTTGGCGTTGTTGTCGGGGATTAAAATCTTCAAGTAGTGGTGTCAACTTTTTAAATTCTACATAAAAAAAAGAATATCGAGATGAAATTTTTGGCGCCGTTGCCAGGGATCACAACATTTGATCTTGAAATTTAGGAGAATTTTAGTTGAAGTAATTAAGCTTAGACTTGGAAAATTGTAGTGTCGTAAAAACTGCTTTTGTGTGAAAAATATTTTTTGTATGAAAAAGTGTTGTGAAAAATCTATTTGTGTGAAAAACAAGGTGTTTGTGAAAATGTTTTGTTATGTTGAATATATTTTTATTTTCTTTATTTAATTGTTAATTTATTTTTTATTGTGTTGCGTATGCAAAATAAAGGATCTGCAGCACTTGCGCCTTATGATCCCGAGTTAGAAAAAATAAAAAAATCAAAAAATAGAAACGACTTGAAAAACTAGAAATGGAAATGGAAAACATTCAAAATAATAACTTTCAAAATCATCATAAATCATTGAGGGATTATGTAAATCCTACGATAGATAAAATTCACTCAAGTATGCAAACCCCTGTTGTAGAAGCTGACTCGTTTGAACTAAATCTAAGAATTATCCAACTGATGCAGAACAACCAGTTTGGGGGAACTCCTTCGGAGGATCCTTATTTACACTTATCAAGTTTTCTAGAACTTTGTGCTACATTTCATTATAACGACATTCCAAATGATGCTGTTAGACTAAGGCTTTTTCCTTTCTCACTAAGGGATAAGGCTAAAATGTGGTTATACTCATTAGCACCTGGCTTTATTAAAAATTGGAAGGAGTTAACTTATAAATTCCTAGCTAAGTATTTTCCACCTTCAAGGACAACTTAAACTTAGAAAAGATATTATCTCATTTTGTCAGTATAAAGGGGAATCAATATACGAAGCCTGGGAAAGATTTAAGGAATTTCTGAGAAAGTGTACACACCATGATTTGCCTGATTAGTTAACAATTCAAACTTTTTACAATGGGTTAGCAGGATCTTTTAGGTCTATAATTAACGCTGTCGCTGGTGGATCATTAATATCAAAATCATTTGATGAAGCATATGTGTTAATTGAAAAAATTGCTATAAATGAATTTCAATGGCCCTCTGCAAGGGTAAATCCTAAAAAGGTAGCCAGTGTTCATGATACAGATGCGATTGTAATTCTTGCATCTCAGGTTGCTACAATATCAAGAAAGTTGGACCAATTTGGAATGAACCATCCTCAATTCACTTCAGTAAGTGAGGAAAGTTTATTAGAGCATACGATTGATTCTAAATTATCATATGAGACTTCAAATAATATAAACAACCTGTATTCTAACTTTTACAACCCAATTTGGAAGAACAATCCTAATTTTAATNTAAAATGTGTTCATGTTTAATCTTCAGTTTGTACCTATTCTACTATTTAAAATTCTTTTATAGTGTTATATCAAGCATGTTTAGGCTACATTTACTTTCTACTACAATGTTCTACCATATGTTACTTGCTGATATTTTTTGTAGGATGTGTAGTAAATTGTAAAAGTGTTCTTTACTTACTACATATGTTTCTTGTGCTTTTGGTTGTAGGTACATCAAATTGAAGAATTTGGAGTGATTGGAGCAAAAGGAACAAAAATGGACCAAAACGGAGCAAACCGGAGCAAATCGAGTCAAATTGGGGCACACCGAAGCCATGGGGACCTAAACCAGACACTTAAGTGCTTGTGCCCAGCGCTTAAGCACCCAAAATGGTGATTAGGCGCCACCAAACAGAGAGGGGGCGCTTAAGCCCCCTAAAATCGGCGTTTAGGCGCCAGTGACAGTTTTCAACATAACTTCTAGATTATACGTCTGATTTGGACAATGTTTGAAGCAGTGCGTCGTGCATCTCTTGGGGAATTCATTTAAATTGATAAAATATACTAAATATAAGAATTAAGGGTCATTATATGGAGTTTTGAAGAGGCACTTAAGGCACTATTTGAAAGATTCAATGAATATGGATAGTTTTGAAGAGATACATAAGCTTCTCCTGGGAAATTATAAAAAAAAGGCTTAGAAATGTTTTTAAAATATCTCTTAGACTCTTGAATTAACTAGAAGAAGAGAATAAGGCTTGGAGAAGAAGGAGAAGGCTTGGGTGTGAGCTCTATGTGGGGCGGCAAGGTGTGAAAGAAAGAGAGAGAGTGAGAGATTTCTTCTTTTCTTTTCACTTATTCTTGGAGAGGATTGTAAGGACATTGCTTTTTCTATACAAGGAGAGTTTGATTTCTATCAAGGTAAGTATTTTCATTGTATTTTAATTTGAATTTAGTACTTTATTTGTTTGTTTTCAAAGTCTTGTTCAATGAAAAGTTCTTGTTGTTTCTCACTGTGTAGTGAGTAATTTTCTTTACTCTTCGCTCTTGTAATGAACTAGTATGCATGTGTAGGATATAGAATCGAGTAGAGTGAGATTATATTGTGATGATTTTACTTTATTCTTCATTTACATGTAAACTTGATCAACTTACATGTTAAAATTAGTTGTGAGAACATATAAGATCCGGGATGGTATTGTCTCAATCAACTGTAGTAGAATCACATGAGATTGTATGGATGAGAATGTAATCCATATAGTTAAGTGAAAATAAATAGGGAAATAATCTTTAAAGGGTCTAGATTTAAAGGACTTTAGAATGACAGGCTAAAGCCCTTAATTTGGTCTATTATTTTAGGTTTTGATGCGAGATTTTAGCCTCCTGGTGGAGGGATAAGAGGGAACTCTAGAGAGAGCTAGTATCTTCCCTGCCTCGCCCGTCTTCAAAACTATTCAAAATTTAGATTAACCAATGTCCTTTATAACATCTCTAGTAAGGGT
Organism: Phalaenopsis hybrid cultivar; assembly: GCA_002079205.1. Taxonomy (NCBI): domain Eukaryota; kingdom Viridiplantae; phylum Streptophyta; class Magnoliopsida; order Asparagales; family Orchidaceae; genus Phalaenopsis; species Phalaenopsis hybrid cultivar. The sequence goes on along the minus strand of JXCR01100684.1, from coordinate 126,762 downwards.
GAAGAATATAATTGCTCTTATTTATCATAATCTCCCTCACTACTCTTTTTACTTTTACACATGTCACTACTTTCATTGCATGAGGAATAGTACTTTTAATATATTAAAAATCCCGCTTTTCGATTCTCACTAAGTATTTTAATTTAGAAGTAGAAGTAGTATTGTAGTGATAATTTTAGGATAAAATCAAAACCAAACTTTTATCGACCTTCCAAGCTAGGGCATGTTATTCTAAACTAGAATTTCTCTTGAAAGTCGCTATGATTAACCTCAATCTCCATGGGATTGATATTCATGGCTTAATCAGAAAGCCCTATATTACTTGATAATGATACGTATACATGTGTAGAATCCCTAGAAATATAATTAAAATCTTACTTTGCTTGGGATCAAGTTTTTGGCACCGTTGTTGGGGATTAAAATCTTCAAGTAGTGATGTCAACTTCTTAAATTCTACATATAAAAAAGAATATTTGGATCAGTGTCGTGATTAATTTTTCTTTTAATAAATTAAAAACATTAAGGAATTCCTCATTAAAATAAAAATTAGCATCTTTTTCCAACTGTTAACATAAAGGCTTAGAAATTTTAGAAAAGTCTTTAATATAATACCTATAGATTCCAGCATGTCCAGAAATATTATTATTCCTCTAACATTAGTAGGGGTGATAATTCAATAATGACTTAAATTTTTGTTGGATCTACTTCCATGCCTTTCTCAGAAATCTTATGTCCTAAAATAATTCCTCCGAAGACCATAAATTGACATTTTTTCCAATGAACAATAGAGTTTATTTCTTCACAATGTTTTAGAACCTTCATTAAATGATTTAAACATGAAATGAAAGAAATTACAAAAACTAAGAAAGCAACCATAAAAACTTCAATTCCTTTCTCAAATAAATCACTAAAAATGGACATCGTACATCTTTGAAATGTTGTAGATGCATTACATAATCTAAATGACATTCTTCTGAAAGAAAATGTTCCATAAGGACTAGTAAATGTTGTTTTCTCTTGATCCTATGGAGCAATAAGTATTTGGTGATATCCAGAATATCCATCCAAAAAGAAAAAATAACAGTGCCCAACTAATCTATCCAACATCTGATCTAGAAAAGGTAGAGGAAAATGATCTTTCCTGGTGGCAACATTTAATTTTCTATAATTAATACAGATTCACAATCTATTGACTTATCTTGTTGGAATTAATTGATTATTTTCATTTGCAAAAATAGTTGCTCCTCCTTTCGTAGGAACACAATTAATAGGACTAACTCATGAACTATATGAAATTGGATAAATAATTTCAGCATCCTTCCACTTTAAAATTTCTTTCTTAAAAAAATCTTTCATTATAAGATTTAATCTTCTTTAAGGATCAATTATAGGCTTATAATTATCTTCCATTAAAACTCTGTGCATACAAATTAAAGGATTGATTCCATTAATATCAGCTAATGTCCATTCAAATGCTTTATTATGATTTTTTAATGTCTCTAATAATTTTTCTTCTTGTTCATCAGTTAAATCTGAGGATATAATAATAAGTAATGTATATGAGTTCCCAAAAAATACATACTTTAAATGAGTAGGTAGAACCTTCATCTCAAGTTCAAGAGGTTTTTCAATAGAAGGTATTAGAGGTTTACTATTTTAAGTAAAATCTAAAATTTCAAGTTCATCCTGAACATAATTTAACTCCTCAGTGATTTTCTTTTTTGATTCATTTTCAAATTCTGTTTTAGTTTCTGATTTTTTTTAAACCAAAGTTACTTCATTTTTTGGATCCAATATGACTTCAGATCTTTCTTGAAAATGATTAACAATTATATAGTCAATTATATCCATTCTATAATATTTACCATCTTTTCCTTTATCAGAATACTTCATTGATTTAAGCACATTAAAAGTTACTTCCTGATCACTAACTCTCATGGTTAATTCTCCTTTTTGCACATCTATCATTGAACATCCAATAGTTAGGAAAGGTCTCCCTAAAATAATAGGAATTTCCTTACCTTCTTTCATATCTGATACAATAAAATCAACAGGGAAGATAAATTTATCCACTTTAACCAACACATCTTCTATAACCTCTTTAGGATAAGTGATAGATCGATCAACTAGTTGTAAGGTTATAAACCTAGTCTTCTAAATATAGATAATGACATGAGATTAATGCTTGCTCCCAAATCACATAAATCTTTTTCACAAAATTTTCTCTAATTGCACAAGGTATGGTAAAATAGCTAGGATCTTTAAGTTTTTTAGGAAACTTTTTATGACACTTCACTAAGTGCAACAATCTCATAATCTTCAAAAGTCTTTTTGTTATTTAAAATTTCTTTCATAAACTTGATTAACTTGGCATTTGTTCCAGAGCTTCTATAAAAGGTATATTTATTGTAAGCTTTTTAAATATCTCAAAAAATCTTGAAAATTGTTCATCAAGTTTCTGCTATCTAAGTCTTTGAGGTAAATGAGTTGGTGGTCTAACTACAATCTTCTTAGTTGAAGAAACATGTTTTTTCACTTCCTTAAGAATATTTTCTTCAGTTTTTTTGATTTCTTTATTTTTTCCCTCAAATTAAATTTCTTTTTGAACAACAACACCCAATTCCTTCCCACTTCTTAATCAGACAGCTTTAACTTGCTCTTGCTCTTCACTCTTATCTTTAGGATTGATTTCACCACTACTATGAAGTGTACCTTGAGGTCTAGCAAATTGTCCCGGTTGATTCACTATGTTTTTAATATCAGTTCTCTGACTCTGTAATTGATTATTCATTTGTAATACCACTTCTTTTAAAGACAACTTTTTATCCATTTGTTCATTCTAGTTTGGTCTATTTTTCTATATAATGCACCAACTTGTGAAACATCTATTAAATTAGCATCATTATCATGAGTACTGGCTACTTTCTTACGATTTACCCTTTCAAAAAGGCCTTTGAAAATTATTTGTTTCCATTTCTTCAATTAAAGTATAGGCTTCATCAAATGATTTAGACATTAATGAACCTACAACAACAATATCTATGATAGACCTAAGGGATCCAAATAACTCATTATAAGCAAGTTTGAACAATTAGCCAGTCTGGTAAAACATGATATGGACACTTTCTAAGGAATTCCTTAAATCTTTCCCAAGCTTCATAAATTGACACCCCTTCATACTAAGTAAAAGAAGTAATTATATTTCTAAGTTTAGTAATTTTTTAAGGTGGAAAATACTTAGCAAAGAATTTTTTTGCCAAATCTACCAAAGTTCTAATAGATCCATGTGCTAATGAATTTAACCACATCTCAACTTTATCCCTTACTGAAAAAAGAAAAAGTCTAAGTCTGACTACATAATTTGATACACTATCACATTTAAAAATAGCACATAGTTCTAAAAAATTGCAAGATGTAAATTTGGATCCTCATTTGGTGTTCCCCTAAACTGTGTATTTTGTACAATTTGTATTATTGCAGGTTTAAGTCCAAACGAGTTAGCAGCTATAACAGGAGTTTGAATACTTAAGTGAATTTCATTTGTCATAGGGTTTGCATAATTTTTTAAGGGTTTTTGTAAACTATGATGTTCATTTTCATTTTGAAATTCAATATTATTTTGTGAATTGTTCGCCATATCTTGAAAATTATGAAGTCTTCCTTATTTTCAAATTTTTCTTATAGTACATTCTAATTCATAATTGTAGAGCACTAAACTTTCAAATCCCAAACTACTCATACAAATGATAAAAATTCAGAAAATAAAATAACACAAAATAAAAGAGAATTTTCTTTATTTTATTTTTTTTGGTTTTTTAATTTTTTTCTCATTTTGTTTTTTTTTTAGATTTTATAATTTTTGGATTTTATATTTTTTGACTTTTTCTAGTTTTTAATATTTAATAAAATAAAATCTACAATTCAAACAAATTTCCAAATAAAAAAGATTACTATCCAAATTTAAAAAAAATTTGTTACCTGTCCCTGGCAACAATGCCAAAAAATTGACCTAAATCGCAGTTACGTGTATTTTTAATCTCTTAAATATTGCCAAAAAACTCTACCCAAATTATATTCAGGGGCTAGTGTGAATAAATGAAATGATATTAAATTAAATAATAAAATTTCACACTATAAATACTATGCAAGTATATGTATTGGTCCAAGTAATCTAAGATTTTTTTTTAAATCCCCAGTATCGATCCCACGAGGATAGTTGGACTCTTTTAAATTTGCTTGCAAAACTCAAAAACAATTTCTATTTAAATTGTATATTAAATAAAAATGAAATGGTACCAACAGTTAAGAGTAAATTAAAGAAGATAGAAATAATTATAATTAACAGTTTAATAAAAGTAATTCTAACGAGTTTGAATAATATGTAGAGATATTTCCCAGCTTGTGTAGTAGTGCTGTGTAAATTCTAGCCTCTCACCTCCAGATTACCCACCGTGCCCTCTCTATAGGACCTACTAGGGACCCTTACGATCCAAAATATAAACTAAATTTGAAAAAAATCTACTCTGTCACCTTAGAAACATCAATTCTACGCCCATCAAAACTTATCTCCCTGTCTATTTGCACTCCCCCTTAGGTGATCACAATGACTTTATCCAGAATGAAGTGTGACACTCATTAGTTAGGTGAAATCATAGCCCTCCTGGTTTTTTATGTTTTTTGATGAAATTTATCCTCACAAGTGACCAATTTGTAAAGTCAATGAAAAATCNAGGTGATCACAATGACTTTATCCAGAATGAAGTGTGACACTCATTAGTTAGGTGAAATCATAGCCCTCCTGGGTTTTTATGTTTCTTGATGAAATTTAACCTCACAAGTGACCAATTTGTAAAGTCAATGAAAAATTAGTGAAAATGTCATCACAATTTTTAAAAATAAAAAAGAAATCTTTAAATCATTCTCATCCCACAAGATTATTTCCCAAGTACAAGGAGAAAAAAAAAGGAACTACTCAGAATTCATGGAGAATAAAACAAAAACACCAAATTTGTATTTAAATCCATATATTATAAAAAAAAAACATAAACACAAATACAAAGCACCTTATGTCCTCTCCCTAACAAAAATTTTGGAGTCTCATTGAAGAATTCTCGAAACTCTTACTCTTACAACACAAAACACACATAAAATCACACTTAAACACAAAAGTGAGACTTCTTAAAGCCTTCAAATGCTGCCAAAAAGTCCTCTATTTCATCTAATTTCCATCCATATTAATAGATCTCTCAAAATAATGAAGGGTTGCTTCAAACACCCCTTCAAAATTTGGCCAAATTCAATGGATCTCCTAGAAGGGAAATTAATGGTCGTTATAGCGCCAATCTGGGAGCTATAGCACCCACTCTGTCCATCTGTGGTGTTATAGCGCCGGGGAGCGGCACTATGATGCCATAAAAATTGCACGAATGTGCTCATTTTTCCCTCATTTTCTCCAAAATGTCCATTCCATGTATCTGAAACANGATTTTCACTAAGTATTTTAATTTAGAAGTAGAAGTAGTATTGTAGTGATAATTATAGGATAAAATCAAAACTAAACTTTTATCGATCTTCCAAGCTAGGGCGTGTTATTCTAAACTAGAATTTCTCTTGAATGTTGCCGTGATTAACCTCGATCTCTGTGGGATCGATATTCAGGGCTTAATCAGAAAGCCCTATATTACTTGATACTGATATGTATACTTGCGTAGAATCCCTATAAATATAATTAAAATCTTACTTTGCTTGGGTTAAAGTTTTTGGCGTTGTTGCTGGGGATTAAAATCTTCAAGTAGTGGTGTCAACTTCTTAATTCTACATAAAAAAAAGAATATCGGGATGAAGTTTTTGGCGCCGTTGTCAGGGATCACAACGTTTGATCTTGAAATTTAGGAGAATTTTAGTTGAAGTAATTAAGCTTAGACTTGGAAAATTGTAGTATCGCAAAAACTGCTTTTGTGTGAAAAATATTTTTTGTATGAAAAAGTGTTGTGAAAAATTTATTTGTGTGAAAAACAAGGTGTTTGTGAAAATGTTTTGTTATATTGAATATATTTTTATTTTCTTTATTTAATTGTTAATGTATTTTTTATTGTGTTGCGTATGCAAAACAGAGGATCTGCAGGACTTGCGCCTTATGATCCCGAGTTAGAAAAAATAAAAAAAATCAAAAAATAGAAACGATTTGAAAAACTAGAAATGGAAATGGAAAACATTCAAAATAATAACTTGCAAAATCATCATAAATCATTGAGGGATTATGTAAATCCTACGATAGATAAAATTCACTCAAGTATGCAAACCCCTGTTGTAGAAGCTGACTCTTTTGAACTAAATCTAAGAATTATCCAACTGATGCAGATNTTAGAAACATGGAGAATCAACTGGGACAAATTGCCAATTCACTTAGCAATAGACTCCAATGAACACTTCCTAGCAACACTGAGATCAACCCTAAAGAGAAAAATGATGAACAAATAGACGCTGTCCAATTAAGAAGTGGAAGATAGATAGAGGGTGTGGTTAGAAAAGAGAAAGAAGTTGTGAGAGAAATAAAGGAAACTAAAAGACCTAAAGAACATGTTTCTAAGGATCTGGAAAAATTAATATCTCCAACTAAAATCAATTTAGAAATATCACGACCTCCATTTCCTCAAAGACTTAGACAGTATGAGTTGGATAAACAGTTTTCAAAGTTCATGGAAACACTTAAGAAGTTAACAATAAATATTCCTTTTGCTGAAGCTTTGGAACAAATGCCAAGTTATGCAAAGTTTATGAAGGAGATATTAAAAAAGAGAAGGAAGTTTGGGGATTATGAGATAATTTCACTAAGTGAGGAGTGCAGCGCTATATTTAATAAAAAGCTTCCTAAGAAACTTAAAGATCCTTCTAGCTTAATAATTCCTTGTGCAATTGGAGAAAGATTATGTGGAAAAGTTTTATGCGATTTAGGATCAAGCATTAATGTGATGCCTTTATCTATATTTAGAAGGCTAGGTTTAGCCAATATTTCTCCCACTACTGTAACCCTTCAGTTAGCTGATCGATCTATCATTTATCCAAAAGGGGTTATAGAAGACGTGCTTGTTAAAGTGAATAAATTTATCTTTCTTATGGACTTTATTGTATTAGATAAAGAGGAAGATAAAGAAAATCTAATTATTTTGGGGAGACCATTTCTTGTTACTGGACAAGCTATGATAGATGTGCAAAAAAAAGAGTTAACTATGAATATTAATAACCATGAAGCTACTTTTGATGCGTTAAAGACTATGAAATATCCAGCTGAGAGAATAGTTGATGATTGTTTTTGGATGGATGAAATTGATATCTAAGTAAATACCATTTCCAAGAAAGTTTTGAGAGTATGCTAATAGATGAGATTGAAATGGACCTTCATAATGAGTTGAAAACATTGTTTAAAGAAGTCAGTATGTATGTTCAGGAGAGGTGTGAAATAATGGATGTTACCAAAAATAGTAAACTTTTAATTTCATTTATTGAAAAATCTCATGAACTTAAGATGAATGTACCCCATACAATTTTAAGGCCTACTTATTTAGGAAATTCATCTACACCACCAGTCTTTATATCTTCAGATTTGACTCAATCACAAGAAGAGTCTAAATTGAATGATGAAATCAGTAAAAGATCTCTCAAGAAAGAGTTATTCAAAATCACTGAAGGACATATTCCGTGGTGTATAGAAAAAATGAATGAGATTCTGATGCTCGGGCAACCAGAGTAGACATTCAATATATCGAGTTGTCGTTGTTAGACTGAGCGCTTCGTGGGAGGTAACCCATGGTTATCTTTGTTATCTATTTAGTGTGATTATTGTTATGTTAGATTGGATATTAGTGAGATGTTGGACTTTGATCCATGTTTGATGTGTAAGAGTGGATTTGATTAATGTTGTGAGGTAATTCCTTCGTCATGACTAGATTTGTATAATTTTTGGTAGTAGCAGGCTGCCGAGTCTGTTACGAGTCTGTTACGACTTAGTTCTCAATAGGAGCTAAGCATGACCTTGAAGCATGTAGAATTTAGACTTAGACCACTCCATGTCAACTGTTTTACTTCCTTTATCTGACTTTGTCTTCAGTGAGTAAGGTCACAAACTTACTTAGTGAACAACATCTGGATGAACAACACTATTTTATTTATCAGAGTGTGTATACCTTAGACTTAAAGTGACCTTGAAATTGGCAACACATGAGGGAATNATAAAGGAAACTAAAAGACCTAAAGAACATGTTTCTAAGGATCTGGAAAAATTAATATCTCCAACTAAAATAAATTTAGAAATATCGCCACCTCCATTTCCTCAAAGACTTAGAGAACATGAGTTGGATAAAAAATTTTCAAAGTTCATGGAAGTACTTAAGAAGTTAACAATAAATATTCCTTTTGCTGAAGCTTTGGAACAAATGCCAAGTTATGCAAAGTTTATGAAGGAGATATTAAACAAGAAATGGAAGTTTGGGGATTATGAGATAGTTGCACTAAGTGAGGAGTGTAGTGCTATATTTAATAAAAAGTTTCCTAAGAAACTTAAAGATCCTTCTAGCTTAATAATTCCTTGTGTAATTGGAGAAAGATTATGTGAAAAACTTTATGAGATTTAGGTTGAGCATTAATGTGAAGCCTTTATCTATATTTAGAAGGTTAGGTTTAGCCGATGTTTCTCCCACTACTGTAACCCTTCAGTTAGCTGATCGATCTATCATTTATCCAAAAGGGGTTATAGAAGACGTGCTTGTTTAAGTGAATAAATTTATCTTTCTTATGGACTTTATTGTATTAGATATGGAGGAAGATAAAGAAAATCTAATTATTTTGGGGAGACCTTTTCTTGTTACTGGACAAGCTATGATAGATGTTAAAAAAAAAGAGTTAACTATGAATATTAATAACCATGAAGCTACTTTTAATGCGTTAAAGACTATGAAATATCCAGCTGAGAGAATAGTTGATGATTGTTTTTGGATGGATGAAATTGATATCTAAGTAAATACCATTTCCAAGAAAGTTTTGAGAGTATGCTAATAGATGAGATCGAAATGGACCTTCATGATGAGTTGAAAACATTGTTTAAAGAAGTCAGTATGTATGTTTAGGAGAGGTGTGAAATAATGGATGTTACCGAAAATAGTAAAATTTTAATTTCATTTGTTGAAAAATCTCATGAACTTAAGATGAATGTACCCCATACAATTTTAAGGCCTACTTATTTAGGAAATTCATCTACACCACCAGTCTTTATATCTTCAGATTTGACTCAATCACAAGAAAAGTCTAAATTTAATGATGAAATCAGTAAAAGATCTCCTAAGAAAGAGTTATTCAAAATCACTGAATGACATATTCCGTGGTGTATGGAAAAAATGAAAGAGATTCTGATGCTCGGGCAACCAGAGTAGACATTCGATATATTGAGTTGTCGTTGTTAGACTGAGCGCTTCGTGGGAGGTAACCCATGGTTATCTTTGTTATCTATTTAGTGTGATTATTGTTATGTTAGATTGGATATTAGTGAGATGTTCGACTTTGATCCATGTTTGGTGTGTAAGAATGGATTTGATTAATGTTGTGAGGTAATTCCTTTGTCATGACTAGATTTGTATATAATTTTTGGTAGTAGCAGGCTGCCGAGTTTGTTACGACTTAGTTCTCAATAGGAGCTAAGCATGACCTTGAAGCATGTAGAGTTTAGACTTAGACCACTCCATGTCAACTATTTTACTTCCTTTATCTGACTTTATCTTCAGTGAGTAAGGTCACGAACTTACTTAGTGAACAACATCTGGATGAACTACACTATTTTTTTTATCAGAGTGTGTATACCTTAAACTTAAAGTGACCTTGAAATTGGCAACACATGAGGGAATTCTAGTCTATGGATGATAACCATATAAAGTTTTATAATACACCAATGTTATTAGTGTAGTTTCTTCCGTTAGAAATTGAAAGTAATGAGGGAAAATGTGAGTAGAAGGAAGATCAAACAAACCTTAGTTGTTATTTTTTATGAATCTGTGAGTCTATGTATTGGACTTTGTGTGTCTAGGTTTATGAGGCAAGTTTAATGAGTCATTGGAGATGACAAAACTTATCTCAATATTTTGAACTTGTCAGCATCCAACAATTTCCTTATAAAGTTTAAAATGTGTTCATGTTTAATCTTCAGTTTGTACCTATTCTACTATTTAAAATTCTTTTATAGTGTTATATCAAGCATGTTTAGGCTAGATTTACTTTCTACTACAATGTTCTACCATGTGTTACTTGCTGATATTTTTTGTAGGATGTGTAGTAAATTGTAAAAGTGTTCTTTCCCTACTGCATATGTTTCTTGTGTTTTTGGTTGTAGGTACATCAAATTGAAGAATTTGGAGTGATTGGAGCAAAAGGAACAAAAATGGACCAAAACGGAGCAAACCGGAGCAAATCGAGTCAAATTGGGGCACACCGAAGCCATGAGGACCTAAACCAGACACTTAAGTGCTTGTGCCCAGCGCTAAGCACCCAAAATGATGCTTAGGCGCCACCAAATAGAGAGGGGGGCGCTTAAGCCCCCTAGAATCGGCTTTTAGGCGCCAGTGACAGTTTTCAACATAACTTCTAGATTATACGTCTGATTTGGACAATTTTTGAAGCAGTGCGTCCTGCATCTCTTGGGGAATTCATTTAAATTGATAAAATATACTAAATATAAGAATTAAGGGACATTATATGGAGTTTTGAAGAGGCACTTAAGGCACCATTTGGAAGATTCAATGAATATGGATAGTTTTGAAGAGATACATAAGCTTCTCCTGGGAAATTATAAAAAAAGGCTTAGAAATATTTTTAAAGTATCTCTTAGACTCTTGAATTAATTAGAAGAAGAGAATAAGGCTTGGAGAAGAAGGAGAAGGCTTGGGTGTGAGCTCTATGTGGGGCGGCAAGGTGCGAAAGAAAGAGAGAGAGTGAGAGATTTCTTCTTTTCTTTTCACTTTATTCTTGGAGAGGATTGTAAGGAGATTGCTTTTGCTATACAAGGAGAGTTTGATTTCTATCAAAGATAAGTATTTTCATTGTATTTTGATTTGAATTTAGTACTTTATTTGTATGTTTTCAAAGTTTTGATCAATGAAAAGTTCTTGTTGTTTTTCCATGTGTAGTGAGTAATTTTCTTTACTCTTTGCTCTTGTAATGAACTAGTATGCATGTGTAGGATATAGAATCGAGTAGAGTGAGATTATATTGTGATGATTTTACTTTGTTCTTCATTTACATGTAAACTTGATCAACTTGCACGTTAAAATTAGTTGTGAGAACATGTAAGATCCGGGATAGTATTGTCTCAATCAACTGTGGTAGAATCACATGAGATTGTATGGATGAGAATGTAATCCATATAGTTAAGTGAAAATAAATAGGAAAATAATCTTTAAAGGTTCTAGATTTAAAGGACTTTAGAATGACAGGGTAAAGCCCCTAATTTGGTCTATTATTTTAGGTTTTGATGCGAGATTTTAGCCTCCTGGTGGAGGGATAAGAGGGAACTCTAGAGTGAGAGCTAGTATCTTCCCTACGTCGCCCGTCTTCAAAACTATTCAAAATTTAGATTAACCAATGTTCTTTATAACATCTCTAGTAAGGGTAAAGAATATAATTGCTCCTATTTATCACAATCTCCCTCACTACTCTTTTTACTTTTACACATGTCACTACTTTCATTGCATGAGGAAGAGTACTTTTAATATATTAAAAATCCCGCTTTCTGATTCTCACTAAGTATTAATTTAGAAGTAGAAGTAGTATTGTAGTGATAATTTTAGGATAAAATCAAAACCAAACTTTTATCGACCTTCCAAGCTAGGGCATGTTATTCTAAACTAGAATTTCTCTTGAAAGTCGCCGTGATTAACCTCGATCTCCATGGGATTGATGTTCATGGCGTAATCAGAAAGCCCTATATTACTTGATAATGATACGTATACATGTGTAGAATCCCTAGAAATATAATTAAAATCTTACTTTGCTTGGGATCAAGTTTTTGGCACCGTTGTTGGGGATTAAAATCTTCAAGTAGTGATGTCAACTTCTTAAATTCTACATATAAAAAAGAATATTTAGATCAGTGTTGTGATTAATTTTTCTTTTAATAAATTAAAAACATTAAGGCATTCCTCATTAAAATAAAAATTAGCATCTTTTTCCAACTGTTAACCTAAGGGCTCACAAATTTTAGAAAAGTCTTTAATATAACACCTATAGATTCCAGCATGTCCAGAAATATTATTATTCCTCTAACATTAGTAGGGGTGATAATTCAATAATGACTTAAATTTTTGTTGGATCTACTTCCATGCCTTTCTCAGAAATCTTATGTCCCAAAATAATTCTTCCTGAGACCATAAATTGACATTTTTTCTAATGAACAATAGAGTTTATTTCTTCACAGTGTTTTAGAACCTTCATTAAATGATTTAAACATGAATTGAAAGAAATTCCAAAAACTGAGAAAGCACCCATAAAAACTTCAATTCCTTTGTCAAATAAATCACTAAAAATGGACATCGTACATCTTTGAAATGTTGTAGATGCATTACATAATCTAAATGACATTCTTCTGAAAGAAAGTGTTCCATAAGGATTAGTAAATGTTGTTTTCTCTTGATCCTATGGAGCAATAAGTATTTGGTGGTATCCAGAATATCCATCCAAAAAGAGAAAATAACAGTGCCCAACTAATCTATCCAACATCTGATCTAGAAAAGGTAGAGGAAAATGATCTTTCCTGGTGGCAGCATTTAATTTTCTATAATTAATACAGATTCACAATCTATTGACTTATCGTGTTGGAATTAATTGATTATTTTCATTTGCAAAAGTAGTTGCTCCTCCTTTCGTAGGAACACAATTAATAGGACTAACTCATGAACTATATGAAATTGGATAAATAATTTCAGCATCCTTCCACTTTAAAATTTCTTTCTTAAAAAAATCTTTCATTATAAGATTTAATCTTCTTTAAGGATCAATTATAGGCTTATAATTATCTTCCATTAAAACNTAATTTCAGCATCCTTCCACTTTAAAATTTCTTTCTTAAAAAAATCTTTCATTATAAGATTTAATCTTCTTTGAGGATCAATTATAGGCTTATAATTATCTTCCATTAAAATTCTGTGCATACAAATTAAAGGATTGATTCCATTAATATCAGCTAATGTCCATTCAAATGCTTTATTATGATTTTTTAATGTCTCTAATAATTTTTCTTCTTGTTCATCAGTTAAATCTGAGGATATAATAATAAGTAATGTATATGAGTTCCCAAAAAATACATACTTTAAATGAGTAGGTAGAACCTTCATCTCAAGTTCAAGAGGTTTTTCAATAGAAGGTATTAGAGGTTTACTATTTTAAGTAAAATCTAAAATTTCAAGTTCATCCTGAACATAATTTAACTCCTCAGTGATTTTCTTTTTTGATTCATTTTCAAATTCTGTTTTAGTTTCTGATTTTTTTTAAACCAAAGTTACTTCATTTTTTGGATCCAATATGACTTCAGATCTTTCTTGAAAATGATTAACAATTATATAGTCAATTATATCCATTCTATAATATTTACCATCTTTTCCTTTATCAGAATACTTCATTGATTTAAGCACATTAAAAGTTACTTCCTGATCACTAACTCTCATGGTTAATTCTCCTTTTTGCACATCTATCATTGAACATCCAATAGTTAGGAAAGGTCTCCCTAAAATAATAGGAATTTCCTTACCTTCTTTCATATCTGATACAATAAAATCAACAGGGAAGATAAATTTATCCACTTTAACCAACACATCTTCTATAACCTCTTTAGGATAAGTGATAGATCGATCAACTAGTTGTAAGGTTATAAACCTAGTCTTCTAAATATAGATAATGACATGAGATTAATGCTTGCTCCCAAATCACATAAATCTTTTTCACAAAATTTTCTCTAATTGCACAAGGTATGGTAAAATAGCTAGGATCTTTAAGTTTTTTAGGAAACTTTTTATGACACTTCACTAAGTGCAACAANATGATTTTTTAATGTCTCTAATAATTTTTCTTCTTGTTCATCAGTTAAATCTGAGGATATAATAATAAGTAACGTATATGAGTTCCCAAAAAATACATACTTTAAATGAGTAGGTTGAACCTTCATCTCAAGTTTAAGAGGTTTTTCAATAGAAGGTATTAGAGGTTAACTATTTTAAGTAAAATCTAAAATTTCAAGTTCATTCTGAACATAATTTAACTCCTCAGTGATTTTCTTTTTTGATTCATTTTCAAATTCTATTTCAGTTTCTAATTTTTTTTAAACCAAAGTTACTTCATCTTTTTGATCTGATATGACTTCAGATCTTTCTTGAAAATGATTAACAATCATATAGTCAATTATATCCATTCTATAATATTTACCATCTTTTCCTTTATCAGAATACTTCATTGATTTAAGCACATTAAAAGTTACTTCCTGATCACAAACTCTCATGGTTAATTCTCCTTTTTGCACATCTATCATTGAACATCCAATAGCTAGGAAAGGTCTCCCTAAAATAATAGGAATTTCCTTACCTTCTTTCATATCTGATACAATGAAATCAACAGGGAAGATAAATTTATCCACTTTAATCAACACATCTTCTATAACCTCTTTAGGATAAGTGATAGATTGATCAACTAGTTGTAAGGTTATAGTAGTGGGAGAAATAGCTCTTAAACCTAGTCTTCTAAATATAGATAATGACATGAGATTAATGCCTGCTCCCAAATCACATAAATCTTTTTCACAAAATTTTTCTCTAATTGCACAAGGTATGGTAAAATAGCTAGGATCTTTAAGTTTTTGAGGAAACTTTTTATGACACTTCTCTAAGTGCAACGGTCTCATAATCTTCAAAAGTCTTTTTGTTATTTAAAATTTCTTTCATAAACTTGATTAACTTGGCATTTGTTCCAGAGCTTCTATAAAAGGTATATTTATTGTAAGCTTTTTAAATATCTCAAAAAATCTTGAAAATTGTTGATCAAGTTTTTGCTATCTAAGTCTTTGAGGTAAAGGAGTTGGTGGTCTTTCTACAATCTTCTTAGTTGAAGAAACAGGTTTTTTCACTTCCTTAAGAATATTTTTTTCAGTTTTTTTAGTTTCTTTATTTTTTCCCTCAAATTTGATTTCTTTTTGAACAACAACACCCAATTCCTTCCCACTTCTTAATCGAACAGCTTTAACTTGCTCTTGCTCTTCACTCTTATATTTAGGATTGATTTCATCACTACTATGAAGTGTACCTTGAGGTCTAGCAAATTGTCCCGGTTGATTCACTATGTTTCTTATATCAGTTCTATGACTCTGTAATTGATTATCCATTTGTAACACCACTTCTTTTAAAGACAACTTTTTATCCATTTGTTCATTCTATTTTGGTCTATTTTTCTATATAATGCACCAACTTGTGAAGCATCTATTAAATTAGCATCATTATCATGAGTACTGGCTACTTTCTTAGGATTTACCCTTTCAAAAGGCCTTTGAAAATTATTTGTAGCCATTACTCAATTAAAGTATAGGCTTCATCAAATGATTTAAACATTAATGAACCTACAACAACAAAATCTATGATAGACCTAAAGGATCCAACTAACTCATTATAAGCAAGTTTGAACAATTAGCTAGTCTGGTAAAGCATGATATGGACACTTTCTAAGGAACTCCTTAAATCTTTCCCAAGCTTCATAAATTGACACCCCTTCATACTAAGTAAAAGAAGTAATTATATTTCTAAGTTTAGTAATTTTTGAAGGTGGAAAATACTTAGCAAAGAATTTTTGTGCCAAATCTCCCAAAGTTCTAATAGATCCAGGTGCTAATGAATTTAACCACATCTTAGCTTTATCCCTTACTGAAAAAAGAAGAAAGTCTAAGTCTGACGACATAATTTGATACAATATCACATTTAAAAATAGCACATAGTTCTAAAAAACTGGAAGATGTAAATTTGGATCCTCATTTGGTGTTCCCCTAAACTGTTCATTTTGTACAATTTATATTATTGCTGGTTTAAGTCCAAACGAGTTAGCAGCTACAACAGGAGTTTGAATACTTAAGTGAATTTCATTTATCATAGGGTTTGCATAATTTTTTAAANGTTCCAGAGCTTCTATAAAAGGTATATTTATTGTAAGCTTTTTAAATATCTCAAAAAATCTTGAAAATTGTTCATCAAGTTTCTGCTATCTAAGTCTTTGAGGTAAATGAGTTGGTGGTCTAACTACAATCTTCTTAGTTGAAGAAACATGTTTTTTCACTTCCTTAAGAATATTTTCTTCAGTTTTTTTGATTTCTTTATTTTTTCCCTCAAATTAAATTTCTTTTTGAACAACAACACCCAATTCCTTCCCACTTCTTAATCAGACAGCTTTAACTTGCTCTTGCTCTTCACTCTTATCTTTAGGATTGATTTCACCACTACTATGAAGTGTACCTTGAGGTCTAGCAAATTGTCCCGGTTGATTCACTATGTTTTTAATATCAGTTCTCTGACTCTGTAATTGATTATTCATTTGTAATACCACTTCTTTTAAAGACAACTTTTTATCCATTTGTTCATTCTAGTTTGGTCTATTTTTCTATATAATGCACCAACTTGTGAAACATCTATTAAATTAGCATCATTATCATGAGTACTGGCTACTTTCTTACGATTTACCCTTTCAAAAAGGCCTTTGAAAATTATTTGTTTCCATTTCTTCAATTAAAGTATAGGCTTCATCAAATGATTTAGACATTAATGAACCTACAACAACAATATCTATGATAGACCTAAGGGATCCAAATAACTCATTATAAGCAAGTTTGAACAATTAGCCAGTCTGGTAAAACATGATATGGACACTTTCTAAGGAATTCCTTAAATCTTTCCCAAGCTTCATAAATTGACACCCCTTCATACTAAGTAAAAGAAGTAATTATATTTCTAAGTTTAGTAATTTTTTAAGGTGGAAAATACTTAGCAAAGAATTTTTTTGCCAAATCTACCAAAGTTCTAATAGATCCATGTGCTAATGAATTTAACCACATCTCAACTTTATCCCTTACTGAAAAAAGAAAAAGTCTAAGTCTGACTACATAATTTGATACACTATCACATTTAAAAATAGCACATAGTTCTAAAAAATTGCAAGATGTAAATTTGGATCCTCATTTGGTGTTCCCCTAAACTGTGTATTTTGTACAATTTGTATTATTGCAGGTTTAAGTCCAAACGAGTTAGCAGCTATAACAGGAGTTTGAATACTTAAGTGAATTTCATTTGTCATAGGGTTTGCATAATTTTTTAAGGGTTTTTGTAAACTATGATGTTCATTTTCATTTTGAAATTCAATATTATTTTGTGAATTGTTCGCCATATCTTGAAAATTATGAAGTCTTCCTTATTTTCAAATTTTTCTTATAGTACATTCTAATTCATAATCGTAGAGCACTAAGCTTTCAGATCCCAAACTACTCATACAAATGATAAAAATTCAGAAAATAAAATAACACAAAATAAAAGAGAATTTTCTTTATTTTAATATTTTTCTCATTTAGTTTTTTTTTTCAGATTTTATAATTTTTGGATTTTATATTTTTTGACTTTTTTTAGTTTTTAATATTTAAAAAAATAAAATCTACAATTCAAACAAATTTTCAAATAAAAAAGTTTATTATCCAAATTTTAAAAAAATTCGTTACCTATCCCTGACAACAACGCCAAAAAATTGACCTAAATTGGAGTTACGTGTATTTTTAATCTCTAAAATATTGCCAAAAACTCTACGCAAATTATATTCAGGGGCTAGTGTGAATAAATGAAATGATATTAAATTAAATAATAAAATTCCACACTATAAATACTATGCAAGTATATGTATTGGTCCAAGTAATCTAAGATTTTTTTTAAAATCCCCAGTATCGATCCCACGAGGATAGTTGGACTCTTTTAAATTTGCTTGCAAAACTCAAAAACAATTTCTATTTAAATTGTATATTAAATAAAAATGAAATGGTACCAACAGTTAATAGTAAATTAAAGAAGATAGAAATAATTATAATTAACAGTTTAATAAAAGTAATTCTAACGAGTTTGAATAATATGTAGAGATATTTCCCAGCTTGTGTAGTAGTGCTGTGTAAATTCTAGCCTCTCACCTCCAGATTACCCACCGTGCCCTCTCTATAGGACCTACTAGGGACCCTTACGATCCAAAATATAAACTAAATTTGAAAAAAATCTACTCTGTCACCTTAGAAACATCAATTCTACGCCCATCAAAACTTATCTCCCTGTCTATTTGCACTCCCCCTTAGGTGATCACAATGACTTTATCCAGAATGAAGTGTGACACTCATTAGTTAGGTGAAATCATAGCCCTCCTGGTTTTTTATGTTTTTTGATGAAATTTATCCTCACAAGTGACCAATTTGTAAAGTCAATGAAAAATCAGTGAAAATGTCATCACAATTTTTAAAAATAAAAAAGAAATCTTTAAATCATTCTCATCCCACAAGATTATTTCCCAAGTACAAGGAGAAAAAAAGGGAACTACTCAGAATTCATGGAGAATAAAACAAAAACACCAAATTTGTATTTAAATCCATATATTATAAAAAAAAACATAAACACAAATACAAGTACCTTATGTCCTCTCCCTAACACAAATTTTGGAGTCTCATTGAAGAATTCTCGAAACTCTTACTCTTACAGCACAAAACACACATAAAATCACACTTAAACAAAAAAGTGAGACTTCTTAAAGCCTTTAAATGCTGCCAAAAAGTCCTCTTTTTCATCTAATTTCCATCCATATTAATAGATCTCTCAAAATAACGAAGGGTTGCTTCAAACACCCCTTCAAAATTTGGCCAAATTCAATGGATCTTCTAGAAGGGAAATTAATGGTCGTTATAGCGCCAATCTGGGAGCTATAGCACCCACTGTGTCCATCTGTGGTGTTATAGCGCCGAGCAGCGGCACTATGATGCCATGAAAATTGCACGAATTTGCTCATTTTTCCCTCATTTTCTCCAAAATGTCCATTCCATGTATCTGAAACAAAAAACATACAAAATACCTTCCTTTAAAGTGCAATATCACTAAAAATATGCATAAATCATTAATAAAATATTCCCTAAAAATAGGTAATTTTAAGGTGGATCACTTGTCTTGTTGGAATTAATTCATTTCTTTCATTAATGACTACTGTCACTCCTTCCTTAGGAACATAATAAGTAGGACTAACCCATGCACTATCAGAAATAGGATAAATAATTCTTGCATCTTACCATTTAAAAATTTCTTTCTTTACCACTTCTTTCATTGTTGGATTTAATCTTCTTTGAGGACCTGCCCTAGGTTTATGGTTATCTTCCACTAAAATTCTGTGCACACGGATTGAAGGACTGATTCATTTAATATCAACTAATGTCTAACAAAAAGCTTTTTTATAATTTCTTAATGTCTCTATCAATTTTTCTTCCTACTCTTTCATTAAATCTGAGGATATTATAATAGGTATAGTTAATGAACTTCCTAAAAACGTGCACTTCAAATGTGTAGGAAGCACTTTCATCTCAAGTTTAGGAGGTTTTTCAATTGAAGGGATAAGAGATTTACTATTTTCAGTAGTATCCAAAATCTCAAAATTTTTCTGAACATAATTAGTATCCCCATTATTTTTCTCTAATTTTTTTCTTCAAAATCACTTTTAGTTTCACTTTCCAATTCTATCAGATCTGATATAACTTCATCTTTTCGGTCAGNTCTAACAAAAAGCTTTTCTATAATTTCTTAATGTCTCTATCAATTTTTCTTCCTACTCTTTCATTAAATCTGGGGATATTATAATAGCTATAGTTAATGAACTTCCTAAAAATGTGCAGTTCAAATGTGTAGGAAGCACTTTCATCTCAAGTTTAGGAGGTTTTTCAATTGAAGGGATAAGAGATTTACTATTTCAGTAGTATCCAAAATCTAAAAATTTTCCTGAACATAATTATTATCCCCATTATTTATCTTTAATTTTTTTCTTCAAAATCACTTTTATTTTCACTTTTCAATTCTATCAGATATGATATAACTTCATCTTTTCGCTCAAATATGACTTCACATCTTTTTAGGTAATGTTTAGCAATCATATAATCAATAATATCTATCCTATAACATTTACCATCTTTTTTCTACAGCAGGACACTTCATTGACTTTAGAGCATTAAATGTTACTTCCTAGCNCACATCTTTTTAGGTAATGTTTAGCAATCATATAATCAATAATATCTATCCTATAACATTTACCATCTTTTTCTGCAGCAGGACACTTCATTTACTTTAGAACATTAAATGTTACTTCCTAGACATTAACTCACATGGTTACTTCTCCTTTTTGCACATCAATCATAATGTGTCTGGTTACATGGAAAGGTCTCCCCAAAATAATAGAAATTTTTTTATCTTCTTCCATGTCTAGCACAATAAAATCCAAAAGAAAGGTAAATTTGTCCACCNTAGCCATTAACTCACATGGTTACTTCTCCTTTTTGCACATCAATCATAATGTGTCTGGTTACATGGAAAGGTATCCCCAAAATAATAGAAATTTTTTTATCTTCTTCCATGTCTAGCACAATAAAATCCGAAAGAAAGATAAATTTGTCCACTATAACAAGTGCATCTTCTATAACCCCTTTAGGATAAGTGATAGATCGATCAGATAATTTAAGGGTTACAGTAGTGATAGAAATCTCTCCTAAGTCTAACCTTTTAGATATAGATAAAGACAAGAGATTAATGCTAGCCCCTAAATTACATAAGGCTNCAAGTGCATCTTCTATAACCCCTTTAGGATAAGTGATAGATCGATCAGATAATTTAAGGGTTACAGTAGTGAGAGAAATCTCTCCTAAGTCTAACCTTCTAGATATAGATAAAGACAAGAGATTAATGCTAGCCCCTAAATTACATAAGGCTTTTTTGTAAATTTTTTATCCAAACGCACAAGGTATAGTAAAACTATTGGGGTCTTTAAGCTTTTCAAAAAGCTTCTTTTGTTGCACTACATTCTTCACTAAGTGCAATNCTATTGGGGTCTTTAAGCTTTTGAGGAAGCTTCTTTTGAATTATTGCACTACATTCTTCACTAAGTGCAACAATTTAATAACTTTCAAACTTCCTCTTTTTGTTTAATATATCTTTCATAACTTTTAGCATAACTCGACATTTTTTTCCAAAGCTTCTATAAATTGAATATTGATCGTAAGCTTTTTGAATATCTTGAAAAACTTGGAAACTTTTTATTAAGCTTTTGTTGTCTTAGTCTTTGAGGAAAAGAAGATGGTGGTCTTTCTAAATCAATTTTAGTTGGAGAGACAAGTTGTTCTTTATCCTTAGAAATAGTTTCTTTAGTCTTTTCAGTTTCTTCAATTTCTCTCTCAACTTCAATCTCTTTTTGAGTTCCAAAACTTAATTTCTTTTCACTCCTAAGTTGAACAGCTTTAACTTGTTTTTGTTCTTTACTTTTTCCTCTCACCATTATTTGAACATTACTATGAAGTGTTCTTTGGGGTCTATTTCTAAGTGCATCAACAATTTATCCCAATTGATTCTCAATAGTTATTGTAACAACACCTTGACTTTGCAATTGATTACCCGTTTGTAAAACTACCTCTTTTATAGATAAATTCTTTTCCTTAAATTGTTGTTTATTGAAGTTAGGAGGATAAGAAGGTCGATAGTTAGAACTTCCCTAGTTGTTCTAGTTTTTTGTTGGTTTCGCTTCAGTGTTCTCCTATTACTGATTTCCACCACCAGAATTATTATTATTCTAGTTAAAGTTAGGGTGGGTTGTCCAACATAGGTTATAAAAGTTTGAATATGTGTTATTAGGTTTATTAGTAATTCCATTCAATGTTTCTAATGATTGAGAATCATTAAATTGGCTTAATAAATTTTCCCCACTCACTTGAGGTGTTTGAGAAAAGTTCATTGCAAATTTATTTAAGTTTCCAGATATCGCAACAACTTTAGATGGTGAGATGGATATAGAATCATTATCATGAATACTAGCTACTCTCTTAAGATTTTCCCTTTCAAATTGTTATTGNTCAATTTCTCTCTCAACTTCAATCTCTTTTTGAGTTCCAAAACTTAATTTCTTTTCACTCCTAAGTTGAACAACTTTAACTTGTTTTTGTTCTTTACTTTTTCCTCTCACCATTATCTAAACATTACTAGGAAGTGTTCCCTGGGGTCTATTTCTAAGTGCATCAACAATTTATCCCAATTGATTCTCAATAGTTATTGTAACAACACCTTGACTTTGCAATTGATTACCCGTTTGTAAAACTACCTCTTTTATAGATAAATTCTTTTCCTTAAATTGTTGTTTATGGAAGTTAGGAGGATAAGAAGGTTGATAGTTAGAACTTCCCTAGTTGTTCTAGTTTCTTGTTGGGTTCGCTTCAGTGTTCTCCTATTGCTGATTTCCACCACCAGAATTATTATTATTCTAGTTAAAGTTAGGGTGGGTTGTCCAACATAGGTTATAAGAGTTTGAATATGTGTTATTAGGTTTATTAGTAACTCCATTCAAAGTTTCTAATGATTGGGAATCATTAAATTGTCTTAATAAATTTTCCCCACTCACTTGAGGTGTTTGAGAAAAGTTCAGTGCAAATTTATTTAAGTTTCCAGATATCGCAACAACTTTAGTGGTGAGATGGATATAGAATCATTATCATGAATACTAGCTACTCTCTTAAGATTTACCCTTTCAAATTGTTATTTAAAATTATTAATAGTCATTTCTTCAATTACGGCATATGCTTCATGATACTAGATTTGTATATGCAAATATTTATGAAGTTGACACCACCCAATGACGCCAAAAACTTGATAGAGGCAGATTTATAATAAATATGCAATTTAATCCCAATAAAAATATTTTTTATTAAAAAAAATTATCTTTTAAATCTCTTTTCAGACTACCAAATCTCTTTTAATATCAACACAAGTATATGTATCATTCAAGTAATAAAGGGCTCTAATGGAGTCCTAGATATCGATCCCACAGGGAAGTTGAAAAATCCTAGAGTAAATTATGAAAATTATTTTATAAAAAAAACAAAAAAAATAATAATAATAAAAGTAAAGTGCAAAGTTTGAAAATTGACTATTTATGTGAATGCTAATTAAAATGCAGATATAAGACTACATAAATTAAACTAAACTAATTACTAAACTTTTAAAAGTAAAATTATGAAAATTAAACAAAGTTTTTGTTGTGAAGGAAAGTTCAAATTTAAGAAAGAATCCTTCACTTTATAATGAGCATAANTGCTTCATGATACTAGATTTGTATATGCAAATATTTATGAAGTTGACACCACCCAATGACGCCAAAAACTTGGTAGAGGCAGATTTATAATAAATATGCAATTTAATCCCAATAAAAATATATCTAAAGATTTATTATAATGAACATATGGTTTGTGAAGAAATTGAAATCATTTGAAAATATATCTAAAAATTGTTTTGTGCCAAATAGAAGCAATTATATTTTTTACCCTCTTTCGAGTTATATAAAGAGCATTAACTAATCTAGAGTTTGGTCCCTAATTTCGTGGTTAGGCTGGGAGGACACCGACTGCCACTCCAGAGTTCCCACTGCTCCCTCCCTTGAGGGCTAACAATCTCATGTTAGTTTCTAATCAAATGAACCAAATTGAGGGTTTTTAATCTATCACCTTAAAATCTCCAATTCTGCATCCAATGAAGTATATTTCCCTATTTATTTTCACCCAATCCCATGGATGACATACTTTCTCAAGAAATCAAATGTGACTCTCCCTATGTTGTAGAAATCATATCTCATTTAAGAATATATGTCTCTTAACAAGTTTTAACATTTAAATTGGCCAAATCAAAAAGCAAATGAAGTTCGAAGTTCAAATCATCACAAATTATTATCATTTAAAGCCTTAGAAAACAAAATTTATTCTTCACAAAAGCATATCTTCAAAGTAGGGAGAAGGATAAAGAAGACTACATAGAATTCACGAGAAGGATACGATAAAATAAAGATTTTATATATAAAAACAAGTTTACAAAATAAAAGAAATACAAATACAACTTATCTCACAATCCTTTCTAAGCAAATCCGTAGAAGTTATCTCCAAGCCTTTCTCTCTTTGCAATCACTCCCAATTCTCTCTTAAAAATGTAATGAAGAAGAATCTCTCTCCTTCCTTCTCCCCATACAACTCTAGAAGAAAATCTCCTCTTCTCTCTCTCTAACTCACACCACTTTTTCTCTCTTCCTCACGTCACACACACACAAATGAGAAGTCTTCCTCTTTTATTTTGTGCTGCCTCTGATACACCTAAAGTATATGCATTTTGAGACACATATTTTATACTTATTTTTGTTGATATTGCACTTTAATGGAAGGTATTTTGATATTTTCTTGCAGGTTGTTGATTTTTAGGACTTAAAGCAAAAATGAAGGAAAAATGATGGAATTTGGAGTCAAAATGACGTATTTGAAGAAGTACTCAGCCCCAACCCCGCTAAGGGTAGCGCCGATGGCACAAAACAATAGAACAGACAGGGATTTTACCAGCGCCGACAGCACCCAAAGGCAGCGCCGATGGCGCCAAAGGCGGTTCATCCCCTGTTTATAGAATATTTGATGTATTTTGGTAATTTTTGAAGAGTTTTTGGAGGCACCTCTTGGAGAACCAAACTTGGGCTTTATTTGGGGCCGAAATCTATCAGGAAAGGGACTCATTTTTGCTCCACAACGTTCTACCACGCTCCATTTTTTCCATTCTTCATAATCCATCTTCATTTCAACACCATATTAGAGTCCATTTGTGATTTTTCTTTCATAGTTTAGAGTTTGTGTGGTGAGATCTAGTGTGAAATTTTCTGTAAGCGTGTTGGAGAAGGAGAAAAGTGAGAGATATCTTCTTCCTGCATTTCTAAGGAAAAGCTACAAGAGATTTGCTTTGAGAAAGTGTTTCAAATAAGTTTTGTTTGTTTATTAGTGTTGTATGAAATTTCTTTTATATATTAAATTTATGTTTTGTTGTGTTTTTCTCATGAAGTTTGAGTAGTTCGCCCTATCTTTCTTCCTACTCTGAGATATGGTGAAATGAAGAGATAACAGGGATGTGCCATTATTAAAATATAAAATAAATTGTGATGATTTTTTTACTCTGAACTTAATTTACTTTTTGAATGTGGCATAATTAAAATATAAAATAAATTGTGATGATTTTTCAACTCCGAACTTAATTTAGTTTTTAAATCTGCCAATTGAATTGTTAAAATATGTTGTGAAACATATGATCCAGGAAATGGAGTATGAGTTCTATAACGGAGAGAGGATCACATTTAATTTTATGGAGGAGAAATTCGTTCATGAAATTATATGCAAATAAAACGGGAAATATTCTTTGTTGGGTGTAGAATTAGAGAATCTTTAGGGTGACAGACTAAAATCCCCAATTCGGTCTTAGTGTTTAAAAACTAACGCGAGAGTTAGCATTCAGGTGAAGGAAAGTGGGAGCTCTAGAGTGGGAGCCGGTATCCTCCTAACCTAGCCACAGATTTAGGGACTAAACCTAAGATTAGCCAATGATTTTCTATGCACTATATGAGGGTAGATAATTATAATTGCTCTTATTTGACACAATACATATTATAAACATTTATCTCATCTCATTTCACTAGAACCTTATTGTAGTGGGAATGATGCTTTTTCACATAAAAATCTTCATTACCTAAACATAGTTAATAGATAAGTATTTATTGTTTAAACTTTACATTTCTGTTTTGCTAATAGTTAAGTACTTTAATTTTGATAACATCTAAACATTCGAAATTAGTGACAGTGATTTCGTTTGATTTTCTATAAATTTCCTAGTAAAACTTATCATTGCTAATTTACTCCTTCCCTGTAGGATCGATACTTTGGGCTTAAATAGAAAGTACTTTTTTACTTGATAACGATACATATACTTACGTAAAATCCCATTATTAACTGCTTATAATTGTATATATTTTTCACAACTTACTTTTCATACAAGGATGAAGTTTTTGGCACTGTAGTGGTGTCAACTTCATCAATCCTTATATATAAAAATCGGGATCAAGTTTTTGGCACCGTTGCATGGGGAAGGTAACAATTAAATTTTGGTAAATTAAATAGTTTTGATAAATTAAGAAATTTATAGATAATATATACTATAAAAATATATAAAAAAAATAAAAATACAAAAAAAAAAAATCTAAAAAGAATTTTACTTTGCTTACTTTACTTGTTTATGCGAAATATTGGATCTGAAGGCTTAATACCTTACGATTTAGAGTTAGAAAGTACTATTAGAAAAATTTGAAAAAACTAAAGAGAAATTAAAATTTAAAAAAAATGAAAATAACTTAGAACCTTATAATTCAGAATTAGAACGTACTATTAGAAAATTTAGAAAACAACAAAGAGAAATTAAAAATTTACAAGAAATGGTGAATAACTTAGATAATCTAATAAATGAAAATTAACAAAGACCTTTAAAAGATTATGTGAATCCGACAGCAGATGAACTTCATTTAACTATTCAAAATCCTGATGTTGTTGCTAATTCATTTGAGCTTAAACCTGCTATTATCCAAATGGTATAAAATAATCAGTTTGGAGGATCACCTACTAAAGATCCTAACTTACATCTTGGTAGTTTTCTTGAGATTTGTGCTACATTTAAATATGACAGAGTGTTTAATGATGCTGTTAGGCTTAGACTTTTTTCCTTTTTCATTAAGGGATAAAGCCAAAGCTTGGTTAAATTCATTAGCACCTAAATATATTAGAACTTGGGGAGAACTATCACAAAAATTCTTGGCTAAATATTTTCCACCCTAAAAAAGTGCTAAGCTTAGAAATGATGTTACATTTTTTTGTCAGTTTGAAGGAGAATCGATATATGAAGCCTGTGAAAGATTTAAAAACCTTAGAAAATGTCCACACCATGCTTTGTAAGATTTGTTAATAATTCAAACATTTTACAATGGATTAATAGGATCACTAAGATCTATTATAGATGCTACTATGGGTGGATCATTAATGTAGTTAATAATTCAAACCTTTTACAATGGATTAGTAGGATCACTAAGATCTATTATTGATGCTGTTGCGGGTGGATCATTAATTTCAAAACCTTTTAATGAAGCATATTCTTTAATTGAAGAAATGACTACTAATAATTTTCAATGGCCCTCTGAAATGGGTAAATCCTAAGAGAGTAGCCAGTATTCATGTTTCTGATGAAATGTCTATTTTGGCATCTGAAATTGCTATTATTTATAAGAAAATTGATCAAATAAAAGTGAATTATTCTCAAATACCCCCAATATTAGAGGAAAATTCACTAGGACAGATCATTGATACTCAACCATCTTATGAAACTTTAAATGCTATAAATAATCAAAATAACAATCCCTATTCTAACTATTTTAACCCTGGATGGAAAAAACACCCTAATTTTAGTTGGAATAATTATAACAATCCGGCGAATCCATCCTAAAATCCGAACAATCAAGGAAATTCTAATTTTCGGCCTTATTATCCTCCAGATTTAACTCCAACCCTAACCCACAAGTTAAGGAAAAGAAGTTGACGATGGAAGAAGTGATGTTGAATATGGGAAATCAAATGCAAAATCAAGGGGCTGCTATTAGAAATATGGAAAATCAATTATGAAATATTGCTACTGCACTTAGTAACAGACTGGAATTTTTTCGAGTACTGTGGAAGTTAATCCAAAAGATCAAAATAAATAGCAAATTGAAGTTATTCAATTACGAAGTGGGAAAGAAGTTGAAACATGGATCCACAGTGAAACTGAAGTTGATGTAGAGAAGGAAGAAATGGAAAATGATCAACATGAAATTGAACAAATACATGTTCCTTTAAAAAAACCATTACCTCCGTTTCTTCAAAGACTGAAGCAAAAAACTAAAGATAAACAATTTACAAAATTTTTGGAAATCCTTAAGAAGCTAACGATAAATATTCCTTTTCTGGAAGCTTTGGAACAAATGCCAAGTTATGTGAAATTTATGACGGATATACTAAATAAGAAAAGGAAGTTTACAAATCATGAGACCGTTGTACTCAGTGAAGAGTGCAGTGTTATTGTTCATAAAAGCTTCCTGAAAAATTAAAATATCCTGATAGTTTTACTATACCTTATGCAATTGGTGAAAAGTTTTATGGAAAAGCTTTATGTGATTTAGGAGCGAGTATCAATCTTATGCCCTTATTGATCTTTAAATGTTTAGATTTGGGAGAAATTTCCCTACTAATGTAACTCTCAGTTAGCTGATTGATCAATCACTTATCTTAAATTAGTTATAGAGGATGTACTAGTAAAGTGGATAAATTTATTTTCCCTGTAGACTTTATAGTATTGGATATGGAGAAAGATAAAGAGATTCCTATTATTTTATGGAGACCATTTCCTGCAACAGGAAGAGTTGTAATAGATGTGCAAAATGGTGAATTAATAATGAGAGTTAATGATCAAGAAGTAAAATTTAATATAGCAAAAGCTATGAAATATCCTGTAGTAGAAAAAGATAATGATTGTTTCAAAATGGAAGTAGCTGATTATCTGAGTAATGAACAGTTTAAGAAGGAGTGTGAAGATAAATTAAAGCAAGGATTTTCTTTTTAGAATGAATATGAAATAAAAGGAGAAAATTTAGACTATATTCAAGGCAAATTTGAAACATTAGACTTGTTGGAAAACAATAATAAAAATCTTATTCCTTCAAGTATTAAACCACCTGAACTTGAATTAAAGATATTAATTGTCCATTTAAAGTATGTATTTCTAGGAGAATCATTTACATTGCCTATTATAATATTTTCTGAGTTGATTGAAATTCAAGAACAAAAGTTGATAAAAATGTTGAAAAAGTATAAAAAGGCTTTTAGATGGACTTTAGTGGATATTAAAGGAATTAGTCCTTCAATTTGTATGCACAAAATTTTATTAGATGAAAATATGAACCTAAAGCTGATCCTCAGAGAAGATTAAACCCAATAATGAAAGAAGTTGTTAAAAAGAGAGATTTTAAAATGGTTAGATGTTGGAATTATATATTTCAGATAGTGCTTGAGTAAGCCCAATTCACTGTGTTCCGAAGAAAGGCAGAGTGACTGTTAAAGAAAATGAGAAAAATGAATTAATACCAATAAGACAAGTAACTGGTTGGCTGATACACCAAAAATATATGCATTTTTAGACCCATCTCTTATACATGTTTTTGATGATATTGCACTTTAATGGAAGGTATTTTGATCTTTTCTTGCAGGTTGTTTATTTTTAGGGATTCAAGCAAAAAGAAAGCAAAAAGAATGAAATTTGGAGTCAAAATGATGTTTTTGAAGAAATGCTCAATGCCGGTAGTGCCGACAACACAAAAAAAATTAATGCAGAGATTTTTTACTCAGAGCCGACGACGCCAAAGGTGGTGAAGACCTCGTTTTTAGAAGGTTCGATGTATTTGGACTATTTTTTGAAGAGTTTTTGGAGGCACCTCTTGGAGAACCGACCTTGGGCTCTATTTGGGGCCAAATTTCACTAGAGAAAATGCTCCTTTATGTTTTTCACTCCTCTACTTTCATTTTTCGCACCACATCATTCCATTGCACTTCCATATTATAGTCAATTAGTGATTTTTATTTCATAGTTTAGAGTTTTTGTGGTGAGATTTAGTGTCAAACTTTCTGTAAGAGAGTTGGAGAAGAGAAAAGTGAAAGATATTTTCTTCCTGCATTTCTAAGGAAAGGCTACAAAGGATTTGCTTTGAGAAAGAGTTTTCAGATAAGTATTATTTGTTTATCAGTGTTGTATGAACTTTATTTTATATATGAAATTTATGTTTTGATACTTCTTTCTCATGAAGTATGAGTAGTTCCCTCTATCTTTCTTTCTACTCTGAGATATGGTGAAATGAAGAGATAATATGAATGTGCCAATATTAAATTATAAAATAAATTGTGATGATTTTTCAACTTTGAACTTAATTACTTTTCGATCCGACCAATTGAATTGTTAAAATGTTTTGTGAAACATATGATCTGGAAAATGGAGCATGAGTTCTACAACAAAGTAAGGATCATATTTGATCCATGAAGGAGAACATCGTTTATGGAATTAAGTGCAAATAAATATGGAAATATTCTTTGTTGGGTGTAGAATTAGAGAACCTTTAGGGTGGCAGACTAAAATCTTCAATTAAGTCTTAGTGTTTAAGAAATTAAAGCGAGAGCTAGCCTTGAAGTGAAGAGAAGTGGGAGCTCTGGAGTGGGAGCCAGTATCCTCCTACCCTAGCCACGAATTTAGGGACTAAACACTGAGATTAGACAAAGATTTTCTATGCACTGTATCAGGGTAGAGAATTAAAATTTCTCCTATTTGGTACAATACATATTATGAAAATTTATCTCATCTCATTTTACCATAGCCTCATTGTAGTGGANCTTTGTTGGGTGTAGAATTGGAGAACCTTTAGGGTGACAGACTAAAATCTTCAATTAAGTCTTAGTGTTTAAAAAATTAAAGCGAGAGCTAGCCTTGAAGTGAAGGGAAGTGGGAGCTCTGGAGTGGGAGCCAGTATCCTCCTACCCTAGCCACAAATATAGGGACTAAACACTGAGATTAGCCAAAGATTTTCTATGCACTGTATCTGGGTAGAGAATTAAAATTGCTCCTATTTGGTACAATACATATTATGAACATTTATCTCATCTCATTTTACCATGGCCTCATTGTAGTGAGAAGGATGTTTTTTCACATAAGAATCTCTGTTACATAAACATAGGTAATAGATTAGTATTTACTTTTAAATTTTGTATATTTGATTTGATAATAGTTTAAAAATTTAATTTTGATTACATCTCAATAATTGAAATTAGTGACATTGATTTCAATTGACTTTCTGTGAATTTCCTAGCAAATTTGTCATTTCCAGTTTAAACCTTCCTCGTAGGATTGATATTTGGGGCTTAAATAGAAAGTCCATTATTACTTGATAACAATACATATACTTTCGTAGAATCCAAATATTAATTGATTATATTTAATTAAATTTTACACAATCTATCGCAACAAAAAGTCAGATCATTAGCAAATTTGTATTGATTATAGAAAATTAAATATGACCACCAGAAAAGATCACTTTCCTTTACCCTTTCTAGCCCAAATGTTAAATAGATTGACTGGGAATAAATATTATTGCTTTTTAGATGGATATACCGGTTATCATCAAATTCCAATTGCTCTAGAGGATCAAGATAAAATAATATTTACAAGCCCATATGGAACATTTGTATTCGTAGAATGCCTTTTGGATTATGTAATGCACCTACAACATTTCAAAGATGTATGATGTCAATTTTTAGTAATTTTATTGAGCATGGAATGGAAGTGTTTATGGATGATTTTTCTATATTTGGGACTTCATTTGAGTTATGTCTTAATAATTTAGAAAAAGTTCTGGAAGTATGTGAAAAAATTAACCTAGTATTAAATTGGGAAAAATGACAATTTATGGTTGCAGGAGGTATTGTACTTGGGCATAAAATTTCTGTAAAAGACATGGAGGTAGATCCTGCAAAAATCCAAGTTATAGAAAAATTACCACCGCCTACTAGTGTTAAAGGGGTGAGAAGTTTTCTAGTACATGCTGGTTTTTACAGGCGCTACATAAAAATTTTTTCAAAAATAACTAAGCCGCTATGCCATCTTTTAGAAAAAGATACGAAATTTAATTTTGATGAGGAATGCATAAAAGTAATTGAATTATTGAAGAAACAATTAGTCACTGCACCTATCATAGTACCACTTGACTGGTTTTTCTGAAATAATTTGTAATGCTAGTGATTATGGTATTGGGGCTTTATTAGGACAAAGGCACGACAAAGTTTTTTAAGTTATATATTATGCTAGTAAGACTCTAAATAATGCTCAAATTAATTATACTACTACTGAAAGAGAGTTATTAGCTATTGTTTATGCCTTTGATAAATTTAGGCATTATTTAATTGGAACTAAATGTATAATGCATACAGATCATTTTAATATTAAATACTTAATGTAAAGAAGGATGTTAAACCAAGATTAATTAGATGGATACTTCTATTACAAGAGTTTGATTTTATCATGATTGATAGAAAGAGAAATGATAATTAAATAACTTATCATTTATCTAGAATAGAAATAGAAATATTAACTAATTTTACAAATGAAATTTTAGAAAATTTCCCTGATGAACAATTATATAGTATTGATGAAATGGATGTACCATGGTATGCTGATATAGTGAATTATACTGGAAGTGATATTTTTCAACCTGATATGAAAAATTCACAATTAAAGAAATTTATATATGATTTAAAAGAATATTTTTAGGATGACCCCTATTTATATAAACAATGTAAAGATCTAATTATTAGAAGATGCGTGCCTTATGAAAAAACTCAACAGATAATTGGAAGATGTCATGATTCTGAATTTAGAGGACATTTTGGAACAAATAGAACTGCATTTAAGATTTTGCAAGCTAGATTTTATTGGCCTACTATTTTTAAGGATGTTAATGAATATATTAAAACATGTGATAGATGCCAACGAGTAGGAAGTATTTCTAGAAGAAATGAAATGCCTTATATTACACATTGGAAGTTGAAATTTTTGATGTGTAGGGATTAGATTTTATGGGGTGATTTATGCCTTCATTTGGAAACTTATATATATTACTTGCTCTTGATTATATGTCCAAATGGATTGAAGCTATTGTTGTACCTAGATGTGATGCTTTCAGTGTTTCTAAATTTTTAATTAAAAATATTTTTACAAGATATGGAATGCCGAGAGTAATTATTACTGATAGAGGATCTCATTTTAGGAATAAGAGAATAAAAAATTAGTTAAGAAATATGATATTATGCATATATTCTCTACTTCTTATCATCCATAGACTAGCGGTCTAGCAGATATATCAAATCGTGAAATTAAACATATTTAAAAAAGCTATAAATCCTTATAAATTGGATTGGTCTGCTTGACTAGATACTGCATTATGGGCATACAGAACTGCTTTTAAGACTCCTATAGGAATGTCCCCATACAGACTGATATTTGGAAAAACATGTCACTTACTAGTAGAATTAGAACATAAAACATTTTGGGCTATTAAGGAATTTAATTTTAATCTAAAAGATGCAGGGTAGAAAAGATTATTGCAACTCAATAAACTTGAGAAAATAAGAAATGAAGCATACAATAATGCAAAAATCTATAAAGAGAAAATAAAAATATGGCATGATCGGAAGATTATTCAGAAAAAAATTGAACCTGGACAAGAAGTCCTATTATATAATACAAGATTTAGATTGTTTCCACAAAAACTAAAATCCAGATGGATAGGACCATTTAAAGTGATTAAAGTCTATCATTATGAAACCATTGTTATTAAAGATCCTAACACTGGAAAGGTATTTAAAGTTAATGGGCATCAGTTGAAACACCATTATGAAGGGCACATACCTCAATTTAAAGAAGTTTTAATGTTAAGTTAACCCAACTAAATAAATGGTGTGTCGGGCTGACAACGTTAAACCAAGCGCTTTGTGGGAGGCAACCAATACATATATGTCTGTGTATTACTGTTATGATTGATAAGTGTCTCATATATTAATAGATAATAATCCTACATAAATGTATTTATTATAAATTAAGTCAAATATTGGTATTGGAGAAAAAGTTGGAATTAAATTGAACAAAAATGAAAGTCGCAAAATTTTGGCCATTGGCACCGACGGAGACCAAGGAAACAGACCTCAGCGCCGACATCACCAATCGAGAGCGCTGACGGTGCCAAGAGCGGTTTGACAGTTAATACGACTTTTGGCGGGCTTTGGCGGGATTTTGTTTCATAATAGTTGTCGAAATGTGTTTTNACTAATCTAGAGTTTGGTCCCTAATTTCGTGGTTAGGCTGGGAGGACACCGACTGCCACTCCAGAGTTCCCAATACTCCCTCCCTTGAGGGCTAACAATCTCATGTTAGTTTCCAATCAAATGAACCAAATTGAGGGTTTTTAATCTATCACCTTAAAATCTCCAATTCTGCTTCCAATGAAGTATATTTCCCTATTTATTTGCACCCAATCCCATGGATGACACACTCTCTCAAGAAATCAAATGTGACTCTCCCTACGTTGTAGAAATCATATCTCATTTAAGAATATATGTCTCTTAACAAGTTTTAACATTTAAATTGGTCAGATCAAAAAGTAAATGAAGATCGAAGTTCAAATCATCACAAATTATTATCATTTAAAGCCGTAGAAAATAAAATTTATTCTTCACAAAAGCATATCTTCAAAGTAGGGAGAAGGATAAAGAAGACTACATAGAATTCACGAGAAGGATACGATAAAATAAAGATTTTATATATAAAAACAAGTTTACAAAATAAAAGAAATACAAATACAACTTATCTCACAATCCTTTCTAAACAAATCCGTAGAAGTTATCTCCAAGCTTTTCTCTCTTTGTAATCACTCCCAATTCTCTCTTAAAAATGTAATGAAGAAGAATCTCTCACCTTCCTTCTCCCCATACAACTCTAGAAGAAAATCTCCTCTTCTCTCTCTCTAACTCACACCACTTTCTCTCTCTTCCTCACGTCACACACACACAAATGAGAAGTCTTCCTCTTTTATTTTGTACTGCCTCTGATACACCTAAAGTATATGCATTTTTAGACACATATTTTATACTTATTTTTTTTGATATTGCACTTTAATGGAAGGTATTTTGATATTTTCTTGCAGGTTGTTGATTTTTAGGACTTAAAGCAAAAAGGAAGGAAAAATGATGGAATTTGGAGTCAAAATGACGTATTTGAAGAAGTAATCAGCCCCAACCCCGCTAAGGGTAGCGCTGATGGCACAAAACAATAGAACAGACAGTGATTTTACCAGCGCCGGCAGCGCCCAAAGGCAGCGCTGATGGCGCCAAAGGCGGTTCATCCCCCGTTTATAGAATATTCAATGTATTTGGATAAATTTTGAAGAGTTTTTGGAGGCACCTCTTGGAGAACCAAACTTGGGCTTTATTTGGGGCTGAAATCCATCAGGAAAGGGACTCATTTTTGCTCCACAAAGTTCTACCACGCTCCATTTTTGCCATTCTATATAATCCATCTTCATTCCAACACCATATTAGAGTCCATTTGTGATTTTTCTTTCATATTTTAGAGTTTGTGTGGTGAGATCTAGTGTGAAATTTTCTGTAAGCGTGTTGGAGAAGGAGAAAAGTGAGAGATATCTTCTTCCTGCATTTCTAAGGAAAAGCTACAATAGATTTGCTTTGAGAAAGAGTTTCAAATAAGTTTTGTTTGTTTATTAGTATTGTATGAACTTTCTTTTATATATAAAATTTATGTTTTGTTGTGTTTTTCTCATGAAGTTTGAGTACTTCACCCTATCTTTCTCCTTACTCTCAGATATGGTGAAATGAAGAGATAACAGGGATGTGCCATTATTAAAATATAAAATAAATTGTGATGATTTTTTAACTCCGAACTTAATTTACTTTTCAATTTGGCCAATTGAATTGTTAAAATATGTTGTGAAACATATGATACAGGAAATGAAGTATGAGTTCTACAACAGAGAGAGGATCACATTTAATTTCATGGAGGAGAAATTTGTTCATGAAATTATATGCAAAAAAAAATAGAGAAATATTCTTTGTTGGGTGTAGAATTGGAGAATCTTTAGGGTGACAGTCTAAAATCTCCAATTTGGTCTTAGTGTTTAAAAACTAAAGCGAGAGTTAGCATTCAAGTGAAGGAAAGTGGGACCTCTAGAGTGGGAGCCGGTATCCTCCTAACCTAGCCACAGATTTAGGGACTAAACCTAAGATTAGCCAATGATTTTCTATGCACTATATCAAGGTAGATAATTATAATTGCTCTTATTTGGAACAATACATATTATAAACATTTATCTCATCTCATTTCACCAGAACCTTATTGTAGTAGGAATGATGCTTTTTCACATAAAAAATCTTCATTACATAAACATAGTTAGTAGATAAGTATTTATTGTTTAAACTTTACATTTCTGTTTTGCTAATAGTTAAGTACTTTAATTTTGATAACATCTCAACATTCGAAATTAGTGACAGTGATTTCGTTTGATTTTTTATAAATTTTTTAGTAAAACTTATCATTGCTAATTTACTCCTTCCCTGTAGGATCAATATTTGGGGCTTAAATAGAAAGTACTTTATTACTTGATAACGATACATATACTTACGTAGAATCCCATTATTAACTACTTATAATTGTATATATTTTTTACAACTTACTTTTCATAAAAGGATGAAGTTTTTGGCACTGTAGTGGTGTCAACTTCATCAATCCTTATATATAAAAATTGGGATCAAGTTTTTGACACCGTTGCGTGGGGAAGGTAACAGTTAAATTTAGGTAAATTAAATAGTTTTGATAAATTAGGAAATTTATAGATAATATATACTATAAAAATATATAAAAAAATAAAAATACAAAAAATCAAAAATCTAAAAAGAATTTTACTTTGCTTACTTTACTTGTTTATGCGAAATATTGGATCTGAAGGCTTAATACCTTACAATTTAGAGTTAGAACGTACTATTTGAAAAATTTGAAAAAACTAAAGAGAAATTAAAATTTAAAAGAAATAGAAAATAACTTAGAAAATCCAATAAATGAGAATTAACAAAGACCTTTAAAAGATTATGTGAATCCGACAGCAGATGAACTTCATTTAACTATTCAAAATCCTGATGTTGTTGCTAATTCATTTGAGCTTAAACCTACTATTATCCAAATGGTATAAAATAATCAGTGTGGAGGACACCTACTGAAGATCCTAACTTACATCTTGCTAGTTTTCTTGAAATTTGTGCTACTTTTAAACCTGAAGATCCTAACTTACATCTTGCTAGTTTTCTTGAGATTTGTGCTACATTTAAATATGACATAGTGTTTAATGATTCTGTTAGGCTTAGACTTTTTTCCTTTTTCATTAAGGGATAACGCCAAAGCTTGGTTAAATTCATTAGCACCTAAATATATTAGAACTTGGGGAGAACTATCACAAAAATTCTTGGCTAAATATTTTCCACCCTTAAAAACTGCTAAACTTAGAAATGATGTTACATTTTTTTGTCAGTTTGAAGGGGAATCGATATATGAAGCCTGGGAAAGATTTAAAGACCTTCTTAGAAAATGTCCACACCATGCTTTGTCAGATTGGTTAATAATTCAAACATTTTATAATGGATTAGTAGGATCACTAAGATCTATTATAAATGCTACTAGAGCGGATCACTAATGGTTAATAATTCAAACCTTTTACAATGGATTAGTAGGATCACTAAGATCTATTATTGATGCTGTTGCGGGTGGATCATTAATTTCAAAACCTTTTAATGAAGCATATTCTTTAATTGAAGAAATGACTACTAATAATTTTCAATGGCCCTCTGAAATGGGTAAATCCTAAGAGAGTAGCCAGTATTCATGTTTCTGATGCAATGTCTATTTTGGCATCTCAAATTCCTATTATTTCTAAGAAAATTGATCAAATAAGAGTGAATTATTCTCAAATACCCCCAATATTAGAGGAAAATTCACTAGGACAGATCATTGATACTCAGCCATCTTATGAAACTTTAAATGCCATAAATAATCGAAATAACAATCCCTATTCTAACTATTTTAACTCTGGATGGAAAAAACACCCTAATTTTAGTTGGAATAATTATAACAATCCGGTGAATCCATCCTAAAATCCGAATAATCAAAGAAATCCTAA
Organism: Phalaenopsis hybrid cultivar; assembly: GCA_002079205.1. NCBI lineage: Eukaryota > Viridiplantae > Streptophyta > Magnoliopsida > Asparagales > Orchidaceae > Phalaenopsis > Phalaenopsis hybrid cultivar. The sequence continues at coordinate 88,752 of JXCR01100684.1, read as the reverse complement.
TTTTCGACCTTATTATCCTCCAGATTTAACTCCAACCCTAACCCATAAGTTAAGGAAAAGAAGTTGGTGATGGAAGAAGTGATGTTGAATATGGGAAATCAAATACAAAATCAAGGGGCTGCTATTAGAAATATGGAAAACCAATTAGGAAATATTGCTACTGCACTTAGTAACAGACTGAAACTTTTTCGAGTACTGTGGAAGTTAATCCAAAAGATCAAAATAAATAGCAAATTAAAGTTGTTCAATTACGACGTGGGAAAGAAGTTGAAACATGGATCCAAAGTGAAACTGAAGTTGATGAAGAGAAGGAAGAAATGGAAAATGATCAACATGAAATTGAACAAATACATGTTCCTTTAGAAAAAACATTACCTCCGTTTCTTCAAAGACTGAAGCAGAAAAATAAAGATAAATAATTTACAAAATTTTTTGAAATCCTTAAGAAGCTAATGATAAATATTCCTTTTCTGGAAGCTTTGGAACAAATGCCAAGTTATGTGAAATTTATGAAGGATATACTAAATAAGAAGAAGAAGTTTATAGATCATGAGACCGTTGCACTCAGTGAAGAGTGCAGTGTTATTGTTCATAAAAGCTTCCTGAAAAATTAAAATATCCTGGTAGTTTTACTATACCTTATGCAATTGGTGAAAAGTTTTATGGAAAAGCTTTATGTGATTTAGGAGCGAGTATCAATCTTATGCCCTTATCGATCTTTAAATGTTTAGATTTGGGAGAAATTTTCCCTACTAATGTAACTCTGAGTTAGCCGATTGATCAATCACTTATCTTAAATTAGTTATAGAGGATGTATTAGTAAAGTGGATAAATTTATTTTCTCCTGTAGACTTTATAGTATTAGATATGAAGAGAGATAAAGAATTCCTATTATTTTAGGGAGACCATTTCTTGCAACAGGAAGAGTTGTAATAGATGTGCAAAATGGAGAATTAATAATGAGAGTTACATATCAAGAAGTAAAATTTAATATAGCAAAAGCTATGAAATATCCTGCAATAGAAAAAGATAATGATTGTTTCAGAATGAAAGTAGCTGATTATCTGAGTAATGAACAATTTAAGAAGGAGTGTGAAGATAAATTAAAGCAAGGAAAATTTTTTTAGAATGAAGATGAAATAAAAGGAGAAGATTTGGATTATATTCAGGGAAAATTTGAAACGTTAGACTTGTTGGAAAACAATAATAAAAATCTTATTCCTTCAAGTATTAAACCACCTGAACTTGAATTAAAGATATTAACTGTCCATTTAAAGTATGTATTTCTAGGAGAATCATTTACATTGCCTATTATTATATCTTCTGAGTTGACTGAAAGTCAAGAACAAAAGGTGATAAAAATGTTGAAAAATTATAAAAAGGCTTTTGGATGGACTTTAGCAGATATTAAAGGAATTGTCCTTTAATTTGTATGCACAAAATTTTATTAGATGAAAATATGAACCTAAAGCTGATCCTCAGAGAAGATTAAACCCAATAATGAAAGAAGTTGTTAAAAAGAGAGATTTTAAAATGGTTAGATGCTGGAATTATATATCCTATTTCAGATAGTGCTTGAGTAAGCCCAATTCACTGTTTTCCAAAGAAAGGCGGAGTGACTGTTAAAGAAAATGAGAAAAATGAATTAATACCAATAAGACAAGTAACTGGTTGGCTGATACACCAAAAATATATGCATTTTTAGACCCATATTTTATACCTATTTTTGATGATATTACACTTTAATGGAAGGTATTTTGATGTTTTCTTGCAGGTTGTTTATTTTTAGGGATTCAAGCAAAAACAAAGCAAAAAGAATGAAATTTGGAGTCAAAATGATGTTTTTGAAGAAATGCTCAACGCCGATAGTGCCGACAGCACAAAACAAATTAATGCGGAGATTTGTTACTCAGCGCCGACGACGCCAATGGTGGTGAAGACCTCATTTTTAGAAGCTTCAATGTATTTGGACTATTTTTTGAAGAGTTTTTGGAGGCACCTCTTGGAGAACCGACCTTGGGCTCTATTTGGGGCCGAATTTCACTAGAGAAAATGCTCCTTTATGTTTTTCACTCCTCTACTTTCATTTTTCGCACCACATCATTCCATTGCACTTCCATATTAGAGTCAATTAGTGATTTTTCTTTCATAGTTTAGAGTTTTTGTGGTGAGATTTAGTGTCAAACTTTCTGTAAGAGAGTTGGAGAAGAGAAAAGTGAAAGATAACTTCTTCCTGCATTTGTAAGGAAAGACTACAAAGGATTTGCTTTGAGAAAGAGTTTTCAGATAAGTATTATTTGTTTATCAGTGTTGTATGAAGTTTATTTTATATATGAAATTTATGTTTTGATATTTCTTTCTCATGAAGTCTGAGTAGTTCCCTCTATCTTTCTTTCTACTCTGAACTTAATTACTTTTTGATCTGAGCCAATTGAATTGTTAAAATGTGTTGTGAAACATATGATCTGGGAAATGGAGTATGAGTTCTACAAAAAATTAAGGATCACATTTGATCCATGAAGGAGAACATCGTTTATGGTA
>JXCR01100684.1:48759-75824 GCA_002079205.1 Phalaenopsis hybrid cultivar | reverse complement strand
AAGCCTTTGAAACTTTAAAGGAAAAATTGATCACTGCTCCTATAATTGTTTCACCTGATTGGGAGAAATCTTTTGAATTAATGTGTGATGCTAGTGATTATGCAATTGGAGTTATTTTAGGGTAGAGATATGATAAGATTTTTAAAGTTATATACAATGCTAGTAAGACTCTTAATGATGCTCAAATTAATTACACCACCACTGAAAGAGAGTTATTAGTTATTGTGTATGTTTTTGATAAGTTTAGATTATTTTTTATTGGAGCAAAATATGTTGCGCATACTGATCATTCGACTATTAAATATTTGATGCAAAAAAAGAATGTTAAACCAAGATTAATTAGATGGGTACTTCTGATGCAAGAGTTTGATTTTATAGTAGTTGATAGGAAAGAGATTGATAATCAAATTGCTCATCATCTATCTAGTCTAGAACAAGAAGAAACAATGGATCTGGAAAAAAAGATTAATAAAACTTTTCCTGATGAACGACTTTATGCTGTAAAAGGATGGAAAATACCTTGGTATGTTGATATTGTAAATTATATTGTTAGTGGTATTTTACCATATGGATTAACAAAATAGCAGGAAAAGAAATTCATTCATGATGCAAAATCTTATTTTTGGGATGATCCTTATTTATATAAGCAATGTAAAAATTTAATAATGAGACGATGTGTGCCTTATATAGAAATTCAAGATATTATTCAAAAACACCAAGATTCTGAATTTGGAGGACATTTTGAGAATGATAGAATGTTCATAAAATTTTATAATCTTGATTTTATTGGTCTATTCTATTTATAGATGTTAATATATATATATATATATATATTAAAACATGTGATCGGTNTAACTGCCTATAATTATATATATTTTACAAAACTTAATTTTCATATAAGGATCAAGTTTTTGGCGCTGTAGTAGTGTCAACTTCAAAAATCCTTATATATAAAAATTGGGATCAGCCTCCTTTGGAAAAGAATTCAAAATTCCCTTCAAAATTCCCTCTAAAAGTAAAATCTTTTGAATTCAAAAGACGTGTCATTTGATCCAAGAGTCACATCCCTTCATAAAAGAACCTTCCAAAGTGTCTAGATGCATTGAATTACTTTAAGAGGTGTGTAGAACAAGTGTTCTTTTGAAATTTGCGCAAAATTTTGTCTCAAACCGCCTTAATTTGAATAAGACGTCATTGGTGCATGATGCACTAGAATCCAAAATTGGCTCTTTTTGCTCCAAATTTTGTCCTTTTTGCCATTTTTGCTCCAAATGCCTAAAAATGATATACCTGCAATAAAAACACAAAAATACCCTTCTTTAAAGTGCAATATCACCAAAAATAAATATAAAATACGTATTTAAAACAGTGTGTTATTTTAATGTATCAAAAATCCCTAAACTTAAATATTACTTGTCCTTAAGTGACACTATTATTACATAAAAGCATATGACTTAGGATAAAAATAAACTTATAACTTCTATATATTAGTTTAACAAATAGAACAACAAATACTAAGAAAAATCCTTTAATAACATAGTTTCAAACTCTAAGTATGAGAATACTTAACAATTAAATTTAAGATTTCTGAATCTCTTCTCATTTCAAGATAAATTGAAATTTATCATATTAAGGACATTTAGAACATTCATATGAAAAAGAACTTCATGAAAACTTTACTAGGAATGCTACTAATACTCCAATATAAGTTTAAAAAATGTAATAAAGCTCCTTCCTTAAGTTGATTCAAGTGAAGCCAATTTTGGATTAGGCATCTCCTCAAGCTTCTCCTCCCTTGTTTTTCTTTTCTTTTTCTTTTTCTTTTTTTTCCTTTTATTTTAGGATATTTTCAATCCTTTCTTTTCTTTTCGTTTTCCAAGTGAGGATTACTATATCTGGATAGCCTTTAATGATTTTGAACTTCACTATCCTCTTCTTAAAGTTAAAACTCTATACCTTTCTTCACTTTATAAATTCATATTAGTTTATGATTTTTCATAAAGTTTCATTCTTTTCTTCTTACATGAAACTCTAAAATTCTTAACACTTCAAAAATACAATTTTCATTACTTTAAAAAGAAAAACATAGTCTTATCCTATCATACGAAATATTTTTAACTTTAGAATTGACCTTCATTATTAAAAACTCTTTACCTAAATTTACCACAATATTTATTAATCTTCAAAATAAATTTTCCTTTCCCCCAAAACTTAAGTTTTTAAGTGATTTTAAAATTGTTTTTAATATAAAATTTAGTAGGTAATAGAAAACAGTAAATGCATGAAAATAAAAACTGACCTATAGAGTATATTTTTTTTATTATGAAACTTGGCTCTGGTATACTGCAGGTACTAACTGTAAAACTACATACAGACTTTAAAGTATTAAATAAAACACAATATATTCTAGAGAACTTGCTGAGAATTAAAAACATAAAGACAAAAACTAAGAAACTAAATTGACAAACTAAACTGAAAATACTAAAAATGTAGAAAAAGTGAAAGTCTACAATTACTATTACAGATTCAGTTCACAACACAACATAAAATTTTTTACCACAACAAGTTTCAAATGAAAGTACATCACAATACAAACATAATCAACAAACAATCATCAAAACAACTAAACAAGATTCATAAAACATCAATTTCCATCTCCTTCCTCTTCATCATCTACATCTTCTTTCTCTTCTTCTTCTTCTTCATCATGAATGGGAGTATAGGGAGTGAGATTGGGGCAAGCAGGAAAGTCCACATTAGGTTCACCCCTAAGGTGTTTTACCAAGGCATTTTCAAATTCAATATCATGTTGAACTCTCCTCTATTGATATTCATCATTATATGCATTACTTACTCCTATTTCTCCCAACTGAGTTTGAATATTAACTATATCCATCTGTTGAATCATCAGTTGGTCCATAATACCTTCAATGATACAGATCTAGAAGTAGATGCCCTACAACAGATGTAGAGGGCCTATCTGTTCTTCCATTTCTAGACTCAACAAGTGATTCTACTCTTTGATTCATATGTATCCCAATCAAATTTTTTGGCTGCAAGCTCTCTTCATTTCTATGGGATTCTACTTCTGATTGTTCACATAGAGTGAAAATCAAGGCAGGGTATCCCAATCCTCCAACAACAGAACTACCAGCTATACTTCGAGCATGATGAACTATAAGTACACCAACATCTACTGCCTTCATGTTCTAAATGCAATAATTTAGTATAACTCTGTCTTTTGTAACATCAGCCAAATGATTTGTTGGCAACAATCTGGTAGAAATGAAGTGGTGCCATATTTTTGATTGAATAGTTAACATGGAAGTAGGGAAGTTAATTATCTTGTTATTCTTAATCTTCCATTCCCCTCTTCCATCAGTCAAAAACACAATCACTTCCTCTAGTGATGAATCAGTTATCATGAATGCAGTGTACTCGTCATGATGTACATTTCTAAGCCCAAATAAAATATTGATCATTTCAGCAGTAAATTTAACTTGTTTACTGGTAACTGGGATGTGATCTTCAGTAGTGAATCTCACATTTGCATAAAACTCCCGAACCATCGGGACAATTGCTATGATAGTAAAGTAGCAGAATCTTTACCAATTCCTAACAAGAATCAGTCTCTCGACCTCACCGCTTGGGTTTGCAAACGTCCGCTCTTAGATCATTCTCTTGGTCTCCATCTGAGTATTGTAACTATGCTGGGCTTTGAAATTAACAAATCTTTGTGCATCAAAGTCTTCAGACGGCCTTCCTCTCTTAACTCGGGGAGCCATTTGAAATTCTATTAAAATCCAAATATAGTCCAATAAATTACTAAATAAAAAATCTAACTCCTCAAGTAAGGTTATTTGGTAAGAAAATTTTCTTCATGAGTTTTCTTCATGCATTTTCATCAAAAATTTTAATTTTTGGATATTCCAAAATCCATGGTGGAAATAAAAAATTTCTAAGTTAAAGTGAAACTTTTACGAAGAGAAGATGAAATATATAGTTTTTAGCATCCGAATCCTTCTCTTTCTCTCACAATGTGATGCCCTAGACCAAGGTATTGAGGTATAAGATGACTCAAGTAGTGAAAATTGAGTTTTTTGTGTGTTTTTTTGGTTTTTAGGCAATATAGCGTGTTCGGACCTTTGGCGCATCATGCGGCAAAGCTTTGTAAGTTGGGATTCTACGAAATCTGGTTCGTACCACTTTATGTCAACCTATATTTGACTGAAATAAACCTTTCTAAGCATATATAAGAATCAAACTAACACAAAACTTTCACAAACAACATAAAACTTACATATATATATAAAATCTGCACTATTACAAACTAACGTTTTTCAAGCCAAGAAACATCAAATTCAGTGTTCTAAAGTAAACCAACATCCTAACACTAAAATATAAACATCATAATTCAAAACATAAACATAGATAGTGTTCATTAGAAAGGAAATGCAATCCAACCCAAAAAACTAAAACAAATAGTATTGCACAAAACATCCCGTGCATAAATTAAGATCAAGCATCATCTTCAATATCGTCCTCCTGGATATCTCCCATTGATTGGTAGTGTACATAAAGATTGTAGAAGGGTCGGAATGGAAATTCATCAGTTGAATTTTCCTCCTCAATTTAAGTATGTTTCTTGAACATATGTACCAATCCATCTTCAATGCGCCCTGTATGTTCAAAATATTCCTTCAGTCTCCAATCTATATGATCCAGCATTATAGTAATATTCCCAAGCATGTGCATGAGATTCTGCACATTTTTTTCTATCTTCTAAATCATCTATGAAAGTGCACTCGAGCTGTAGTAGAGCTGAACAGTGATGAATTCTGAGATCATTGATCCATCAGTACATTCATTCATATCATTTTCATCTCCCATTCCAATACAGTTGCAGTAAACTTCTATATCCATCGGCTTCCAAGGAAGTAACACTTTTTTCCAACTTTCATAAGGTACTTGTGCTTGACTACAAAGTAGGAAAATAGTGGATGGATGTCCCAGTCCAGTTGCAAATCCATTCATAATCAAACCCCAAAAAGATTTCACAATAATAGCTCCAACATCAAAAGATTTTCTGACTTGAATACAGTAGTTCAAAATGACACTCTCCTTAGTGACCATACTAATTTTCATGGCAGGCAGTAAGTTTGATGCAATAAAAAAGTGTCAGGCTTTTGAAACTGGATTTAAAAATAACGAAGGAAAACTTACATTTCAATCATCTCTAGTCTCCCAATTCACGTCTTCATTCGTAAGGTAGCAGTAGAGTTCATTCATATTATCTCTCATAGGGGTAAAGTTTGCATAATGGCAGATAAACACATTTTCAATCATAAACATCTCAATTATTGTTGAAGAAGTGAATTGCACAAACCTACCTCGCACGTAAATCATTCATTAGTTGATACCTTGAAGATTTGCATAAAATTCTTTTACTATAGGAACAACAACAGCGGCAGTAGTGTAGCAAATAACTTTCCAACGTCTCTGTGCAATAGTCTTTTCTACTTGAGTATTTAGCATGTTGAATCCTCGATTCACAAATTCCCTTTCTTTAATAAGCCTCTTCTTCACTAGAACTCAATCATGTAATTTCTATGCAACAAAACTGACGAACTTCTCCGGTTAAAAATTCTAAATCTAGCAGAGTTTTTAGAGTAGGAAGCCATAGGATTGCAAAGTGGTGACTCCTCCCTTGTTTTCCCCTTTAAAATATGTTTTGGAGTCAGTTTTTAGGAGTTATATGGAGAAGAAACTGCCAAAAACTGCCAAATACTGCCATTTGACATGTTTTAAACATTTTCGAACCTACGACGCATCATGCGCTAATCTGGCGCATCATACGCCAGCTCTCTAGAAAGTGGCGCATCATGCGCCAATTCCAAAATTTTTGCCATTTCAATTTTGATCACATAAACTCTCAATNATGCGCTAATCTGGCGCATCATACGCCAGCTCTCTAGAAAGTGGCGCATCATGCGCCAATTCCAAAATTTTTTCCGTTTCAATTTCGATAAAAAAAAACTCTCAATTTTCCATAAAATTAGCCAAATAAAGATGTTTCTAAATATTTTATTAAATACACAGACTACATAAAGATCTAAACATAAATATACATAAAATATTTCAAACAAATCAAACTAAAAAATAAACTAAACAATGATACAAATGAGCTGCCTCCCACAAAGCGCTTAGTTTAATGTTATCAGTCTGGCTTTCCCAGTCTTATTATGGGTGGCCCAACATTACTGTCTCTTTAAAAGCTGGTCTTTGACCATCAAAATATGATTTCAATCTGTGCCCATTTACTTTAAATATTCTTCCAGTCTTGGGGTCTTCAATATTAACTGCCCAATAGGGATAAACNTAAACAATGATACAAATGAGCTGCCTCCCACAAAGCGCTTAGTTTAATGTTATCAGTCTGGCTTTCCCAGTCTTATTATGGGTGGNTGCCTCCCACAAAGCGCTTAGTTTAATGTTATCAGTCTGGCTTTCCCAGTCTTATTATGGGTGGCCCAACATCACTGTCTCTTTAAAAGCTGGTCTTTGACCATCAAAATATGATTTCAATCTGTGCCCATTTACTTTAAATATTCTTCCAGTCTTGGAGTTTTCAATATTAACTGCCCCATAAGGATAAATATTTTATAAATATGAATGGCCTTTTCCACCTAGACTTCAATTTTACAGGAAATAAATTCAATCTTGTATGTATAATAAAACTTCCTGTCCAGGTTTAAATTTTCTTTTTATTATCTTTTGATCATGCAATTCTTTCATCCTTTCTTTATAAATCCTCGTATTATAGTAAGATTCATTCCTTATTTCCTTATGCTCATTAAATTGTAATAATCTTTTCTCACCAGCTTCTTTCAAATTGAAATTAAATTCTCTTAACGTCCAATAAGCTTTATGCTCCAATTCAACTGGCAAGTGACAAGTCTTTCCAAAAATTAATCTATAAGGGGACATTCCTATAAGTGTCTTAAAGGCTGTCCTATATGCCCATAATATAATATCTAATCTAGTTGAACAATCCATTTTACTAGGATTAACACTTTTTTTCCAAAATTCTCTTAATTTCACGATTAGATACTTCTTCTAAATCACTAGNATTCAATCTTGTATGTATAATAAAACTTCCTGTCCAGGTTTAAATTTTCTTTTTATTATCTTTTGATCATGCCATTCTTTCATCCTTTCTTTATAAATCCTTGTATTATAGTAAGATTCATTCCTTATTTCCTTTTGCTCATTCAATTGTAATAATCTTTTCTCACCAACTTCTTTCAAATTGAAATTAAATTCTCTTAACGCCCAATAAGCTTTATGCTCCAATTCAACTGGCAAGTGACAAGTCTTTCCAAAAATTAATCTATAAGGGGACATTCCTATAAGTGTCTTACAGGCTGTCCTATATGCCCATAATATAGTATCTAATATAGTAGACCAATCCATTTTACTAGGATTAACAATTTTTTCCAAATTTCTCTTAATTTCACGATTAGTTACTTCTTCTAAATCACTAGTCTGGGGATGATAAGCAGTGACAATTTTATGCATTATATTATATTTTTCCACAGATCTTGCAACTGTTGCATTTCTAAAATTAGATCCTCCATCAGTAATGATTACTCTTAACATTTCATATCTTTTAAAAATATTTTTAGTTAAAAAATTTGAAACACTCCGAGTATCACATCGAGGTAAAATGATTATTTCAATCCATTTTTGNACCAATCTTGCAACTGTTGCATTTCTAAAATTAGATCCTCCATCAGTAATGATTACTCTTAACATTTCATATATTTTAAAAATATTTTTAGTTAAAAATTTTGAAACACTCCGAGCATCACATCGAGGTAAAATGATTGTTTCAATCCATTTTTAAACGTAATCCACTGCAATCAATATGTATATATTTTTGAATGAGAGTATAAATGGTCCCATAAAATCCAATCCACACGCATCAAAAATTTCAATTTCCAAATTAAAATTTAGAGGATTTTCATTTCTTCTTGAAATATTATCTAATCTCTGACACCGATCACATGCTTTAATATATATATTAACATCTCTAAATAGAATAGACCAATAAAATCCAGATTATAAAATTTTATGAACATTCTATCATTCTCAAAATGTCCTCCAAATTTAGAATCTTGGTGTTTTTGAATAATATCTTGAATTTCTGTATAAGGCACACATCGTCTCATTATTAAATTTTTACATTACTTATATAAATAAGGATGATCCCAGAAACAAGATTTTGCATCATGAATGAATTTCTTTTCCTGCTATTTTGTTAATCTATATGGTAAAATACCACTAACAGTATAATTTACAATATCAACATACCAAGGTATTTTCCATCCTTTTACAGCATAAAGCCGTTCATCAGGAAAAGTTTCATTAATCTCTTTTTCCAGATCCAGTGTTTCTTCTTATTCTAGACTAGATAGATGATGAGCAATTTGATTATCAATCTCTTTCCTATCAACTACTATAAAATCAAACTCTTGCATCAGAAGTACCCATCTAATTAATCTTGGTTTAACATTCTTCTTTTGCATCAAATATTTAATAGTCGAATGATCAGTATGCGCAACACATTTTGCTCCAATAAAAAATAATCTATACTTATCAAAAGCATACACAATAGCTAATAACTCTCTTTCAGTGATGGTGTAATTAATTTGAACATCATTAAGAGTCTTTACTAGCATTGTATATAACTTTAAAAATCTTATCATATCTCTACCCTAAAATAACTCCAATTGCATAATCACTAGCATCACACATTAATTCAAAAGGTTTCTCCCAATCAGGTGAAACAATTATAGGAGTAGTGATCAATTTTTCCTTTAAAGTTTCAAAGGCTTGAAGGAAATCTTAATTAAAGTCAAATTTGGTATCTTTCTTCAGAAGTTGGCATAAGGGTTTAGTAATTTTTGAAAAATCTTTAATATATCTTTTGTAAAATCCAGCATATCCTAAAAAGCTCATAACTCCTCTAACTGTGGTAAGTGGAGGTATGTTCTATATAACCTGTATTTTTGCATGATCTACTTCAATGGCATTTTCTAAAATTTTATGTTCAAGCAAAATTCCTCCAAAAACCATAAATTGACATTTTTCTCAGTTCAATACGAGATTAGTCTTTTCACAACATTCCATAACTTTGTCTAAATTATTTAGACATATTTCAAATGAAGTTCCAAATATAGAAAATTCATCCATAAGGACTTCAATCCTTTTTTTCAATCAAATCACTGGAAATTGACATGATACATCTTTGAAATGTTGTAAGTGCATTACATAATCTAAAAGGCATTTGCTGAAAAGCAAAAGTTCCATAAGGACTAGTAATTGTTGTTTTCTCTTGATCCTCTGGGGCAACAGGTGTTTGTTGATAATCGGTATATCCATCTACAAAACAAAAATATTTATGCCCAACTAATCTATCCAACATCTGGTCCAAAAAGGTTAAAGGAAAATGAACTTTTCTCGTGGCATAATTTAGTTTTCTATAATCTATGTAGATTCACCAACTAGTGACTTGTCTTGTTGATATCAATTCATTATGGTCATTTGTTACTACAATCACATCTTCTTTCTTTGGAACACAGTGAATTGGACTAACCCAAGCACTGTCTGAAATAGGATATATTATTCCAACATCTAACCATTTTAAAATTTCTTTCTTTACTACTTCTTTCATCATAGGATTTAATCTCCTTTGAGGATTAGCTCTTTGTTCATGTTAATCTTCTAATAAGATTCTATGCGTACAAATTGAAAGATTGATTCCTTTAATATCAGCTAATGTCCATCTAAACGCTTTCTTACACCTTTTAAAATTTTGATCAACAATTATTCTTGCATATCAGTTAATTCTGATGATACTATAATAGGTAATGCAGATAAATCTCCTAAAAATGCATACTTCAAATGTGTAGGAAGTAATTTCAGTTCTAGTTCAGAGGGTTTCTCAATACATGAAATCAAATTCTTGTTACTTTCTGTAGGATCCAACATTTCAAATCTTTCCTAAACATATTCCATATCCTCTCTACTTACTTCCATAGATTCAACTTGAATTCTATTCTCATCTTGATATTATATATATTCCTTTTTAATTCTCTTTAAAAATTTTTCTTGAAATATTCATGGATTAAATATTCATTAATATCCATTCTGAATCATTCAATCTCTTCTTCTTTTGCAGGGTATCTCATCAATTTTGCAATATTAAATGTAACCTCTTGATCACTAACTCTCATAGTTACTTCACCTGCACATCTATCAAAGCTCTTCCAGTGTCTAGGAATGGTCTTCCCAAAATGATAGGAATTTCTTTATCTTCTTCCATATCTAATATAATAAAGTCCATAGAAAAGATAAACTTATCGACTTTTACCAAAACACCTTCTATAACTCCTTTTAGATAGGTAATCAAACAATCAACTGCAAAGTTATAGTTGTAGGTGAAATATCTTCTAAGCCCAACCTTCTAAAAATTGATAACACTATAAGATTAATACTGACTCCTAAATCACATAAAGCTTTTCCATAAAATCTTTCACCAATAGCACAAGGAATTATAAAACTTTCTGGATATTTAAGTTTTTAGGGTGCTTTTTCTAAATTATAGTGCTACACTATTTGCTGTGTTCAACAGTCTCATTATCTACAAACTTCATTTTCTTATTAAGTATATCCTTCATGAACTTCACATAGTTTGACATTTGTTCAAAAGCTTCAACAAATGAAATTTTTATCGTTAATTTCCTTAAAATTTCCAAAAATTTTAAAAATTGATGATCTTTATGTTTCAGTTTCAATCTTTGAGTAAAAATGGAGGTGGTGGTCTTTCTACAGTGATTTTCATTGTCTTACTAGGATTTTCTGACTCGAAATGAAAATCTTCACCATATTTTTCATTTTACATCTAATCTCTTTCTACTTTAACTTCTTGTTGAACTCTGTTTTCTAATTCTTTTCCACTTCTGAGTTGAATGGCTTTAATTTTCTCTTTGTTCTGATCTTTAGGATTTACTTCAACATTATAAGGCAATGTTCATGGAGGTCTATTGCTAAGCCCAGTAGCAATACATCCCAATTGATTTTCTATATTTTTGATAACAACTCCTTGACTTTGTAATTAACTACCCATCTACAATATCAATTCTTCAATTGATAACTTTTTCTCCTTACTCTGCAAATTATTAAAACCTGGGGGGTAATAAGGTTTATAAGCTTAGTTCCCTTGATTGTTGAAGTTTCCCAATGGGTTCGCAGTGTTGTTTCCCCATTATGGTTTTGCAACATTAAAATTAATGTTACTCCAACTAAAGTTTGGATGATTCTTCCAACAAGGAATATAATAATTGGTATAAGGATTATTAGAATGATTATTAATTACATTTAAAGTCTCATAAGAAGATTGAGATTATATCATTTGTCCCAATGAGTTCTCCTCAAGCACAAGTGTTGTCTGAGAATAATTCATTCCATAATGGGGATAATCTCATTATGGGGATAGTTTCATTTGAGAATAATTAAAAATAAGCAAAAAAAATAAAATAATAAATGTTCAAATGAAACTATAAACACTTTTTTTCTATATTTTTATATTTTTTTAAAATAAAATAAAATAAATTACTAATATTATCTGTTACTTCCCCGAAAATGGCACCAAAAACATGTTGCGAGATTTGTATATGCAAATATTTATGAAGTTGACACCACTCAATGACGCCAAAAACTTGATACAGACAAATTTATAATAAATATGCAATTTAATCCCAACAAAAATACTTTTTATAAAAATAATTTATCTTTTAAAACTCTTTTTAGACTGCCAAATCTCTTTTAATATCAATACAAGTATATGTATCGTTCAAGTAATAAATGACTCTAATGGAGTCCTAGATATCGATCCCATAGAGAAGTTGGAAAATTCTAAAGTAAATTATGAAAATTATTTTATAAAAAAACAAAAAAAATTAAAAGTAAAATGCAAAGTTTGAAAATTTACTACTCAGGTGAATGCTAATTAAAATGCAGATGTAAGAATACAAAAATTAAACTAAACTAAATAATAAACTTTCAAAAGTAAAATTGTGAAAATTAAACAAAGTTTTTGTTGTGACGGAAAGTTCAAATTTAAGAAAGCATCATTCCCCTTTATAATGAGTATATGATTTGAAAAGAAACTGAAATCATTTGAAAAAATATATATATAAACTATTTTGTGCCAAATAGGAGCAATTCTCTTCTTTACCCTCTTTGAGTGCTATAAAGAATATCAACTAATTGAGAGTTGGTCCCTAATTCTGTGGTTAGGCTAGGAGGATACAAGTTGCCACTCCAGAGCTGCCACTACTCCCACCCTTAAGGGCTAACAATCTTGCATTAGTTTCCAATCAACTAAAATAAGATGAGGGTTTTTAATCTGTCACCTTAAAATCTCTAATTCTGCATCCAACAAAGTATATTTCCGTATTTATTTGCACCCAATCCCATGGATGGCATACTCTCTCATGAAATCAAATGTGATTCTCCCTATGTTGTAGAAATCATATCTCATTTACGAACATATGTCTCTCAACAAGTTTCAACATTTTAATTGGCCAGATCAAAAAGTAAATGAAGATCAGAGTTCAAATCTACATAAATTATTATCATTTAAAACTGTCGAAAACAAAATCTATTCTTCACAAAACCAAATCTTCCAAGTGGGGAGAATGATAAAGAAGACTACTTAAAATTCATGAGAAGGATACGAAAAAACATGAATTTTAAATATAAAAGCAAGTTTACAAAATAAAAGAAATACAAATACAACTTATCTCATAATCCTTCCCAAGCAAATCCCTAAAAGTTCTCTCCAAGCCTTTCTCTCTTTACAATCTCTCCCAATTCTCTTGCAGAAATGTAATGAAGAAGAAATCTCTCATCTTCCATCTCCTCTTACAACCCTAGAAGAAAATCTCCTCTTATCTCTCTCTCTAACTCACACCACTTTTTCTCTCTCCCTCACGTCACACATACACAAATGAGATGTCTTCCTCTTTTATTTTGGGTTACCTACTTTGGAAAAGAATTCAAAATTATCTCCAAAAGTCAACTCTTTTTAATTCAAAAGATGTGTCTTTTGATCCAAGAGTCATATCCCTTCATAAAAGAACCTTCCAAAGTATTTAGATTCATTGAATTACTCCAAGAGGTGTGTAGAACAAGTGTCCTTTTGAAATTCACCAAAAAATCTTCTTAAACCGCCTCAAAATGAAAAACTCATCCTTGGCGCATCATGTGCCGATCTGGCGCATCATGTGTCAGTTCTTTGGATTTCGGCGCATCATGCATCGATCTGATGCATGATGCGCCAGAATCCAAAATTGGCTCTTTTGCTCCAAATCTCCTCCTTTTTGCCATTTTTTCTCCAAATGCCTAAAAATGATATACCTGCAATAAAAATACAAAAATATCGTTCTTTAAAGTTCAATATCACAAAAAATAAACATAAAATAGGTATTTAAAATAGTACATTAATTATGTGTATCACTTCATCAAATGGTTTTGACATTAAAGATCCTCCAACAGTAACATCAATTATAGATCTAAGGGATCCTATTAACTTATTAAAAAGTGTTTGAATAATTAACCAGTCAGGTAAAACGTGATGTGGGCACTTTTTAAGGAGTTCCTTAAATCGTTCACAAGCATCATAAATTGCCTATCCTTCATATTGAGTAAAAGATGTAATATCATTTCTAAGGTTAGTTGTTTTTAAAGGAGGAAAGTATTTAGCCAGGAATTTTTGTGCCAAATCCTCCCAAGTTCTAATAGATTTAGGTGCTAATGAATTTAACCACATCTTAGCTTTTTCCCTTAAGGAAAAAGGACATGGCTCTAGAAAACTTACAAGAAGTAAATTTGGATCCTTAGATGGTGTTCCCTTAAACTGATTGTTTTACACCATTTGCATTATTGCAGGTTTTAGTTCAAATGAGTTAGCCACTATAATAGGAGTTTAAATACTTAAATAAATTTCATCTATTGTAGGGTATGCATAATCCATTAAAGGTCTTTGTAAATTTTGATGTTCATTTTCAGTAGTTAAAATCTCAATGTTAATTTGTGATGTGTTTTTCAGTTCTTAAAAATTGTGAAGTTGTTTTTACTTTTGAATTCTTCTTATAGTTCGTTCTAATTCAAAATCGTAGGGTATTAAACCTTCAGATCCTGAAGTTCACATGCAAAAGAATAAAATTTAGAAAATAAAATACTTAAATTATATAAATAAAAATTTTATATTTTTTTGGTTTTTGTAAATTTTTTGTGTTTTTGTAATTTTTGAAAATTGAAATAATTTTATATCTAATTTTTACTAATTCTACAATTCAAATAAAGTTTATAAGTCAAAAAAGTCCTGAAAAGAAATTTCCTTTTATCTTCCTTTTAATTCCTTTTAAGTCCTTTTACTTCGTTTTAACTCCTTTTAATTTCCTTTTAATTTCCCCAACAACGACGCAAAAAACTTGACCTAACCCGCAATTATGCAAATATTTATGTTTCAAATATGGCCAAAATCTTTACCTAATTTATATTTAGCAGCTAGTGAGAACAAAAGTGATATTATAAAATTAAATTAATCATTTTCTTACTAGGGGTACTATGCAAGTATACATATCTTTTCAAGTAATATAGAGATTTTTTTTAAAATCCTAGTATCGATCTCACAGGGAAATGAAAGAAAGGAAGTAAAATTCAGGAATTTAACTTTGTAAAAACCTTTACTTAAGATTGCAAAAACGACTTTAGAACTCCCCCTTACTGTTTTGAATATATATATATATATATATATATACGAGGGTTGTTTAAAACATCTCTTCAAAATTTGGCCTCAATCAATGGATCTTCTTGAAACTGACTTTGGTGCTTAGGCGCCAAAACTATCGTGTCAAGGTGCCAGCCGCATTCTTCATCTCACGCATTGGGGCCAGATTCTAGCTCCTAGACACTGGTTCGACTGATTTTGTCAATTTTCTTTAGTTTGGTCCATTTTGCTCCTTTTGTGATGTATTTTGGCTCATTTTTTCTCTTATACTCTTTTTCTTGCACCTGTAATAAAAAAAACATAAAATATCTTTCATTAAAGAATAATATTCCAAAAATGGATATAAAATGTGCATAAAAAATAGGTAATTTGAAGGTGGATCATAAACCAGTCTACAACAGTAAATCTTTCCTTAGGATTAAATAGCAAGCCATAGGACATTAAGGTAGCCCGTCTAGTGCGACATAAATCCTCAACTTATCCTTAGGGCCTTGCATAGCTATGTTGTGCAATATAAACCCTAACTGGCTTTAAGCTCTGAGGTTGTCATTCATTATCACATAAATCCTCCTATCCTCTAGGTTATTTATATGACTGTGTCATGCAAGTATAAGCCTTTGGTAATAATAATTGGCAGGATGAAACATTCAATAAAATTTCCTTGAAATTGAAGCCAAACCATTGATAGCTTGGGAAGTCACCGAGGTTCTCCTCAAGATTTATGGCATCCCTAAGTTTTCTCTCTTTAGAATCCAAAAATAACTATTCATGTTTGATCTTTCCCATTTGATGCCCTCTTGTCTGACCTTGAAAACCTTAAAATTTGAAATTCTTGAAGACAATACCTGCTAATCTAAGTCAAGAGTTTTCTTAGGCGATTTCAATTATCTAAGATGTAATTAACTATAGTGGCTTGCCCTTATAGAAAACTTTGGAACCCAGCCTAAAATAAACCATGTCTAATCTCTTATATTCAAATAGGGGAATTTGTCAGTCAACACAAATGTTTCGCAGACCAAAATAAATATCATAAATTTTTTAGTTTAATGTGTTTATTCCTTAGGATAGGTACGTCACTTGCGGTGTTTTACTTGTTTATTTAAACTATTGCATNATATATATATATTAAATTAAATACACTTTCCCATGTTGATGGCCGACAACACACAATTTATTGATCACTCTATATAAATACAATAATTTTTAAATCTAAGTCTTATAGATTCAACAAAAATTCCCCTGAAAAGTTCTTCTACCATTGCGACTCCTTGACAATGGAGCCAAAAAAACATGATCGCTACTTTCTCTGCAATATACCTAAAGGTTTGAGAGTTTAAATATTATAATTTTAAAATATATTTTATAAATTATATATCTAAAAATTTACCATTGTTAAACACTATTCACTAGGTGTTAACATAAGTGCACGTATCGTTCAAATAATATAAGACTTTCTTTAGTCCCGAGGATTGATCTCACTTACATTAGGTGAATAATTCTATAAGGTCCTAGCTTGGAGTGTCGATAATGGTAGTTTTGCTATTATTACTCTCAAGTTACAATTTTACGCCTATAATAAAACTTTTCTAGAGCAATCAATAAGGTGAAATTCAAGATTCATACAAAAATACTTTTTTCTTGTGAATAATTCAGTTGGTTGTAGANTAAAGTTTCAAAGGCTTGAAGGAAATCTTAATTAAAGTCAAATTTGGTATCTTTCTTCAGAAGTTGGCATAAAGGTTTAGTAACTTTTGAAAAATCTTTAATATATCTCTTGTAAAATCCAGCATATCCTAAAAAGCTCATAACTCCTCTAACTGTGGTAGGTGGAGGTAGGTTTGATATAACTTGTATTTTTGCATGATCTACTTCAATGGCATTTTCTAAAATTTTATGTTCAAGCACAATTCCTCCAAAAACCATAAATTGACATTTTTCTTAGTTCAATACGAGATTAGTCTTTTCACAACATTCCATAACTTTGCCTAAATTATTTAGACATATTTCAAATGAAGTTCCAAATATAGAAAAATCATCCATAAGAACTTCAATCTCTTTTTCAATCAAATTACTGGAAATTGACATCATACATCTTTGAAATATCTAAAAGGCATTTGCTGAAAAACAAAAGTTCCATAAGGACTACTAATTGTTGTTTTCTCTTGATCCTCTGGGGCAACAGGTATTTGTTGATAATCGGTATATCCATCTACAAAATAAAAATATTTATGCCCATCTAATCTATCCAACATCTGGTCCAAAAAGG
Source organism: Phalaenopsis hybrid cultivar (assembly GCA_002079205.1). Lineage (NCBI taxonomy): Eukaryota > Viridiplantae > Streptophyta > Magnoliopsida > Asparagales > Orchidaceae > Phalaenopsis > Phalaenopsis hybrid cultivar. Next base: position 58,698 of record JXCR01100684.1, on the reverse strand, counting down.
TTAAAGGAAAATGAACTTTTCTCGTGGCATAATTTAGTTTTCTATAATCTATGCAGATTCACCAACCAATGACTTGTCTTGTTGATATCAATTCATTATGCTCATTTGTTACTACAATCACATCTCCTTTCTTTGGAACACAGTGAATTGGACTAACCCAAGCACTGTCTGAAATAGGATATATTATTCCAACATCTAACCATTTTAAAATTTCTTTCTTTACTACTTCTTTCATCATAGGATTTAATCTCCTTTGAGGATTAGCTCTTGGTTCACGTTAATCTTCTAATAAGGTTCTATGCATACAAATTGAAAGATTGATTCCTTTAATATCAGCTAATGTCCATCTAAATGCTTTCTTACATCTTTTTAAAATTTTGATCAACAATTATTCTTGCATATCAGTTAATTCTGATGATACTATAACAGGTAATGTAGATAAATCTCCTAAAAATGCATACTTCAAATGTGTAGGAAGCAATTTCAGTTCTAGTTCAGGGGGTTTCTCAATACATGAAATCAAATTCTTGTTACTTTCTGTAGGATCCAACATTTCAAATCTTTTCTGAACATAGTCCATATCCTCTTTACTTACTTCCATAGATTCAACTTGAATTCTATTCTCATCTTGATATTATATATATTCCTTTTTAATTCTCTTTAAAAATTTTTCTTGAAATATTCATGGATTAAATATTCATTAATATCCATTCTGAAGCATTCAATCTCTTCTTCTTTTGCAGGGTATCTCATCGATTTTACAATATTAAATGTAACCTCTTGATCACTAACTCTCATAGTTAGTTCACCTGCACATCTATCAAAGCTCTTCCAGTGTCTAGGAATGGTCTTCCCAAAATGATAGGAATTTCTTTATCTTCTTCCATATCTAATATAATAAAGACCATAGGAAAGATAAACTTATCGACTTTTACCAAAACACCTTCTATGACTCCTTTTAGATAGGTAATCAAACAATCAACTAACTGCAAAGTTATAGTTGTAGGTGAAATATCTCCTAAGCCCAACCTTCTAAAAATTGATAACACTATAAGATTAATACTGACTCCTAAATCACATAAAGCTTTTCCATAAAATCTTTCACCAATAGCACAAGGAATTATAAAACTTTCTGGATATTTAAGTTTTTTAGGATGCTTTTTCTAAATTATAGTGCTACACTATTTGCTGAGTGCAACAGTCTCATTATCTACAAACTTCCTTTTCATATTAAGTATATCCTTCATGAACTTCACATAGTTTGGCATTTGTTCGAAAGCTTCAACAAATGAAATTTTTATCGTTAATTTCCTTAAAATTTCCAAAAATTTCAAAAATTGATTATCTTTATGTTTATGTTTCAATCTTTGAGGAAATGGAGGTGGTGGCCTTTCTACAATGATTTTCATTGGCTTAATAGGATTTTCTGACTCGAAATGAAAATCTTCACCATATTTTTCATTTTACACCTCATCTCTTTCTACTTTAACTTCTTGTTGAACTCTGTTTTCTAATTCCTTTCCACTTCTGAGTTAAATGACTTTAATTTGCTCTTTGTTCTGATCTTTAGGATTTACTTCAACATTATAAGGCAATGTTCATGGAGGTCTATTGCTAAGCCCAGTAGCAATACATCCCAATTTATTTTCTATATTTTTGATAACAACTCCTTGACTTTGTAATTAACGACCCATCTACAATATCAATTCTTTCATTGATAACTTTTTCTCCTTACTCTGCAAATTATTAAAACCTGGGGGGTAATAAGGTTTATAAGCTTAGTTCCCTTGATTGTTGAAGTTTCCCAATGGGTTCGCGGTGTTGTTTCCCCATTATGGTTTTGCAACATTAAAATTAATGTTACTCCAACTAAAGTTTGGATGATTCTTCCAACCAGGAATATAATAATTGGTATAAGGATTATTAGAATGATTTTTTATTGCATTTAAAGTCTCATAAGAAGATTGAGATTATATCATTTGTCCCAATGAGTTCTCCTTAAGCACAAGTGTTGTCTGAGAATAATTCATTCCATATTGATCTATCTTCTTTAATAAAACAGTTATTTGGGCAGCTAAAATAGATGTAACATCAGAATAATGAATATTAACTACTCTTTTTGGATTTACCCTTTCAGAGGGCCAATAAAAATTATTAGTAGCCATCTCTTCAATTAATGAATATGCTTCATTGAATGGTTTTGACATTAATGATCCACCAGCAGCAGCGTCAATTATCGATCTAAGAGATCCAACCAACCCATTATAAAAAGATTGAATTATTAACCAATCTGGCAACACATAGTGTGGACACTTTCTAAGGAGATCTTTAAATCTTTCACAGACTTCATAAATTGATTTCCCTTCAAACTGACAAAAAGGTGTGATATCATTTCTAAGCTTAACAGTTTTTGAAGCTGAGAAATATTTAGATAAGATTTTTTGTGATAAATCTCCCCATGTTCTGATTGATCCAAGTGCTAATGAGTTTAACCACTTCTTAGCTTTATCCCTTAGTGAAAAAAGAAAAAGTCTAAGTCTGACGACATCATTCACACTCCATCATATTTAAATGTAGCACACATTTCTAAAAAGCTAGCAAGGTGCAAATTAAGATCTTTAGTAGTTGTTCCTCCAAACTGATTGTTTTGTACCATTTGGATAATAACAGGTTTAAGTTCAAATGAATTGGCAGCTACAACAGGGTTTTGGATACTCAAATAAATTTCATCTGCTGTAAGATTTGCATAATCTCTTAAAGGTCTCTGAGGATGTTCATTTTCATTTCCAACATTTTTTAAATTGCAAGACATTTACTAAACTGATCTTTCTCTTTTTGTTGTTTTCGAATTTTTCTAACAGTTTTTTCTAACTCAGAGTCGTAAGGTACCAACTTTCATATCTTACACTACGAATAAACTGATTAAAGCAAGTAATTAAAAATAAGCAAAAACAATAAAATAATAAAAGGTTCAAATGAAACTATAAACACTCTTTTTCTATATTTTTATATTTTTAAAAATAAAATAAAATAAACTACTAATATTATTTGTTACTTCCCCGAAAACGGCACCAAAAACATGTTGCGAGATTTGTATATGCAAATATTTATGAAGTTGACACCACTCAATGACGCCAAAAACTTGATACAGACAAATTTATAATAAATATGCAATTTAATCCCAACAAAAATACTTTTTATAAAAATAATTTATCNTGTTTCCCCATTATGGTTTTGCAACATTAAAATTAATGTTACTCCAACTAAAGTTTGGATGATTCTTCCAACAAGGAATATAATAATTGGTATAAGGATTATTAGAATGATTATTAATTACATTTAAAGTCTCATAAGAAGATTGAGATTATATCATTTGTCCCAATGAGTTCTCCTCAAGCACAAGTGTTGTCTGAGAATAATTCATTCCATAATGGGGATAATCTCATTATGGGGATAGTTTCATTTGAGAATAATTAAAAATAAGCAAAAAAAATAAAATAATAAATGTTCAAATGAAACTATAAACACTTTTTTTCTATATTTTTATATTTTTTTAAAATAAAATAAAATAAATTACTAATATTATCTGTTACTTCCCCGAAAATGGCACCAAAAACATGTTGCGAGATTTGTATATGCAAATATTTATGAAGTTGACACCACTCAATGACGCCAAAAACTTGATACAGACAAATTTATAATAAATATGCAATTTAATCCCAACAAAAATACTTTTTATAAAAATTATTTATCTTTTAAAACTCTTTTTAGACTGCCAAATCTCTTTTAATATCAATACAAGTATATGTATCGTTTAAGTAATAAATGGATCTAATGGAGTCCTAGATATCGATCCCACAGGGAAGTTGGAAAATTCTAAAGTAAATTATGAAGATTATTTTATAAAAAAAACAAAAAAAAATTAAAAGTAAAATGCNATAATTTATCTTTTAAAACTCTTTTTAGACTGCCAAATCTCTTTTAATATCAATACAAGTATATGTATCGTTCAAGTAATAAATGACTCTAATGGAGTCCTAGATATCGATCCCATAGAGAAGTTGGAAAATTCTAAAGTAAATTATGAAAATTATTTTATAAAAAAACAAAAAAAATTAAAAGTAAAATGCAAAGTTTGAAAATTTACTACTCAGGTGAATGCTAATTAAAATGCAGATGTAAGAATACAAAAATTAAACTAAACTAAATAATAAACTTTCAAAAGTAAAATTGTGAAAATTAAACAAAGTTTTTGTTGTGATGGAAAGTTCAAATTTAAGAAAGCATCATTCCCCTTTATAATGAGTATATGATTTGAANAAAGTTTTTGTTGTGACGGAAAGTTCAAATTTAAGAAAGCATCATTCCCCTTTATAATGAGTATATGATTTGACAAGAAACTGAAATCATTTGAAAAAATATATATATAAACTATTTTGTGCCAAATAGGAGCAATTCTCTTCTTTACCCTCTTTGAGTGCTATAAAGAATATCAACTAATTGAGAGTTGGTCCCTAATTCTGTGGTTAGGCTAGGAGGATACAAGTTGCCACTCCAGAGCTGCCACTACTCCCTCCCTTAAGGGCTAACAATTTTGCATTAGTTTCCAATCAACTAAAATAAGATGGGGGTATTTAATCTGTCACCTTTAAATCTCTAATTCTGCATCCAACAAAGTATATTTCCTTATTTATTTGCACCCAATCCCATAGATGGCATACTCTCTCATGAAATCAAATGTGATTTTCCCTATGTTGTAGAAATCACATCTCATTTACGAACATATGTCTCTCAACAAGTTTCAACATTTCAATTGGCCAGATCAAAAAGTAAATGAAGATCAGAGTTCAAATCTACACAAATTATTATCATTTAAAACTGTCAAAAATAAAATCTATTCTTCACAAAACCAAATCTTCCAAGCGGGGAGAATGATAAAGAAGACTACTTAAAATTCATGAGAAGGATACAACAAAACAAGAATTTTAAATATAAAAGCAAGTTTACAAAATAAAAGAAATACAAATACAACTTATCTCATAATCCTTCCCAAGCAAATCCCTAAAAGTTCTCTCCAAGCATTTCTCTCTTTACAATCTCTCCCAATTCTCTCATAGAAATGTAATGAAGAAGAAATCTCTCATCTTCCATCTCCTCTTACAACCCTACAAGAAAATCTCCTCTCNGAGAGTTGGTCCCTAATTCTGTGGTTAGGCTAGGAGGATACAAGTTGCCACTCCAGAGCTGCCACTACTCCCACCCTTAAGGGCTAACAATCTTGCATTAGTTTCCAATCAACTAAAATAAGATGAGGGTTTTTAATCTGTCACCTTAAAATCTCTAATTCTGCATCCAACAAAGTATATTTCCGTATTTATTTGCACCCAATCCCATGGATGGCATACTCTCTCATGAAATCAAATGTGATTCTCCCTATGTTGTAGAAATCATATCTCATTTACGAACATATGTCTCTCAACAAGTTTCAACATTTTAATTGGCCAGATCAAAAAGTAAATGAAGATCAGAGTTCAAATCTACATAAATTATTATCATTTAAAACTGTCGAAAACAAAATCTATTCTTCACAAAACCAAATCTTCCAAGTGGGGAGAATGATAAAGAAGACTACTTAAAATTCATGAGAAGGATACGAAAAAACATGAATTTTAAATATAAAAGCAAGTTTACAAAATAAAAGAAATACAAATACAACTTATCTCATAATCCTTCCCAAGCAAATCCCTAAAAGTTCTCTCCAAGCCTTTCTCTCTTTACAATCTCTCCCAATTCTCTTGCAGAAATGTAATGAAGAAGAAATCTCTCATCTTCCATCTCCTCTTACAACCCTAGAAGAAAATCTCCTCTTATCTCTCTCTCTAACTCACACCACTTTTTCTCTCTCCCTCACGTCACACATACACAAATGAGATGTCTTCCTCTTTTATTTTGGGTTACCTACTTTGGAAAAAAATTCAAAATTCTCTCCAAAAGTCAACTCTTTCTAATTCAAAAGATGTGTCTTTTGATCCAAGAGTCATATCCCTTCATAAAAGAACCTTCCAAAATATTTAGATTCATTGAATTACTCCAAGAGGTGTGTAGAACAAGTGTCCTTTTGAAATTCACGCAAAAAATCTTCTTAAACCGCCTCAAATTGAAAAACTCATCCTTGGCGCATCATGTGCCGATCTGGAGCATCCTGTGTCAGTTCTCTGGATTTTAGCGCATCATGCATCGATCTGGGGCATGATGCGCCAGAATCCAAAATTGGCTCTTTTGCTCCAAATCTCCTCCTTTTTGCCATTTTTGCTCCAAATGCCTAAAAATGATATACCTGCAATAAAAATACAAAAATACCATTCTTTAAAGTTCAATATCACAAAAAATAAACATAAAATAGGTATTTAAAATAGTATATTAATTATGTGTATCACTTCATCAAATGGTTTTGACATTAAAGATCCTCCAACAGTAACATCAATTATAGATCTAAGGGATCCTATTAACTTATTAAAAAGTGTTTGAATAATTAACCAGTCAGGTAAAATATGATGTGGGCACTTTTTAAGGAGTTCCTTAAATCGTTCACAAGCATCATAAATTGCCTACCCTTCATATCGAGTAAAAGATGTAATATCATTTCTAAGCTTAGTTGTTTTTAAAGGAGGAAAGTATTTAGCCAGGAATTTTTGTGCCAAATCCTCCTAAGTTCTAATAGATTTAGGTGCTAATGAATTTAACCACATCTTAGCTTTTTCCCTTAAGGAAAAAGGACATGGCTCTAGAAAACTTACAAGAAGTAAATTTGGATCCTTAGATGGTGTTCCCTTAAACTGATTATTTTACACCATTTGTATTATTGCAGCTTTTAGTTCAAATGAGTTAGCCGCTATAGTAGGAGTTTGAATACTTAAATAAATTTCATCTATTGTAGGGTATGCATAATCCATTAAAGGTCTTTGTAAATTTTGATGTTCATTTTCAGTAGTTAAAATATCAATGTTAATTTGTGATGTGTTTGTCATTTCTTAAAAATTGTGAAGTTGTTTTTACTTTTGAATTCTTCTTAAACCGTAGGGTATTAAACCTTCAGATCCTGAAGTTCACATGTAAAAGAATAAAATTTAGAAAATAAAATACTTAAAATATATAAATAAAAATTTTATATTTTTTTGGTTTTTGTAAATTTTTTGTGTTTTTGTAATTTTTGAAAATTGAAATAATTTTATATCTAATTTTTACTAATTCTATAGTTCAAATAAAGTTTATAAGTCAAAAAAGTTCTGAAAAGAAATTTCCTTTTATCTTCCTTTTAATTCCTTTTAAGTCCTTGTACTTTGTTTTAACTCCTTTTAATTTCCTTTTAATTTCCCCAACAACGGAGCCAAAAACTTGACCTAACCCGCAATTATGCAAATATTTATGTTTCAAATATGGCCAAAATCTTTACCTAATTTATATTTAGCAGCTAGTGAGAACAAATGTGATATTATAAAATTAAATTAATAATTTTCTTACTAGGGATACTACGCAAGTATACATATCTTTTCAAGTAATATAGAGATTTTTTTAAAAATCCCAGTATCGATCTCACAGGGAAATGAAAGAAAGGAAGTAAAATTCAGGAATTTAACTTTGAAAAAACCTTTACTTAAGATTGCAAAAAATATTTAAAGTAGTTTATGCAAAGAAATAAATTTTACTAATTCCTATAAATNATATATATATATATATATATATATATAAAGACTTTCTCCTTGCAAATAATTCATAATCAGTAAAGGATCTCAATTGTTTAGATGCTTAAATGTGGTATTTTGACAAATAAGATCATAATTATTCTTTACCACTTTCGAGCATAAAGAACATTAACTGATCTAAAGTTAGTGTTAGCATGTATAGTAGTGTTGGGGAGGTTCTAGTTTCTCACTCCTTCATTACCCACTGTGCCCTCTCTATAAGACTTACTAGTGACCCTTAGTTCCAATATGTAGAGCAAGTTGATAAAAGAATCTTGCCTGTCACCCTAAAAACATCAATTCATGCCCATCAAATTTTATTTCCCTACTATATGCATTCCCCCTCGGATGATTGCCATGGCTCTTTCCAAAGTTAAATATGATACTCACTAGTTAGAGAAATCTTAGCCATCTTGGGTCCATAATTTTTTCAACAATTTTTAACAATACAAGTAGCCAATTTGTAAAGTAAATGCAGTACCGGTGAAAATATCATTACAATTTTTTGGACTAAAAAGAAATTCTAAGCAAACCAAAACCTCCAATTGATTACTTCATATTTGAAGGAGAAAGAAGAAAACTACTCAGAACACACAGGGATAGCAAAACAAAAAATATTTGTAAAACTCAAATCCAAACTACAACACTTAAAGAAAAAGATACAAATACTTATCTAAAATGCTTCTCCAAGCACTCCTTTGAAGTTCTCTAACTTTTTTGGCTCCAATACACTTTTATAAGACTTACAAAACTCCAGAAATCATAAAGACTCACAAAACCTCCCTAAGGCGGCTGCCCACTCCATATGGGTGCGTCNGAAATTCAAGATTCATACAAAAATACTTTTTTCTTGTGAATAATTCAGTTGGTTGTAGATTTAAAGTTTAAGAATGTAAATAAAGTAGTGGAAAAAAGAGCATATGCCTATCTACCCTCTTCTGAGCTATGGATGTGATTAGTTAATTAATTAGGTATTTTGTTTTGTTAACGATGCCAGTTTGTGCAACATATAGGTTCACCATAACTGTATGCCTCTCCTGTCACCTAGAAAGCTTTACTGAACCTCCCATAATACTTATCTCTTTAACTTTACACGACAACCTAAATACTCTGTTTCATAGCTAAATGGGCAATGAGAACATTCTAATGTTGATTCACCACCGCTCACAGTCAATTAAATTGGGTCACAACAAGTTTTAATGAATCTTATGGCTGGTAAGATATATAAATTAGGTATAAGAGAACATTCATTACATATTGTTGACCTCAATTTTGGTTGAGGTTTAGTTCTTCCTCTTTAGTAGCCTATGGACTAGCCATAGGACTTTTCCTATTGACTATTCCTAGAAAACTAGTCATGAAACCCTCACCTTTAGAAATTCTACCCTTCTCTTCTTAACTTGAAGTTCCACATATTGGCCCTTAACCCTAAGTACTTGTAGGTGGGGTCACTATGGGGGAAACTCAAGATGAGTCACCCTTAGGATTGCTAGACCTTAAGGTTAACCTTGGGTGTTGGTCTAGAGCTAAGGCACTCACTACACTCATCTACACTCACAATCACTCACAACCCTGAACTCAAAATTTCTAGCCTAGATCCCTTGATCTTTTGGGATACTCATGTAAATGGTCCCCTAAACGTACTAGCCCTAGGGCTATGGTTCAGCTAAGACCACTATGTAGAGGACCCAAAAATGGGGTTTCCTTTGGTCCATGGCTTATTGGTGATGATTGGTACGTCAACTCTACCAAAATACCCATCTTGGCCTTTTACCCATAAAACACCCCCTAATTACCAAAATACCCCTCTTTGACCAAAAATTCCAAAAATTCTAAAAATTCCCAGAAAATCCAATAAATCCCTAATATTCCTAATTTCATTTCTTTCAACCACCACATGACCCAATTTGGCCAATTTGACCATCTTTAACAAAAATCCCTAAATTGCCCTTTAAAGACTCAAATTTCCCCAAATCCAACTCAAATGTCCACCAATTTGATCTCAATTGACCCCAATTTCAATCCCAAACTCAAAATAACTTTTTATATGACCAAAATAAACCAAATACAAGCTCAATTGGTCCATGATTTAAGCCCAATTTTGATTTGGGTCAAAACCCCAATTTTGAACATATGATTTAATCTCACCAAATTGAACCCATAGCCTAGTCAATTGGCCTCAATTAATGTTGAAAAA
>JXCR01100684.1:0-38261 GCA_002079205.1 Phalaenopsis hybrid cultivar | reverse complement strand
AACCCAACTTAATATAAACCCTATTTAATCCTTTATATTAAATAGGGGAACTTGTCGGCAAATACATAGGTTTTGCAGACCAAACAAACTATATTAAATAGGGGAACTTGTCGGCAAATACAAAGGTTTCGCAGACCAAACAGACGTCATATATCTTAGTTTATTTGATCGAGCCTCATCCTCAAGTCTTGTGTTTATCCTTCGGGATAGATATAGGAGTTTATTTGATCGAGCCTCATCCTCAAGTCTTGTGTTTATCCTTTGGGATAGATACAGGATCCTTTATTTGATCGAGCCTCATCCTCAAGTCTTGTGTTTATCCTTCGGGATAGATACATGATTTAAGGTACAATGCTCTTTCATTTTAAACTATGAAAAATATGGGGTCAGTTTGATTTCCTACTTTAATGTCCTTCCGAAGCGGGCAACGGGATTTTGATTCCAGCGACCGACAGCTTCTTACGGGCAACCCCACAAACCAACCCGAAATAACGCCGACACATATAAAATTAAGATTTATTCTTAAACTTTAGCACCCTACACTTACTACTAAATCATCAAAAAATAAAAGCACATGCCTCTCTACTCATAAAGCATAATAGATAAATAGNCATCCTTGAAACACCACTAAGCCCAATTAGGATTAAAATTTGGCTAGGTGTTCAAATTACACCAACTTGCCCTTTTAAGGATCTTCACCCACATAATGCTTAAATTGAATGACAAATGATAATTACCCCTTTTTTAGGGATAATTGAGACATCAATGTTCGCTGAGCATTAAGGATATTTACAAGACGAACCATTAAGCAACATTATAAGTTTAAATGGACTTGAGGCTTTTCACTAGTTGATGAGAGGGAGACATGGACCTGCTTCCCTCTCCTAACTTGTTGGATACCTCAGGGGCCTATTAACCTTAACTTTTTTTTTCGCTTAATGGAATCATCCTTAATTAAAATTTTTAAGGACTCACTAAGATATGACATAGGGTTAGGAAAATTACCGAAATTTTACCTTTCCTGCTCTTTATAAACTGCTTTAACATGCATTTCCAGTCTTAGGTGGTGGAACGAGAAGACTCGCCAGGTACGCTTTTACAGTTTATAGTATCATCTTTTTTCTACCTTTTCCTTACATGTTTCATGCTTGCGTTTACCTACATAAACTTGCATGTTAACCATAACCAAAATCAAAACTAAAATCAACTAAGATAAAATTCACCGCCACAACATTCAAAATATAAAACAACTCAAAATTTAATAACAAACATCACACAAAACCACAACTTCAACTAAATTAAGATGTCTCTATCGAATGATCGGGAATCCCTCGGAGGAGGTAACCTACGGTTGCTAACAAGGCTTTTCACGGTTTAAATGAAATTATGGAACTCATTAAGTTGGGTTTGATTAGTTCATTTAGACCAAGTGAATTCAATAGAAAATAGTGATGCCGGAAAGAGGGAACTGTAGGATCCTAACCGGTGTCACTCTAATTAACTTTAATATGCCCTCAAAAAGTTTAAAGAACTTCAACCATAGGGCCACCTGATTTGATATTATAACTTGATACACTAGATAACTCAAACTCATCGCGGCGAGGAGCTTGGAGCTAGCATAGTGACAGCACGGCCATCTTCAACAGCAAAACATGTCTTCCCCAGCTAAACCAATCTTCCTTCCTTATACACGGACACAATAGATAACTCAAACTCGTCGCGGAAGGAGCTTGGAGCTAGCATGGTGGGCAGCACGGTCATCTTCAATAGAAAAACCTGTCTTCCCCAGCTAAACCAATCTTCCTTCCTTAGACTTAAACAATAAATACATAGGACTTCAAGGTTGCTTGCTTATGCAACATAAATCCTCACCTTATCTTTAGGCCTTTGTGTAGCCCTGCTATACAATATAAGCCCTAACTCATCTTCAACAGCAAAACCTGTCTTCCTCAGCTAAACCAATCTTCCTTCCTTAGACTTAAACCGACCTCGAGGTTGCTTGCTTATGCAACGTAAATCCTCACCTTATCTTTAGGCCTTTGCATAGTACTGTTATACAATATAAGCCCTAACTCGTCTTGGGATTCTGAGGTTATCGTTTGTCACGACCTAAACCCTCACATCTTCCAGGCTATTTGTGTGATCATTTCACACGAATGTAAGCCCTAACTAATAAAATAGGCAGGATGAAACACCTAAATATTTCTCCTCAAAACTGAAGCCAAACATTAGGATAACTTGGGAAGTCACCGGAGTTCTCCTCTGGATCCATGACATCCCCTAGTCCTTCTTCCTTTGGATTCTACAATAAAATATTCCAAATTTGAACCAATCCCCTTTCACACCTCTACGTCCGATTTCGTTGAAGAGTCCTACCCTTTGAAATTCCTTGAAGATAATATTTCTTGATTTTTATCGAGAGTCTTCTTAAGTGACTTTGGTCATTTAAGATGTAATTAACTATAGGGGCTTGCCCTTATAGGAAGCATGTCCGAACCCAGCTTAATATAAACCCTATTTAATCCTTTATATTAAATAGGGGAACTTGTCGGCAAATACAAAGGTTTTGCAGACCAAACAAACTTTATATTAAATAGGGGAACTTGTCGGCAAATACAAAGGTTTCGCAGACCAAACAGACGTCATATATCTTAGTTTATTTGATCGAGCCTCATCCTCAAGTCTTGTGTTTATCCTTCGGGATAGATATAGGAGTTTATTTGATCGAGCCTCATCCTCAAGTCTTGTGTTTATCCTTTGGGATAGATACAGGATCCTTTATTTGATCGAGCCTCATCCTCAAGTCTTGTGTTTATCCTTTGGGATAGATACAGGATTTAAGGTACAATGCTCTTTCATTTTAAACTATGAAAAATATGGGGACAGTTTGATTTCATACTTTAATGTCCTTCCGAAGCGGGCGATGGGATTTTGATTCCAGCGACCGACAGCTTCTTACGGGCAACCCCACAAACCAACCCAAAATAACGCCGACACATCTAAAATTAAGATTTATTCTTAAACTTTAGCACCCTACACTTACTACTAAATCATCAAAAAATAAAAGCGCATGCCTCTACTCACAAAGCATAATAGATCAATAAAAGACTTCATGAAATAAAGCAAATCAAACTAATAATGTAATTTAAATGATCACAAAACAATTAAACAAACTCAAATTAGCAAAATAAGTTAACTAAATATGTCTTAACTAGATTAAAATGCAATCAAAACATACAATAGTTAGCTTTAATCACTCTGAAAACCTTCTACTGAAGTTCTCTACTGCTCTTTGCAATTGTTGATACAATCCCTTACAAATGCTCTCAAATTCCCTTACAAGTCCCTATAAATTAGTGGAATTGTACTCCAAATATAGATTTTCTGATGTCTTTGGGGAGTTCCAGACCTAGGAACTTCTTCCTCAAGTCCTCAAATGGTAGAAAAATCCTACTTTCCATCATCTTGAATTGCTAATAAACTCCCAAAAAAACTACTCTAGACAGTTCTGAAGCCTAGGCGCCGCCCTCTTTATCTCTCTGGTGTGGCTCTAGTGCATAGGTGCCAGGAAGTGGTGCCTAGGAACTACCTTCTCTTTTTTTGGTCATATTCATGATCCTAGGTGCCAGGAAGCGATGCTTAAGTTCCCTATGTTGTGCTCAACATTGCTCCAAATGCCTTGTTTCAATATGATTTCACTCTAGTTCACTCTAATTGCTTTACCTATTATACCTACATAAAAAAACATAAAAATAAAGTCCTTTAAATTGCAATTTCATTCAAAAAAAAAAATAAAAAGTGAAGGAAGCTAAGCATGCAAAAAGACATATCAACAATAGGTTAACCTTGTCATGCTGGATAGTCTTTGGTTCATGGGTAACCCATTAAGAATGGGTTTTGGGTCATGAATTGACTTAGATGTCCTTAGAGTTAGGCTTGGACTAAGTCCTTCATCAGATTCCTTCCAAATAATTAATTTATTTTTTTGATAATTAAAAAATAAATGTATGAAAATTAATCTCATGTTGGTTGAGTTAATCACATGACCAAAGGATTGACCATGTGGATTAATTTAGACATAGGCTTGACCATATGGTACTAAGTTTACCATGTGGTCAATGTGTTGACCTTATAGTCCTTAGGTAGGCCACATGGTCAATGAGTTGACCATATGGTGCTTTGGTAGGCAACAAGGTCATGTGAGGTCCAATTGAGGTATAATGGTCAATTTAGTCAGTTTTGGTTGAAATTAGGGTTTGTCATCTTTGTTATGACCTATCTAAGGTGTCACCAAATTTGGAGGTCAAAAGGGACACATTAGGGTTTTGATCTCATTTTTTTTAGGGTTTGGAGACCTATGGTGAGGCTAAGGATAAATGTTGGTAGATCTCTTTGCCAAAATGGATTTACTGATTAGTGGTATTCCCTGAGGTCCAAATAGGTTTCTATGGCTTGGGATGACCAAGGCAAACTTTTCTCATGGGGTTCAAAACCTTAGACCATCCCAACCAAATGGTTGGAGGGCTTGGGCTTACCATAATAAGGTCTAAAGAGTCATAGCCCTAATTTAAGGCAGTGGGAAAAGTGGGAATGTCCTCACAAAATTGAGGTCAATACTATGTAAAAATTGGAGATGATTTACTGAGGAATTTTTCCTTACTTTTTTGCCATTCTAAAGGGTAAAAATTGGAGGGAGAAGGCAGAAGAAGATCAATTAGGAGTTTGAAAGCAAGTTCTTAAGAGATATTGTGAGATTTTGAGGTTATGAGAGTGCCTGTAACTTGATCCCGGTTTTCTATAGATAGATGTAAAATGTAATGTTTGAAATTAATTTCCTTAATAAATATTCTTAATTTAAAACAAAAACAAAAACTTGATCCCAAGCAAAATCTAGGCAAATCTTTCGCTATGAAGCAAATAATAATGTAGTTTTATATTTAAATATGGGATATTACGCAAGTATACATACTGTTATCAAGTAATATAAAACTTTCTGATTAAGTCCTAAATATCAAACCCACAGGGAGAACTAGATTTAGATAGCTAAATTTTACTCAGCAACATATTCTTACATAAACTTAAGATGCTAAATTAGGAATGAAAGTTTGATTCTTTCTATAGCTTTTGATAATTTGAAAATAAAGCAACTAATTAACTTAACTAAAATAATTGCAAGATGAAGGCAATATAAATAAAATATATTTTTCATTATCATGAATGAGTGATAAATATAAAAACTTTATTTTGGAAGTATGTTAAATGCGTTGTGCCAAATAGGAGCAATAATATTCTTTACCCTTACTAAAGATACTATAAAGAAAATTGGCTAATCTATAGTTTGCATAGTCTTGAAGACTGACTAGGAAGGGAAGATACTAGCTCTAACTCTAGAGTTCCCTCTTATTCCTCCACCTGAGGGCTAACATCTCGTATAAAAACCAAAAACTATAAATCAAATTGAGGACTTTATCCTGTCACTCTAAAGTCCTCTAATTCTACACCCTTGAAAATTTTATTTCCCTATTTATTTGCACTCAATGCCATGAACTACATTCTCATTCATGAAATTAATATGTGATTCCAACCATTTGTTGACTGAGACAATACCATCTTGGATTTTACATGTTCTCACAACAGGTATTAACATCTTAATTGGTCAAATCAAGAAGTAAGTGAAGTGCAAGGTTTTGAATCATCACAACTTCTTCCAACATTGAAGTCTAATACTTAACACAAGTTCCTTTAAATATTTAATCACTTATCATTTTAAGGAAAAAGATAAAGAAAACTACTCAGAATCCATGGGGAAAACATAACCACACATGAGTTTAAAAGTATAAATCATGCACACAAAAAAGAAATCTATGTTAAAACCAAATGTAGACACAAAGATAAAAAATTATCTCAAATCCTCTCCACCAAATGCCTTGAAGTTCCTTTAAATTCTTTTTCTTTTCTTACAATACAAACTAATGTTCAAAATAAAATAAAATAATGTAAAGGTGACCAGCGGTGGCGGCGGCGATGAGCAACATCGACAATGGGTTGTGAAGTTTGATGGATGGCTGGCCTCTGGCCTCTGGTGGTTTGTCTTGATGATCCAAGTCTTTTTTATAAAAATCTAAAAGGTTCATTGGTATCTCTTAAAAAAGGTGTCTCCATTCAATGAATGTTCTAGAATTTGTCTCCTCAAAAGTCAATTGAATGAATTTTGGTGTCCATGGGCTATTTTCCATGTTTTTATCAAGTGTTGCTTCAAACACCTCTTCAAAAATCCGCTCAATTTAAATAATACATCAAGTAACTACTTTTGGTGCTTAAGCACGAGGTACCTAGCACTTAGGCGTGGAGCCTTTGACACTTAGGCATCAGAGTGGGTGCTTAGGCGCACTAGTTCATTTCTGCATTTTTCTTCATTTTTGCTATAAATTTGACCCTTTTTCACTCCTTTTAAAATTTCCATCCATTTTATTATTCCTGCAAGAAAAACACATAAATGTCTTTAATTAAAGTGCAATATCTCAAAAATAGGTATAAAAATGTGTATAAAAATATTATATATTTTAGGTGTATCAAAATCCCTCAAACTTAAGAAGTTACTTATCTTAAAGTGACTTTTTAATCTTTAAAAACCAACTNCAAGTTCCTTTAAATATTTAATCACTTATCATTTTAAGGAAAAAGATAAAGAAAACTACTCAGAATTCATGGGAAAAACACAACCACACATGAGTTTAAAAGTAGAAATCATGCACACAAAAAAAAAATCTATATTAAAACCAAATGTAGACACAAAGATAAAAAATTATCTCAAATTCTCTCCACCAAATGCCTTGAAGTTCCTTTAAATTCTTTTCCTTTTCTTACAATACAAACTAATATTCAAAATAAAATAAAATAATGTAAAGGTGATCAGCGGTGGCGGCGGCGATGAGCAGCATCGACAATGGGCTGTGAAGTTTGATGGATGGCTGGCCTCTGGCCTCTGGTGGTTTGTCTTGATGATCCAAGTCTTTTTTATAAGAATCTAAAAGGTTCCTTGGTGTCTCTTCAAAAAGGTGTCTCCATTCAATGAATGTTGTAGAATTTGTCTCCTCAAAAGTCAATTGAATGAATTTTGGTGTCCATGAGCTATTTCCCATGTTTTTATCAAGTGTTGCTTCAAACACCTCTTCAAAAATCCGCTCAATTTAAATAATTCATCAAGTAACTACTTCTGGTGCTTAAGCACGAGGTACCTAGCACTTAGGCGCGGAGCCTCTGACACTTAGGCATCAGAGTGGGTGCTTAGGCGCACTAGTTCATTTCTGCATTTTTCTTCATTTTTGCTCCGAATTTGACCCTTTTTCACTCCTTTTAGAATTTCCATCCATTTGATTATTCCTGCAAGAAAAACACACAAATGTCTTTAATTAAAGTGCAATATCTCAAAAATAGGTATAAAAATGTGTATAAAAATATTATATATTTTAGGTGTATCAAAATCCCTCAAACTTAAGAAGTTACTTATCCTAAAGTGACCTTTTAATCTTTAAAAACCAATATAAGTAGATAATGTATATGAGTTTCTTTAGGAGTTACCAAAATTTTGATGTAGAAATATAGTGGTCCAATCTAGAAAAAATATTAGTAAATGAGACCAACTTAAGGTTTAGAAATTTTTAAGGTTAAGAAATATGAAAGTATGAGTTCCTATTTAATTCACAAATATTGTAGATTTTCCAAATATAGATTTTAGGAATTTTATCATCTCCACTTAAAAAATTTCATTAAGCATAATTCNCCTATTTAATTCACAAATATTGTAGATTTTCCAAATATAGATTTTAGGAATTTTATCATCTCCACTTAAAAATTTTCATTAAGCATAATTCTACTCACTATAGTATATCCTTAAGCTTAAGAATTTCTCAAGTCTTATACTTTAAAAAGATCAGATGTGGAACCAATTTTTGAATAGGCACTAATCCTCAAGCTTCTCCTTCCTTTTTCAACTTTTTTTTTCTTTTTCTTTTCTTTTTTCCTTTCTTTTTCTTTTTTCTTTTCTTTTTCTTTTTCTTTTTCTGACAAGAATTACTATATCTGGATAGGCCTTTAATGGTTTTNAAAGATCAGATGTGGAACCAATTTTTGAATAGGCACTAATCCTCAAGCTTCTCCTTCCTTTTTCAACTTTTTCGTTTCTTTTTCTTTTCTTTTTTCCTTTCTTTTTCTTTTTTCTTTTCTTTTTTTTTTCTTTTTCTGACAAGAATTACTATATCTAGATAAGCTTTTAATGGCCAATTCCACTCTTCCTTTTCTAAAGCAAAGAGTTGATATTTTTTTTCACTTAAAAACATAATAATAGTTTTGAAAATTATTTTTAATAAAAGAAATTTAAGGTTTGAAAATAAAAGGTCTAAATTTCTAACTTTTTCAAAAATACAATTTCTCCTACCAAAGATATTTACACTATATTTAGCATTTTCTATACTAAAAAAATTTAACTTTAAGTTTTTCTTCATTACTATAAATTTTAACTAAATTATCTTACTCATTTATAAAATCAAAATCTTACTTCCATAATGTAACTTCATATACATAATCATTTTTCAAATCAAAATCAAATTTTATTTGAAATACATTTGAGAACAAATAAACTTTTAAGTTTCTTTAAAATTTTTCATCCCCCTAAACTTAAATTTTTAATAGAAATAAAACATTTTAGCATCATATATAAATAAACAGGAATGAATAATAACTATAACATGCTTTGTCGGAATTTTTATATCCTAAATATGTAAGTACAAAAATTAAAAACAGGAGTAAAAATTTAATTGATCAAATTTTAATTTACTTAAAATACAGAGATTCATCAGACTTCTATGCATTAGAGTATAACCTAAAAGAAAATAAACACACTAACAAACTTACATGATTGCAACATAAAGAAAAATAACTTGTAGTAAATTGAAAATTTTAAATATACAATTTTAAGTGACAAGTTAGCTAAATCATAAACCTTCTTAAGTTTCCAGAATTAAGTTTAACAAACACTAACTACATACAATGACATAATTAAAACAATTACTATCACACATAATAACTACTCACTAAACACAAATATATCATAGAACTACTGGGGAGNTTCACTTAAAAACATAATAATAGTTTTGAAAATTAATTTTAATAAAAGAAATTTAAGTTTTGAAAATAAAAGTTCTAATTTTCTGACCTTTTCAAAAATACAATTTCTCCTACTAAAGATAGTTACACTATATTTAGCATTTTCTACACTAAAAAAATTTAACTTTAAGTTTTTCTTCATTACTATAAATTTTAACTAAATTCTCTTACTCATTTATAAAATCAAAATCTTACTTCCTTAATGTAACTTCATATACATAATCATTTTTAAAATCAAAATCAAATTTTATTTGAAATACATTTGAGAACAAATAAACTCTTAAGTTTCTTTAAAATTTTTCATCCCCCTAAACTTAAATTTTTAATAGAAATAAAACATTTTAGCATCATATAAATAAGCAGAAATGAATAATAACTATAACATGCTTTGTCGGAATTTTTATATCCTAAATATGCAAGTACAAAAATTAAAAACAGGAGTAAAAATTTAATTGATCAAATTTTAATTTACTTAAAATACAGAGATTCATCAGACTTCTATGTATTAGTGTATAACCTAAAAGAAAATAAACACACTAACAAACATACATGATTGCAACATAAAGAAAAATAACTTATAGTAAATTGAAAATTTTAAATATACAGCTTTAAGTGACAAGTTAGCTAAATCATAAACCTTCTTAAGATTCTAGAATTAAGTTTAACAAAGACTAACTACATACAATGGCATAATTAAAACAATTACTATCACACATAATAACTACTCACTAAACACTAATATATCATAGAACTTCTGGGGAATCCATCCTTCCAACCAAAATTAGAATGATGTGAATAATTCTTCACATTCACACTAGTAATGGGCTTTAGTGGCTGTAAAATCTCCTCCCAGCTGTCATATTTAACACCAGCCTGCTTGCATAATGAAAAGATCAATGATGCAAATCCCAAACCTGCAGTAGTAGCAATGGCAGTAGAACTGATATAAACTCCATATATCAATCCTTTTATGTCAATAGGCTTGGACTGCTAAATACAATAGTTCAAAGTTTTTCTATATTGAGTCAATTTACTCAAATGATTTGCAGGCAGTAGACAAACAGAAATAAAATAACGCTATGCCNCTGATATAAACTCCATATATCAATCCTTTTATGTCAATAGGCTTGGACTGCTAAATACAATAGTTCAAAGTTGTTCTATCTTGAGTCAATTCACTCAAATGATTTACAGGCAGTAGAAGAATAGAAATAAAATAACGCTATGCATTTGCAGTGGCATCCAACATTGAAGTAGAAAAGTTTACTCTCTTTCATTCGTAATCTTCCATAATCCTCTCCCAACTGTCAAAGATGAAATAATTTCATCTAGCTCCTCCTCAGTAGGACTATAGTTTCAATAAAAACACAAAGTACTTGGTGATAATTGATAAAACTAATTAATTACCTCAGGAGAAAATGGTACTGTCTTTCCCATCACTATGAAACCTTCCTCATCTGCCTCCAAGAGATTAGCATAGAACTCTCATACCACACAAATCACGGTGACAACAGAAAAATAATAGAATTTCTCCCACCAGCGGCTAACTATCAACTCTTCAACAGCTCCTCTTAGGTTTTTAAAACATCGCTCAGGAATTAATTTTCTCGAATGTAGTGCATCGCTATATCGATCCTGCGCTCTCGAACTAACAAATTTACTTGAATCGACGGAGCTTTCCCCATACTTCTCTTCATTCTTGGTGTCATTTTATAAAAAATGTATAAAATTCAAAATAAATTTCACAATCAACTCCAAATCACTAAACTCAACTCCTAAAAGCCTAAAGTAACAAATCCATGAATTTTCCATCAATTTTTCCAAAATTTTCACCATGAAGAGTAATTTTTGGGTAGCTCATGAATGTGGTTAAAATAAATGGTGAAAATAAAAAAATGTTATGCATAGAAGTGAAGCTCTTACCTCAAGAAGATCAAATCTAACAAATTTGGCATGAATCCACAAAAAAATCTTCAAAATAAGTGATGCCCTAGCCTAGAAATTGCAAAAAATTGAGGAATAAGGAAAGCTAAGGTGTGCTAATGGAGTTTTTAAAACCAAAAATTCACTTAAAACTGTTCGCGAATCGGTTTTTGTGAACCGGCGCTTAAGCGCGAATGGTTTGACGCTTAGGTGCCAGTCTATCTGTTTAGGTAGTGCATAAGCGTGGGTTTTGGAGCTTAGACGCCAGTGCACAAATTTTGATTTTTTTTATTTAAGTGAAATGCACTCCTAACCCAAGTTAACCAACCCTCTATGGTCTCAAAACACTCTACATACTATTTTCTTCCCTCTTATCTCTCCTCTTACTCAAGATTCATCAATTTAAACTAATTCAATTCAACACTAAATAACACTACATTTCACAAAAATAAAACATTTATATTAATTCACGAACAATTACAAACACTTTTAAATACATAAATTCTTCATCCAAATAGTCTCGTAGGAAAAATTCCTAGCAAAAACACTAAACAATATTAACATATAAAAACACATTAAAACACAGTTAACATTAACAAATACTAAACACATAAACACAAATTCACAAACTTTATTCCACTCTCTAGTTGATGGAACAAATTATGGCCTATCGTTAGTCTCTCCTTCAGCATTTGGAATGTATATCTGAAAGAACGGATGATGAATTAATAGCTCTGGTTAAACCTTCTTCAATCCACTTATTCTTCAAATAAATTGCCTTATTTGATTCTTCTATAAAACTGGTATGGTTCAACTGCATCTAAATTTGCCATCCCATATGATCTAGATGTGCATTAACTTCCATCACTTTTGCTTCAATTGAAGCTACGTTAGCCTCAATCTTAATGATTTTCTCTGCTATTCCCTCAATATTAATGGCAAGGAAACCATTATACATCTCTTGCGCACTCTGACTAATGAACTTCCTTCTCATTGCTTCCTTCATCTTCAAATCACTCTCCCAAGTAGACATTTTTCAAAACTTCTCTCTTTTCACTTAAAATTTAAGGGTTAAATGGAGTTGTGGTGAAATTTTTCTTTATTATCTTCTATTTATAGGCTCTAAACCTCTCTATAACTTCTAAGCATGTCTTAGAACTACTCTTACACGTTCAAGTTAACAATTCATGGTTAGAGCTTCTAGAAACCAAATTCACACATGTTTTTTAAATATCGCGCTTAAACACTGGATCTTGGCGCTTAAGCGCTAGTGCTCAGTTTAGTATAGGTCAACTTAACATCCAAACATTCATTCTAATATGTCTAAGTCTTCTTTTAAGGTCTTAGAATAATCACTAACTCATTATATGGTCAAATACTATGAGAAATTTCTAAATCACAAACAACAACATAACAATATAAATGAATATAGAGAAAACTTGGGGTACCTCCCACAGAGCGCTTGGTTTAACATCATCAACCCGATGTATCCAGTGCTTCTTATGGTTGACCCAACATCAAAAAATCATTTAATTTAAGTTGGTCACCTAAAAAGGAGGATTTCAGCCTGTGACCATTCACTTTGAATATTTTATCAGTTTTAGGATCCTTAATATCCACAAATCCAAAAGGATAAACTTTTATCACAACAAATTAGCCCATCCAACTGAACTTAAGTTTGCCTGAAAATAATCTTAACTTTGAATTGTAAAGCAAAACTTGTTGCCATGGCTGAATATTTTTTCTTAGAATCCTCCGATCATGCCACATCTTCATCTTTTCTTTGTAAATCTTAGCACTTTCATAAGATTCATTTCTTATCTCTTCAAGCTCATTTAATTGCAATAACCTTTTCTCACCATCATCTTTCAAATTGTAATTAAATTTCTTAATAGCCCAATATGCTTTATGCTCAAGTTCAACTGGTAAGTGGCACATTTTCCCAAATATTAGCCTATATAGGGACATTTCTATAGGAGTTTTGTATGCAGTTCTATACGTCCACAAAGCATAGTCAAGTTTAGCTGATCAATCCATTTTAGTTGGATTTACAGATTTTTCCAATATTCTTTTAATTTCATGATTGAATAATTCAGCCAAGCTACTTGTCTGAGAATGATAAGCAGTAACAATTCTGTGATTTATATGATATTAATTTCTCCATTATTACATTTCTGAAATGCCTTTCCTCGTCAGTTATGATTACTCTCGGCATTCCAAATATACAAAATATATTTGTTCTTAAAAGTTTTGCAACACTTTGAGCATCAAGAAACAACTTTTATCCATTTGGATACATTGTCTACTACTAATAATATATATAAATTTTCGAAAGATGGTATAAATTGTCTCATGAAATCTAATCCCCAAACATCAAATATCTCAACTTTTAATACATAATTGAGGGCTATCTCATTTCTCCTATAAATATGACCTACTCATTGACATCGATCACAAGTTCTGATATAAGCATTAACATCTTTAAAGATTGTAGGCCAATATAATCCAGATTGTAAAATTTTGTATGCTATTTTATCAACACGTGTCCCCCAAGGCCAATAGAATCCAGATTGTAAAATTTTGTATGGTTTTTTATCAACACCAAAATGTCCCCCAAAATCAGAATTATTACATTTTTGGGATAATTTATAAGTTTCTTCTAATGGTACCACATCTTTGAATAATAAGATCCTTTCCTTGTTTATATAAAAATGGGTCATCCCAAAAATAATTCTAAGCTTCAAATACAAATTTCTTCTTTTATTGGTATGTCATTCCATATGGTATAATATCACTAACAATGAAGTTCACAATGTTAGCATACCATGGAACATGCCACTCATTATCATTGAACAATCTCATCTGGAAAATGTTCAATAATTTCTTTTTTAAAACAAAGTGGTTTTTCTAACTCAAGCCTGGACAAATGATCAAAAATTTGATTCTCAGCTTTTTTCCAATCTACTATTTCAAATTGAAATTCTTGTAAAATAAGAACCCATCTTATCAATCTTGGTTTTGCATCCTTTTCTTTCATTAAATACTTAATATCAGAATGATCTGTATGCACTATACATTTAGTTCCAATTAAGTATGATTTAAATTTATCAAATACATATAATACTGCTAATGAATCTTTCTTTGTTGTGATATAATTAATTTGAGTTTCATTAAGAGTTCTACTAGCATAATAGATAACCTTGAAAATCTTATCATGCTTCTGTCCAAAAATAACTCCAATAGCATAATCTCTAGCATCACATTAATTCAAAAAGTTTTTCCTAATCTGGTGAAACAATAATTGGTGCAGTGACTAATTTTTCTTTCAATAATTCAAAAAATTTTAGGCACTCTTCATCAAAATTAAAAATTACATCTTTTTCAAGTAAATGAAATAAAGGCTTAGCGATTTTGAGAACCTTTAATATAACGTCTGTAGAATCCAACATGTCCTAAAAACTCCTAATTTCCTTCGCACTTCTTAGGTGAGGTAAATTAAGGATCACTTGAATTTTCACAGGGTCTACTTCCATACTATTTTCTGAAATTTAATGTCTCAAAACTATTCCTCCGGCTACCATAATTTGACATTTTTCTCAAAATTTGTTTCTACACAGCGCTTAAGAATTTTTTATAGATGTTCTAAACATGATTCAAATGAAGTTCCAAACACAAAAAAATAATCCGTAACAACTTGAATCTCTTTTTCAATTAAATCACAAAAAATAGTCATCATGCATCCTTGAAATGTAACAGGTGCATTACATAAACCAAAGGACATTCTTCTGAAAGCAAATGTACCATAAGGACTGGTAAAATTTGTTTTCTCTTGATCCTTAGAGGCTATTTATATTTGGTGATAACCAACATATCCATCCAAAAAATAAAAGTACTTATGCCCAGCTAGTCTATCCAGCATCTGATCTAGAAAGAGTAGTGGAAATTGATCTTTCCTTGTGGCAAGATTTAGTTTGCTATAATCAATGCATATTCATAATCCTCTGATTGTCTTATTGATATTAACTCATTATGTTCATTCAAAGTCACAGTCACTCCTCCTTTCTTAGGAACACAGTGAATTGGACTAACCCATGCACTATCTGAAATAGAGCAGATAATTCTAGCATCTAACCACTTCAAAATTTATTTCTTAAGAGCTTCTTTCGTAATAGGATTCAATCTCCTTTGAGGATCAACCCTTAGTTTGCAGTTCTCTTCCATATGAATTCTATGCATACAAATTGAAGGACTGATTCCTTTTATATCAGCAATTACCCATTCAAAAACTTTCTTATAACTCTTTAAAATTTTCATCAAACTTTATTCTTCTTCTTTAGTTAATTTTAAGGAAATTTTGACAGGTAATGTATAGGAATCACCTAAAAAGGCATACTTCAAATGTTCAGGAAGTAACTTCAACTCAAGCTCGAGAGGTTTTTCAATTGATGGACAAAAAAATGTATCTTTTTCTGTTGTGTCCAAAACTTTAAAACTTTCTTGAACATAGTTTGAATTATTCCTTATATATAAATCTTCATATCGATCCAATTCATCTTCTTGCTCGTGTTCCAACTCTTTCATCTCAGATTTCTCTTCTTAAGCTATTTTAAAATTACATTCAATTAAACATTTTATAACATCCATTTTATAGCTTTCATCATCTTTACCATTTGTAGGGTATTTCATTGATTTGGAAATATTAAATGTAACAATATGATCTTTGACGTGCATAGTTAAGTCTCTTTTTTGCACATCTATCATTGCTCTTCCTGTTGTTAGGAAATGTCTCCCCAAAATGATAGGTATCTCTTTATCTTCCTCCATATTTAGCACAATAAAATCAAGAGGAAAAATAAATTGATCCACTTTCACTAGGACATGTTCTATAATTCCCTTAGGATATGTTATTGAACGATATGCTAACTGCACAATTATAGTAGTAGGGGTTATTTCTCCTAATCCCAATGTTTTAAATATTGATAATGGCATAAGGTTGATGCTTCCTCTTAAATCACATAAAACTTTCTCATAAAATTNTCTAGTTGATGGAACAAATTATGGCCTATCGTTAGTCTCTCCTTCAGCATTTGGAATGTATATCTGAAAGAATGGATGATGATTAATAGCTCTGGTTAAACCTTCTTCAATCCACTTATTCCTCAAATACATTGCCTTATTTGATTCTTCTATAAAACTAGTATGGCTCAACTGCATCTAAATTTGCCATCCCATATGATCTAGATGTGCATTAACTTCCATCACTTTTGCTTCAATTGAAGCTACGTTAGCCTCAATCTTAATGATTTTCTCTATTATTCCCTCAATATTAATGGCGAGGAAATCATTATACATCTCTTGCACACTCTGACTAATGAACTTCCTTCTCATTGCTTCCTTCATCTTTAAATCACTCTCCCAAGTAGACATTTTTCAAAACTTCTCTCTTTTCACTTAAAATTTAAGGGTTAAATGGAGGTGTGGTGAAATTTTTCTTTATTCTCTTCTATTTATAAGCTCTAAACCTCTCTATAACTTCTTAGCATGTCTTAGAACTACTCTTACATGTTCAAGTTAACAATTCATGGTTAGAACTTCTAGAAACCAAATTCACACATGTTTTTTAAATATCGCGCTTAAACACTGGATCTTGGTGCTTAAGCGCTAGTGCTCAGTTTAGTATAGGTCAACTTAACATCCAAACATTCATTCTAATATGTCTAAGTCATCTTTTAAGGTCTTAGAATAATCACTAACTCATTATATGGTCAAATACTATCAGAAATTTCTAAATCACAAACAACAACATAACAATATAAATGAATACAGAGATAACTTGGGGTGCCTCCCACAGACCGCTTGGTTTAACATCATCAACCCGACGTATCCAGTGCTTATTATGGTTGAACAAACATCAAAAAATCATTTAATTTAAGTTGGTCACCTAAAAAGGAGGACTTCAACCTGTGACCATTCACTTTGAATATTTTATCAGTTTTAGGATCCTTAATATCCACAACTCCAAAAGGATAAACTTTTATCACAACAAATGAGCTCATCCAACTAAACTTAAGTTTGCCTGAAAATAATCTTAACTTTAAATTGTAAAGAAAAACTTGTTGCCGTGGCTGAATATTTTTTCTTAGAATCCTCCGATAATGCCACATCTTCATCTTTTCTTTGTAAATCTTAGCACTTTCATAAGATTCATTTCTTATCTCTTCAAGCTCATTTAATTGCAATAACCTTTTCTCACCATCATCTTTCAAATTGTAATTAAATTTCTTAATAGCCCAATATGCTTTATGCTCAAGTTCAACTGGTAAGTGGCACATTTTCCCAAATATTAGCCTATATAGAGACATTTCTATAGGAGTTCTGTATGCAGTTCTATACGCCCGCAAAGCATAGTCAAGTTTAGCCGATCAATCCATTTTAGTTGGATTTACAGATTTTTCCAATATTCTCTTAATTTCATGATTGAATAATTCAGCCAAACCACTTGTCTGAAAATGATAAGCAGTAACAATTCTGTGATTTATATGATATTAATTTCTCCATTATTACATTTCTGAAATGCCTTTCCTCGTCAGTTATGATTACTCTCGGCATTCCAAATATACAAAATATATTTGTTCTTAAAAGTTTTACAACACTTTGAGAATCAAGCAACAACTTTTATCCATTTGGATACATTTTCTACTGCTAATAGTATATATAAATTTCCGAAAGATGGTATAAATGGTCCCATGAAATCTAATCCCCAAACATCAAATATCTCAACTTTTAATACATAATTGAGGGGCTTCTCATTCCTCCTATAAATATGACCTACTCATTGACATCAATCACAAGTTATGATATAAGCATTAACATCTTTAAATATTGTAGGCCAATATAATCTAGATTGTAAAATTTTGTATGCTATTTTATCAACACAAAAATGTCCCCCAAAATCAGAATTATGACATTTTTGGATAATTTCATAAGTTTCTTCTAAAGGCACACATCTTCAAATAATAAGATCCTTTCCTTGTTTATATAAAAATGGGTCATCCCAAAAATAATTCTAAGCTTCAAATAAAAAATTTCTTCTTTTATTGGTATGTCATTCCATATGGTATAATATCACTAACAATGAAGTTCAAAATGTCAGCATACCATGGAACATGCCACTCATTATCATTGAACAATCTCATCTGGAAAATGTTCAATAATTTTTTTTTAAAACAAAGTGGTTTTTCTAACTCAAGCTTGGACAAATGATCAAAAATTTGATCCTCAGCTTTTTTCCAATCTACTATTTCAAATTGAAATTCTTGTAAAATAAGAACCCATCTTATTAATCTTGGTTTTGCATCATTTTTTTTCAATAAATACTTAATATCAGAATGATATGTATGCACTATACATTTAATTCCAATTAAGTATGATCTAAATTTATCAAATACATATACTACTGCTAATGAATCTTTCTTTGTTGTGATATAGTTAATTTGAGTTTCATTAAGAGTTCTACTAGTATAGTAGATAACCTTGAAATTCTTATCATGCTTCTGTCCAAAAATAACTCCAATAGCATAATCTCTAGCATCACATTAATTCAAAAAGTTTTTCCCAATCTGGTGAAACAATAATTGGTGCAGTGACTAATTTTTCTTTCAATAATTCGAAAAAATTTAGGCACTCTTCATCAAAATTAAAAATTACATCTTTTTCAAGTAAATGAAATAAAGGCTTAGCAATTTTGAAAACCTTTAATATAACGCCTGTAGAATCCAACATGTCCTAAAAACTCCTAATTTCCTTCACATTTCTTGGGTGAGGTAAATTAAGGATCACTTGAATTTTCACAGGGTCTACTTCCGTACTATTTTTTGAAATTTAATGTCTCAAAACTATTCCTCCGACTACCATAAATTGACATTTTTCCCAAAATTTGTGTCTTCACAGCGGTTAAGAATTTTTTATAGATGTTCTAAACATGATTCAAATGAAGTTCCAAACACAAAAAAATAATCCGTAAAAACTTGAATCCCTTTTTCAATTAAATCACAAAAAATAGTCATCATGCATCCTTGAAATGTAGCAGGTGCATTACATAAACCAAAGGACATTCTTCTAAAAGCAAATGTACCATAAAGACTGGTAAAATTTGTTTTCTCGTGATCCTTAGAGGCTATTTATATTTGGTGATAACCAACATATCCATCCAGAAAATAAAAGTACTTATGCCCAGCTAGTCTGTCCAGCATCTGATCTAGAAAGGGTAGTGGAAATTGATCTTTCCTTGTGGCAAGATTTAGTTTGCTATAATCAATGCATATTCATCATCTTGTGACTGTCTTATTGATATTAACTCATTATGTTCAATCAAAGTCACAGTCACTCCTCCTTTCTTAGGAACACCTGTAATTTGTCTAGTAGGTATTAACTCATTATGCTCATTCACAGTTACAATTACTCCTTTCTTAGGAACAAACTGAATTGGACTAACCCATGCACTATCTGAAATAGAGTAGATAATTCCAGCATCTAACCACTTCAAAATTTCTTTCTTAAGAGCTTATTTTGTAATAGGATTCAATCTCCTTTGAGGATCAACCCTGAGTTTGTAGTTCTCTTCCATATGGATTCTATGCATACAAATTGAAGGACTGATTCTTTTTATATCAGCAATTATCCATTCAAAAACTTTCTTATAACTCCTTAAAGTTTTCATCAAACTTTATTCTTCTTCTTTAGTTAATTTTAAGGAAATTTTGACAGGTAATGTATAGGAATCACCTAAAAAGGCATACTTCAAATGTTCAGGAAGTAACTTCAACTCAAGCTCGAGAGGTTTTTCAATTGATGGACAAAAAAATGTATCTTTTTCTGTTGTGTCCAAAACTTTAAAACTTTCTTGAACATAGTTTGAATTATTCCTTATATATAAATCTTCATATCGATCCAATTCATCTTCTTGCTCGTGTTCCAACTCTTTCATCTCAGATTTCTCTTCTTAAGCTATTTTAAAATTACATTCAATTAAACATTTTATAACATCCATTTTATAGCTTTCATCATCTTTACCATTTGTAGGGTATTTCATTGATTTGGAAATATTAAATGTAACAATATGATCTTTGACGTGCATAGTTAAGTCTCTTTTTTGCACATCTATCATTGCTCTTCCTGTTGTTAGGAAATGTCTCCCCAAAATGATAGGTATCTCTTTATCTTCCTCCATATTTAGCACAATAAAATCAAGAGGAAAAATAAATTGATCCACTTTCACTAGGACATGTTCTATAATTCCCTTAGGATATGTTATTGAACGATATGCTAACTGCACAATTATAGTAGTAGGGGTTATTTCTCCTAATCCCAATGTTTTAAATATTGATAATGGCATAAGGTTGATGCTTCCTCTTAAATCACATAAAACTTTCTCATAAAATTTGTCTCCTGTTGCACATGAAATTTTAAAGCTTTCAAGATCTTTAAGCTTTTCACGAAGCTTTTTTTGAATTATAGCACTGCACTCCTCACTAAGTGCAACTGTCTCATTATCTTCAAACTTCCTTTATCTGTTAAAAATATCCTTCATAAACTTCACATAGCTTGGAATTTGTTCTAGAGATTCAGCAAATGGAAGATTAATTGTTAGATTCTTAAAAATTTCCAAAAAATATTGAAAATTGCTTGTCCAATATTTTTTTGTCGAAGCCTCTAAGAAAATGGAGGTGGTGGTTTTTCTAAATCAACATTAAGTGAAGAATAGGTCTTTCTAAACCTTTTGAAGCATCCTCTTTTGGTTCTTCAATCTCTTATCTCTCTACTTCAGTCTCTTTTTGAATTCTACCTTCCAATTCTCTTCCACTTCTGAGTTGAACGACCTTTGCTTGCTCTTTATTCTGGTATTTTGGATTTTTTTTATATTACTA
The DNA here is from genome assembly GCA_002079205.1 of Phalaenopsis hybrid cultivar. Classification (NCBI taxonomy): domain Eukaryota; kingdom Viridiplantae; phylum Streptophyta; class Magnoliopsida; order Asparagales; family Orchidaceae; genus Phalaenopsis; species Phalaenopsis hybrid cultivar. The sequence continues at coordinate 17,247 of JXCR01100684.1, read as the reverse complement.
TGAAGTGTTCCTTGACATCATTAACTTTTTATTTGTCTTAATTGATTCTCAATATTTTTAATTGTCGCACGTTGACTTTGTAACTGATTTCCCATTTATAACACTACTTCTACAGATAACTTCTTTGGCTTAAATTGTGGATTACTGTTAAAACCTAAAGGATAAGTAGGTCTATAATTACTATTCCCTTAGTTGTTCCAGTTTCCCAATGGGTTTACTTGGTTGTTCCCCCATTTTTTATTATNAAATAAATGTATGAAAATTAATCTCATGTTGGTTGAGTTAATCACATGACCAAAGGATTGACCATGTGGATTCATTTAGACATAGGCTTGACCATATGGTACTAAGTTGACCATGTGGTCAATGTGTTGACCATATAGTCCTTAGGTAGACCACATGGTCAACGAGTTGACCATATGGTGCTTTGGTAGGCAACAAGGTCTTGTGAGGTCCAATTGAGGTATAATGGTCATTTTAGTCAGTTTTGGTTGAAATTAGGGTTTGTCATCTTTGTTATGACCTATCTAAGGTGTCACCAAATTTGGAGGTCAAAAGGGACACATTAGGGTTTTGATCTCATTTTTTTTAGGGTTTGGAGACCTATGGTGAGGCTAAGGATAAATGTTGGTAGATCTCTTTGCCAAAATGGATTTACTGATTAGTGGTATTCCCTGAGGTCCACAAATAGGTTTCTAGGGCTTGGGATGACCAAGGAAAACTTTTCTCATGGGGTTCAAAACCTTAGACCATCCAACCAAATGGTTGGAGGGCTTGGGCTTACCATAATAAGGTCTAAAGAGTCATAGCCCTAATTTAAGGCCGTGGGAAAATGGGAATGTCCTCACAAAATTGAGGTCAACACTATGTAAAAATTGGAGATGATTTACTGAAAAATTTTTCCTTACTTTTTTGCCATTCTAAAGGGAGAAAATTGGAGGGAGAAGGCAGAAGAAGATCAATTAGGAGTTTGAAAGCAAGTTTTTAAGAGATATTGTGAGATTTTGAGGTTATGAGAGTGCCTGTAACTTGATCCTGGTTTTCTATATAGATAGATGTAAAATGTAATGTTTGAAATTAATTTCCTTGATATATATTCTTAATTTAAAATAAAACCAAAAACTTGATCCCAAGCAAAAGCTAGGCAAATCTTTCACTACGAAGCAAATAATAATGTAGTTTTATATTTAAATATGAGATATTATGCAAGTATACATACTGTTATCAAGTAATATAGAACTTTCTGATTAAGTCCTGAATATCAAACCCATAGGGAGAACTAGATTTAGATAGCTAAATTTTACTGAGCAATATATTCTTACAGAAACTTAAGATGTTAAATTAGGAATGAAAGTTTGATTCTTTTTATAGCTTTTGATAATTTGAAAATAAAGCAACTAATTAACTTAACTAAAATACTTGCAAGATGAAGGCAATATAAATAAAATATATTTTTCTTTATCATGAATGAGTGATAAATATAAAAAATTTGTTTTGGAAGTATGTTAAATGCGTTGTGCCAAATAGGAGCAATAACATTCTTTACCCTTACTTAAGATGCTATAAAGAAAATTGGCTAATCTATAGTTTGAATAGTCTTGAAGATCGACTAGGCAGGGAAGATACTCACTCTAGAGTTCCCTCTTCTCCCTCCACCTGAGGGCTAACATCTCATATCAAAACCTAAAACTATAAATCGAATTGAGGACTTTATCCTGTCACTCTAAAGTCCTCTAATTCTACACCCTTGAAAATTTTATTTCCCTATTTATTTGCACTCAACGCCATGAACTACATTCTCATTCATGAAATTAATATGTGATTCCAACCATTTGTTGACTAAGACAATACCATCTTGGATCTTACATGTTCTCACAACAGGTATTAACATCTTAATTGGTCAAATCAAGAAGTAAGTGAAGTGCAAGGTTTTGAATCATCACAACTTCTTCCAGCATTGAAGTCTAATCCTTAACACAAGTTCCTTTAAATATTTAATCACTTATCATTTTAAGGAAAAAGATAAAGAAAACTACTCAGAATTCATGGGAAAAACACAACCACACATGAGTTTAAAAGTAGAAATCATGCACACAAAAAAAAAATCTATATTAAAACCAAATGTAGACACAAAGATAAAAAATTATCTCAAATTCTCTCCACCAAATGCCTTGAAGTTCCTTTAAATTCTTTTCCTTTTCTTACAATACAAACTAATATTCAAAATAAAATAAAATAATGTAAAGGTGATCAGCGGTGGCGGCGGCGATGAGCAGCATCGACAATGGGCTGTGAAGTTTGATGGATGGCTGGCCTCTGGCCTCTGGTGGTTTGTCTTGATGATCCAAGTCTTTTTTATAAGAATCTAAAAGGTTCCTTGGTGTCTCTTCAAAAAGGTGTCTCCATTCAATGAATGTTGTAGAATTTGTCTCCTCAAAAGTCAATTGAATGAATTTTGGTGTCCATGAGCTATTTCCCATGTTTTTATCAAGTGTTGCTTCAAACACCTCTTCAAAAATCCGCTCAATTTAAATAATTCATCAAGTAACTACTTCTGGTGCTTAAGCACGAGGTACCTAGCACTTAGGCGCGGAGCCTCTGACACTTAGGCATCAGAGTGGGTGCTTAGGCGCACTAGTTCATTTCTGCATTTTTCTTCATTTTTGCTCCGAATTTGACCCTTTTTCACTCCTTTTAGAATTTCCATCCATTTGATTATTCCTGCAAGAAAAACACACAAATGTCTTTAATTAAAGTGCAATATCTCAAAAATAGGTATAAAAATGTGTATAAAAATATTATATATTTTAGGTGTATCAAAATCCCTCAAACTTAAGAAGTTACTTATCCTAAAGTGACCTTTTAATCTTTAAAAACCAATATAAGTAGATAATGTATATGAGTTTCTTTAGGAGTTACCAAAATTTTGATGTAGAAATATAGTGATCCAATCTAGAAAAAATATTAGTAAATGAGACCAACTTAAGGTTTAGAAATTTTTAAGGTTAAGAAATATGAAAGTATGAGTTCCTATTTAATTCACAAATATTGTAGATTTTCCAAATATAGATTTTAGGAATTTTATCATCTCCACTTAAAAAATTTCATTAAGCATAATTCTACTCACTATATTATATCCTTAAGCTTAAGAATTTCTCAAGTCTTATACTTTAAAAAGATCAGATGTGGAACCAATTTTTGAATAGGCACTAATCCTCAAGCTTCTCCTTCCTTTTTCAACTTTTTCGTTTCTTTTTCTTTTCTTTTTTCCTTTCTTTTTCTTTTTTCTTTTCTTTTTTTTTTCTTTTTCTGACAAGAATTACTATATCTAGATAAGCTTTTAATGGCCAATTCCACTCTTCCTTTTCTAAAGCAAAGAGTTGATATTTTTTTTCACTTAAAAACATAATAATAGTTTTGAAAATTAATTTTAATAAAAGAAATTTAAGTTTTGAAAATAAAAGTTCTAATTTTCTGACCTTTTCAAAAATACAATTTCTCCTACTAAAGATAGTTACACTATATTTAGCATTTTCTACACTAAAAAAATTTAACTTTAAGTTTTTCTTCATTACTATAAATTTTAACTAAATTCTCTTACTCATTTATAAAATCAAAATCTTACTTCCTTAATGTAACTTCATATACATAATCATTTTTAAAATCAAAATCAAATTTTATTTGAAATACATTTGAGAACAAATAAACTCTTAAGTTTCTTTAAAATTTTTCATCCCCCTAAACTTAAATTTTTAATAGAAATAAAACATTTTAGCATCATATAAATAAGCAGAAATGAATAATAACTATAACATGCTTTGTCGGAATTTTTATATCCTAAATATGCAAGTACAAAAATTAAAAACAGGAGTAAAAATTTAATTGATCAAATTTTAATTTACTTAAAATACAGAGATTCATCAGACTTCTATGTATTAGTGTATAACCTAAAAGAAAATAAACACACTAACAAACATACATGATTGCAACATAAAGAAAAATAACTTATAGTAAATTGAAAATTTTAAATATACAGCTTTAAGTGACAAGTTAGCTAAATCATAAACCTTCTTAAGATTCTAGAATTAAGTTTAACAAAGACTAACTACATACAATGGCATAATTAAAACAATTACTATCACACATAATAACTACTCACTAAACACTAATATATCATAGAACTTCTGGGGAATCCATCCTTCCAACCAAAATTAGAATGATGTGAATAATTCTTCACATTCACACTAGTAATGGGCTTTAGTGGCTGTAAAATCTCCTCCCAGCTGTCATATTTAACACCAGCCCGCTTGCATAATGAAAAGATCAATGATGCAAATCCCAAACCTGCAGTAGTAGCAATGGCAGTAGAACTGATAAAAACTCCATATATCAATCCTTTTATGTCAATAGGCTTGGACTGCTAAATACAATAGTTCAAAGTTTTTCTATATTGAGTCAATTTACTCAAATGATTTGCAGGCAGTAGACAAACAGAAATAAAATAACGCTATGCCTTTGCAGTGGCATCCAACATTGAAGTAGAAAAGTTTACTCTCTTTCATTCGTAATCTTCCATAATCCTCTCTCAACAGTCAAAGATGAAATAATTTCATCTAGCTCCTCCTCAGTAGGACTATAGTTTCAATAAAAACACAAAGTACTCGGTGATAATTGATAAAACTAATTAATTACCTCAGGAGAAAATGGTACTGTCTTTCCCATCACTATGAATCCTTCCTCATCTGCCTCTAAGAGATTAGCATAGAACTCTCATACCACACAAATCACGGTGACAACAGAAAAATAATAGAATCGCTCCCACTGGCGGCTAATTATCAACTCTTCAACAGCTCCTCTTAGGCTTTTAAAACATCGCTCAGGAATTAATTTTCTCGAATGTAGTGCATCGCTATATCGATCCTGCGCTCTCGAACTAACAAATTTACTTGAATCGACAGAGCTTTCCCCATACTTCTCTTCATTCTTGGTGTCACTTTATAAAAAATGTATAAAATTAAAAATAAATTTCACAATCAACTCCAAATCACTAAACGCAACTCCTAAAAGCTTAAACTAACAAATCCATGAATTTTCCATCAATTTTTCCAAAATTTTCACCATGAATAGTAATTTTTGGGTAGCTCATGAATGTGGTTAAACTAAATGGTGAAAATCAAAAAATGTTTTGCATAGAAGTGAAGCTCTTACCTCAAGAAGATCAAATCTAACAAATTTGGCTTGAATCCACGAAAAAATCTTCAAAATAAGTGATGCCCTAGCCTAGAAATTGCAAAAAAATGAGGAAGAAGGCAAGCTAAGGTGCGCTAATGGAGTTTTTCAAACCAAAAATTCACTTAAAACCGTTCTCGAATCGGTTTTTGTGAACCGGGGCTTAAGCGTGAATGGTTCGGCGCTTAGGTGCCAGTCTATCTATTTAGGTAGTGTGCATAAGTGTGGGTTTTGGCGCTTAGACTCCAATGCACAAATTTTGATTTTTTTGATTTAAGTGAAATGCACTCCTAACCCAAGTTAACCAACCCTCTATGGTCTCAAAACACTCTATATACTATTTTCTTCCCTCTTATGTCTCCTCTTACTCAAGATTCATCAATTTAAACTAATTCAATTCAACACTAAATAACACTACATTTCACAAAAATAAAACATTTATATTAATTCACGAACAATTACAAACACTTTTAAATACATAAATTCTTCATCCAAATAGTCTCGTAGGAAAAATTCCTAGCAAAAACACTAAACAATATTAACATATAAAAACACATTAAAACACAGTTAACATTAACAAATACTAAACACATAAACACAAATTCACAAACTTTATTCCACTCTCTAGTTGATGGAACAAATTATGGCCTATCGTTAGTCTCTCCTTCAGCATTTGGAATGTATATCTGAAAGAACGGATGATGAATTAATAGCTCTGGTTAAACCTTCTTCAATCCACTTATTCTTCAAATAAATTGCCTTATTTGATTCTTCTATAAAACTGGTATGGTTCAACTGCATCTAAATTTGCCATCCCATATGATCTAGATGTGCATTAACTTCCATCACTTTTGCTTCAATTGAAGCTACGTTAGCCTCAATCTTAATGATTTTCTCTGCTATTCCCTCAATATTAATGGCAAGGAAACCATTATACATCTCTTGCGCACTCTGACTAATGAACTTCCTTCTCATTGCTTCCTTCATCTTCAAATCACTCTCCCAAGTAGACATTTTTCAAAACTTCTCTCTTTTCACTTAAAATTTAAGGGTTAAATGGAGTTGTGGTGAAATTTTTCTTTATTATCTTCTATTTATAGGCTCTAAACCTCTCTATAACTTCTAAGCATGTCTTAGAACTACTCTTACACGTTCAAGTTAACAATTCATGGTTAGAGCTTCTAGAAACCAAATTCACACATGTTTTTTAAATATCGCGCTTAAACACTGGATCTTGGCGCTTAAGCGCTAGTGCTCAGTTTAGTATAGGTCAACTTAACATCCAAACATTCATTCTAATATGTCTAAGTCTTCTTTTAAGGTCTTAGAATAATCACTAACTCATTATATGGTCAAATACTATGAGAAATTTCTAAATCACAAACAACAACATAACAATATAAATGAATATAGAGAAAACTTGGGGTACCTCCCACAGAGCGCTTGGTTTAACATCATCAACCCGATGTATCCAGTGCTTCTTATGGTTGACCCAACATCAAAAAATCATTTAATTTAAGTTGGTCACCTAAAAAGGAGGATTTCAGCCTGTGACCATTCACTTTGAATATTTTATCAGTTTTAGGATCCTTAATATCCACAAATCCAAAAGGATAAACTTTTATCACAACAAATTAGCCCATCCAACTGAACTTAAGTTTGCCTGAAAATAATCTTAACTTTGAATTGTAAAGCAAAACTTGTTGCCATGGCTGAATATTTTTTCTTAGAATCCTCCGATCATGCCACATCTTCATCTTTTCTTTGTAAATCTTAGCACTTTCATAAGATTCATTTCTTATCTCTTCAAGCTCATTTAATTGCAATAACCTTTTCTCACCATCATCTTTCAAATTGTAATTAAATTTCTTAATAGCCCAATATGCTTTATGCTCAAGTTCAACTGGTAAGTGGCACATTTTCCCAAATATTAGCCTATATAGGGACATTTCTATAGGAGTTTTGTATGCAGTTCTATACGTCCACAAAGCATAGTCAAGTTTAGCTGATCAATCCATTTTAGTTGGATTTACAGATTTTTCCAATATTCTTTTAATTTCATGATTGAATAATTCAGCCAAGCTACTTGTCTGAGAATGATAAGCAGTAACAATTCTGTGATTTATATGATATTAATTTCTCCATTATTACATTTCTGAAATGCCTTTCCTCGTCAGTTATGATTACTCTCGGCATTCCAAATATACAAAATATATTTGTTCTTAAAAGTTTTGCAACACTTTGAGCATCAAGAAACAACTTTTATCCATTTGGATACATTGTCTACTACTAATAATATATATAAATTTTCGAAAGATGGTATAAATTGTCTCATGAAATCTAATCCCCAAACATCAAATATCTCAACTTTTAATACATAATTGAGGGCTATCTCATTTCTCCTATAAATATGACCTACTCATTGACATCGATCACAAGTTCTGATATAAGCATTAACATCTTTAAAGATTGTAGGCCAATATAATCCAGATTGTAAAATTTTGTATGCTATTTTATCAACACGAAAATGTCCCCCAAAATCAGAATTATGACATTTTTGGATAATTTCATAAGTTTCTTCTAAAGGCACACATCTTTGAATAATAAGATCCTTTCCTTGTTTATATAAAAATGGGTCATCCCAAAAATAATTCTAAGCTTCAAATACAAATTTCTTCTTTTATTGGTATGTCATTCCATATGGTATAATATCACTAACAATGAAGTTCACAATGTTAGCATACCATGGAACATGCCACTCATTATCATTGAACAATCTCATCTGGAAAATGTTCAATAATTTCTTTTTTAAAACAAAGTGGTTTTTCTAACTCAAGCCTGGACAAATGATCAAAAATTTGATTCTCAGCTTTTTTCCAATCTACTATTTCAAATTGAAATTCTTGTAAAATAAGAACCCATCTTATCAATCTTGGTTTTGCATCCTTTTCTTTCATTAAATACTTAATATCAGAATGATCTGTATGCACTATACATTTAGTTCCAATTAAGTATGATTTAAATTTATCAAATACATATAATACTGCTAATGAATCTTTCTTTGTTGTGATATAATTAATTTGAGTTTCATTAAGAGTTCTACTAGCATAATAGATAACCTTGAAAATCTTATCATGCTTCTGTCCAAAAATAACTCCAATAGCATAATCTCTAGCATCACATTAATTCAAAAAGTTTTTCCTAATCTGGTGAAACAATAATTGGTGCAGTGACTAATTTTTCTTTCAATAATTCAAAAAATTTTAGGCACTCTTCATCAAAATTAAAAATTACATCTTTTTCAAGTAAATGAAATAAAGGCTTAGCGATTTTGAGAACCTTTAATATAACGTCTGTAGAATCCAACATGTCCTAAAAACTCCTAATTTCCTTCGCACTTCTTAGGTGAGGTAAATTAAGGATCACTTGAATTTTCACAGGGTCTACTTCCATACTATTTTCTGAAATTTAATGTCTCAAAACTATTCCTCCGGCTACCATAATTTGACATTTTTCTCAAAATTTGTTTCTACACAGCGCTTAAGAATTTTTTATAGATGTTCTAAACATGATTCAAATGAAGTTCCAAACACAAAAAAATAATCCGTAACAACTTGAATCTCTTTTTCAATTAAATCACAAAAAATAGTCATCATGCATCCTTGAAATGTAACAGGTGCATTACATAAACCAAAGGACATTCTTCTGAAAGCAAATGTACCATAAGGACTGGTAAAATTTGTTTTCTCTTGATCCTTAGAGGCTATTTATATTTGGTGATAACCAACATATCCATCCAAAAAATAAAAGTACTTATGCCCAGCTAGTCTATCCAGCATCTGATCTAGAAAGAGTAGTGGAAATTGATCTTTCCTTGTGGCAAGATTTAGTTTGCTATAATCAATGCATATTCATAATCCTCTGATTGTCTTATTGATATTAACTCATTATGTTCATTCAAAGTCACAGTCACTCCTCCTTTCTTAGGAACACAGTGAATTGGACTAACCCATGCACTATCTGAAATAGAGCAGATAATTCTAGCATCTAACCACTTCAAAATTTATTTCTTAAGAGCTTCTTTCGTAATAGGATTCAATCTCCTTTGAGGATCAACCCTTAGTTTGTAGTTCTCTTCCATATGAATTCTATGCATACAAATTGAAGGACTGATTCCTTTTATATCAGCAATTACCCATTCAAAAACTTTCTTATAACTCTTTAAAATTTTCATCAAACTTTATTCTTCTTCTTTAGTTAATTTTAAGGAAATTTTGACAGGTAATGTATAGGAATCACCTAAAAAGGCATACTTCAAATGTTCAGGAAGTAACTTCAACTCAAGCTCGAGAGGTTTTTCAATTGATGGACAAAAAGATGTATCTTTTTCTGTTGTGTCCAAAACTTTAAAACTTTCTTGAACATAGTTTGAATCTTCCTTATATATAAATCTTCATATCGATCCAATTCCTCTTCTTGCTCGTTTTCTAACTCTTTCATCTCAGATTTTTCTTCTTAAGCTGTTTTAAAATTACATTCAATTAAACATTTTATAACATCCATTTTATAGCTTTCATCATCTTTACCATTTGTAGGGTATTACAATTTTTTTGGAAATATTAAATGTAACAATATGATCTTTGACGTGCATAGTTAAGTCTCCTTTTTGCACATCTATCATTGCTCTTCCTGTAGTTAGGAAAGGTCTCCCCAAAATGATAGGTATCTCTTTATCTTCCTCCATATTTAGCACAATAAAATCAAGAGGAAAAATAAATTGATCCACTTTCACTAGGACATGTTCTATAATTCCCTTAGGATATGTTATTGAACGATCTGCTAATTGCACAGTTAGAGTAGTAGGGGTTATTTCTCCTAATCCCAATCTTTTAAATATTGATAATGACATAAGGTTGATGCTTCCTCTTAAATCACATAAAGCTTTCCCATAAAATCTGTCTCCTGTTGCACATGAAATTTTAAAGCTTTCAAGATCTTTAAGCTTTTCACGAAGCTTTTTTTGAATTATAGCACTGCACTCCTCACTAAGTGCAACTGTCTCATTATCTTCAAACTTCCTTTATCTATTAAAAATATCCTTCATAAACTTCACATAGCTTGGAATTTGTTCTAGAGATTCAGCAAATGGAAGATTAATTGTTAGATTCTTAAAAATTTCCAAAAAATATTGAAAATTGCTTGTCCAATATTTTTTGTCGAAGCCTCTAAGAAAATGGAGGTGGTGGTTTTTCTAAATCAACTTTAAGTGAAGAATAGGTCTTTCTAAACCTTTTGAAGCATCCTCTTTTGGTTCTTCAATCTCTTATCTCTCTACTTCAGTCTCTTTTTGAATTCTACCTTCCAATTCTCTTCCACTTCTGAGTTGAACGACCTTTACTTGCTCTTTATTCTGGTCTTGTGGATTTTTTTTATATTACTATGAATTGTTCCTTGACATATATTACTTAATGAACTTTTTTTTTATCTTAATTGATTCTCAATATTTCTAATTGTCGCACATTGACTTTGTAACTGATTTCCCATCTATAACACTACTTCTACAGATAACTTCTTTGGCTTAAATTGTGGATTACTGTTAAAACCTAATGGATAAGTAGGTCTGTAATTACTATTCCCTTAGTTGTTCCAGTTTCCCAATGGGTTTACTTGGTTGTTCCCCCATTTCTGGTTAGTACCACCCATAGTATTGTTCCAATTGAAGTTGGTATGGTCCTTCCAACCTGGATTATAATAATTCAAATATGGGTTATTCTCCTTATTATTTATGGCATTCAAAGTTTCTAATGGTACTTGAGAATCTACCATTTGGCCAAATGAATTATCTTCAATCATAGGAATTGGCTGAGAAAATTCATTCCCCAAATTGGTCTAACTTCCTTAAAATTGCAGCAACCTGATTTGCTAGCATGACAAAAGCATCAGTTTCATGAATATTGGCTACTTTCCTAAGATTTGCCCTTTCAGAAGGCCATTGAAAATTATTTTCAGCCATCTCTTCAATTAAAACATAAGCATCATGAAATGATTTTGACATCAATAAACCACCAACAGCGGTATTGATAATAGATCTAAGAGATCTAGCTAATCCATTGTAAAAAGTTTGAATTATTAACTAATCTGGTATAGCGTGGTGTGGACACTTTCAAAAGAGTTCTTTAAATTGTTCTCTTAATTCATTAATAGATTTCCCTTCAAACTGAAAAAAAGATGTAATAACATTTATGAGTTTTGTAGTTTTTGATGGTGGAAAATATTTAGTCAGAAATTTATGCACTAATTCACTCCAAGTTCTGATAGATCCAGGTGATAACAAATGCAACCATATCTTAGTTTTATCCCTCAGTGAGAAAGGAAATAATCTAAGTCTTATAGCATCATCTCATACACCATCATATTTAAATGTAGCACATAATTTTAGAAAATTGGCAAGATGTAAATCTGGATCTTCAGTTGGTGCTCCCCCAAACTAATTATTTGATATCATTTGGATAATAGCAGTTTAAGCTCAACTGAATTAGCCACTATAGTGTGTTTTTGAATACTACATTGAAGTCCATCTACTTTAGAGTTAGCACAATCTCTTAAAGGTCTAAACTCTTCAACATTTTGATTATTTTGATTTTTCATTTCTTGAAAATTTTCAGAAATTTTTAATTTTTAATTTTTCTAAAAATTATTTCTAATTCAGAATCATAAGGCACAAGCCCTACGGAACCTGAACTATGCATACATTACTGTACAACATATAAAATAAAATAAAATAAAATGAAAAATAAAAGCACACAAACAAGAGCTTTATATAAAAATGACATTACAATATTCCTAAAATAAATCTTAAAGTTTAGATAAAACTTACTAAAAAAATTGTTTTCCAAAATCTTCTTTTGAAAATATTTTTTCCAAATTAGTGTTATATTTTTGCTCCACTCCCTGACAATGGCGCCAAAAACTTAATATCGATTCTTCGGTATAGATAGATGTAAAATGCGATGTATGCAACTAATTTCCTTAATAGATATTCTTAATTTGCAACAAAGCCAAAAACTTGATCCAAATCAAATGCTAGGTAAATCTTTCACTATGAAGCAAATAAGAATGCAATTATAATTTTAAATCTGGGGTACTACGCAAGTATATGCATCGTTATCAAGTAATATAAAACTTTCTAATTAAGTCCCGAATATCAAACCCACAGGGAGAACTAGATTTAGATAACAAAATTTTACTTAGCAATATATTCTTACATAAACTTAAGATGCTAAATTAGGAATGAAAGTTTGATTCTTTTTATAAATTTTGATAATTTGAAAACAAAGTGAGCAACTAATTAACATAACTAAAATACTTGCAAGATGAAGGCAATATAATTAAAGTATTTTTTCCTCATTTTGAATCAGAGATAAATATAAAAGTTTTGTTGTGGAAGTATGTTAAATGTGTTGTGTCAAATATGAGCAATAATATTCTTTACCCTTACTAGAGATGCTATAAGGAACATTGGCTAATATATAATTTGAATAGTCTTCATGACCGGCTAGGCAGGGAAGATACTAGCTCTCACTCTGGAGTTCTCTCTTCTCCCTCTACCTAGGGGCTAACATCTCGTATCAAAACCTAAAACTATAAATCAAAGTGGGGGCTTTAGTCGGTCACTCTAAAGTCCTCTAACTCTACACCCTTGAAAAGTTTATTTCCCTATTTATTTGCACTCAACCCCATGAACTACATTCTCATTCATGAAATCAATATGTGGTTCCAACCATTTGTTGACTTAAACAATACCATCTCGGATCTTACTTGTTCTCACAACAGGTATTAACAACTTAATTGGCCAAATCAAGAAGTAAATGAAGTGCAAGGTTTTGAATCATCACAACTTCGTCCAACATTGAAGTCTAATACTTCAAACAACTTTGTTTAAATATTTAATCACTTATCATTTTAAGGAAAAAGATAAAGAAAGCTACTCATAATCCATGGAGAAATCACAACCACACATGAGTTTAAAAGTAGAAATCATGCACATAAACAAGAAATATAAATTAAAAGCAAGTGTAGACATAAAGATAAACACTTATCTAAAATTCTCTCCACCAAATGCTTTGAAGTTCCTTTGACATCTCTTCCTTCTCTCAGAATACAAACTAACACTCAAAGTAAAATTAAAATAAAAAAGTAAAGGTGGCCGGCGTCGGCGTCGGCGACAACGATGGGCGGCTACAATGGACTATGAAGTTCGATGGATGGCTGGCCTTTGGCCTCTTGTGGTTTATCTTCATGATCCAAGTCTTTTCTTATATAAATCTAAAATGTGCTTGGTGTCTCTTGAAAAAGGTGTCTCCATTCAATGAATCTTCTAGAAGTTGCCTTCTCATAAGTCAATTGAATGAATTTTTGTGTCCATAGGCTATTTCCACGTTTTTATCAAGGGTTGCTTCAAACACCTCTTCAAAAATCTGCTCAATTTAAATAATTTATCAAGTAACTACCTCTGGCGCTTAAGTACGATGTACCTGCGCTTAGGCACGGAGCTTCTGGTGTTTAGGAGCCCTTGTTCTTTTTTGTATTTTTGTTCATTTTTGCTCCAAATTTGTCCATTTTCACTCCTTTTAGTATTTTCCATTCATTTATTTGTACCTGCAAGAAAAACACACAAATACCTTTCATTAAAGCAGAATATCTCAAAAATAGGTATAAAAATGTGTATAAAAACATTATATATATTAGGTGTATCATAATTCTATCTACATATTTAGGATCTTAAGGAAATAAGTCTATCAAACTTTTTGTTTGTTTTCTTTAAGAAACAATTAGGAAACTCATGTGTATGATATCTGTTCTTAATACAATGTTGTTGTTGATGAAATTTGGCATGCTTAGTGAGTAGATGTTTTGTTTTCCTTTGTTTTGAAAGTGAAGGAATAATTGCTTAGCATTTGATGTGAATTTTGTGTGAAATTTTAAATGGTGCATGATTAACTTAAGAACTAATTAACTTTTAACTTGGTGTTGACCTCACTTTTCATTGAGGTTTAGTTTTTCTTCCTTAGAAGCCTAGGATCTAGCCATAAGACTTTCCTGTTGAATATTCCTAGTGTACTAGTGATGGTACCCTCACCTTTAGAAATTCTAAACTCTTCTTTGATCATCTTGAAGTTCCACATATTGGTTCTAACCTCTAGCACTTATTAGGTGGGACCAATATGGGGGAGCTCAAGAGGAGTCCTCATAGGACAGTTTGTCCTTAAGGTTAGACTTAGGTGGTGCGGTCTTGGTTAGTCTTGCACACACACACTTGAAACTATATTTACAACCTCAACCCAAGCCATATATGTTTAGTTGATCCCTTACTCTATTAGAACCCTGAACCATGGCCCTCGTCTAGCGTTTGGCTAAAACCAGCACATGGAGGATCCAAAATAAAATTTCCCTTGATCTTAAAGCTCAAATAGGGTAACCTCATAATTAACAACCTCAATCAATCCCAAATTTTCCAAATTCCAATTTTGACCCTCTGTGGCCCAAAACTTCACCAAATTACCAAAATGCCCCCAAACCTTAAATTTTCCAAAAATTCCCAAAATTACCCAAATTCTCAAAATCTTTTAAAAATTCATTTTAAACCATTCCAAATCACTTAAATTCACCAAAATACCTCAAGTTTCAAATCACTCAAATTGACCAAATACCTCAAGTTTCCCAAAATTCCCAAAATAAACCCAAAATCCCAAATATTACCAAAATACCCTTCAACCCCAAAAATTCCAAAATTCCCAAAATCTCCAAAATCACTCCAAATGTCCCCAAAATCAATTTTAACCACTCCATTTAGCCCAATTTAACCAAATTGACCCATTTTGACCAAAATCCCCAAATTGCCTTTAAAGGCCCAAATTTCCTAATTCATCCCCAATTTCCACCAAATTGACTTCAATCTCACCCAATTTCAATTCCAAACTCAAATTCATCATCTCAAACCTCAATTTTGACAAAATACAAGCCAATTGAACCCAATTTCAAGCCTAATTGCAAACATAATTCAAAATCCCCAATTTTATCATGCCCTTAAATTCCCCCAAATTGAACTCCATGATCAAATCAATTTCCCCAAATTTGGATTCTAAATTATTCATAACACTTCCCTAAATCTATTTGAATAATTAATTGACTCCAATTTTAACTCAAAGCTCACCCAAATCCAACTTAAACCAAAACCCCCAATTTTGACCAAAAGACCAAATCTCCTAAACTGAGCCTCATAACTCAAAAATTTCTACCCAATTGATACCCAAAACCATTCATTACAACCCCTTGGACAAATTTGAACCATCAATCGATCCTAACCTATACCCTAGCCCAATACTAACCCAATTCTAACCAAAATGCCCAAAATTGACCATATGGCCAAATTCCACAAATTGACCTTTGAAATCAATTCAAAATCACCCAATTGGTATCCAAAACTCCTCATGACAATTATCTAAGCCAATTTGATCAATCAATTGAGCCAAATTCAAAGTCTAGCCAAACCAAACTCAAATCCAAGCTCATGACTTGATTTTGAACCCAAGCCTTACGATTGATCAAACCAACCCAAATTGACCAAGCTATGGTCACCACAACCAATATTTAGACCTTAGGGACCAGGTTAGACCCACCTAGCCCACCCTACATGAGCCATGGACTAAGGGTCCATTGTTTTAGGGGATCTCTTCCCATATTTGGCTAAACCCAAATATAATTGCCATCAAGCATTAAACCTTCAAGGATAATTATCATTAAACCTCCAACTGGCTCACCTCACCACTTAACAACCAACCATGGCCTAGTTGGCCTGTCTAGTGGTCAAAAAACACCAAAATAAAGAGCCAGACCATGAATAAAACACCAAATTTGAACTCCCTGAGTTGGCTCATCTCCATTGGCCATTGATGCCACTCAGGCCTCCACTTAAGCTACCCTTTGCACCAGTGGCTAGCCATGGTGGCCTCCCCAAGCTCCTCTATTTAAGCTCCATCTCCTACGACCAAAGAAAAAAGATGATCAAAATCTTTGGGAAGATTCTGCCAAAATCCTTCCAAAGCCTCTTTAAGCTTTCCTAAGTCAAATCCCATAGTCATCAACCCTCCATTCCTACTGCCAAAGCCCAATTTCTCACTTGAAATCCAGGGAAATTTTCTGGCCCTTTACAAAACTCCACAAAGTTCAAATTAAACCTCCCACCAAAAGAGGAGTTTCCTCATCAAAATCTCTCTCTGTTGAGCCCTCTAACCCACTCCTAGACCAAGGTCGCACCACCTGTTGGTCGAACTCCTACCTAGAGCTTATACCAGAGCAAGGTGACACTTTGACAAGGTTCGTTGGACCCTACTGAAACTTCCACAAGCATCAGATTGAGGCCTTCTAATCCCCAATAACCGCTTATATGCAACATTATAACAATGTATGCGATTATATTTTCACTTATATTTCCTTACTTTACAACAATACCAAAAACTTAATCCTGAAGAAAATAAGAATTTAACTCTTTAATTTATATATATATTGGGTTACTACGCAGGTATACATATTGTTATCAAGTAATATAGAACTTTTTGATTAAGCCCCGAATATCGAACCCATAGAGAAAATTGGCAATATACACTTTTAAACAACAAACTTCTATTTCAAAAATACAATTACTTAAATTATGAATAATTTGACGGTAATTAAATTTCAAATCTTTTTGGTATTTTTGATATTTTGACAAAACAGTAACAACTTCTAAATAACTTGAGTTTAATACAGAATATGAAAATATCTTTCTCTTTTTCATGAATCAGTAATAAGTATAAGAATTATGTCGTGGAAGTATGCAAATTGTGTTGTGTCAAATAGTAGCAATAATATTCTTTACCCGTATTAGAGATGTTATATAGAACAATGGTTAATTTAAAGTATGAATAGTTCTGAAGACCGGCTACGCAGGGTAGATACCCACTCTCACTCTAGAGTTCC
>JXCR01100679.1:0-13901 GCA_002079205.1 Phalaenopsis hybrid cultivar | reverse complement strand
GAGAAAGGGAGAGATAACAAGAACTAGAGAGAGTAAGAATAATAAAGATATGAAAAAAATAATGAGATAGACAGAGAGAGGAAAGATAGCAAGAGAAGGCAGAGTAAGAGGGTGTGAGAGAGGGAGGAGCAAAAAGAGCGAGGGAGATAAATTGAAGAAGGGAGGGAGAGTAAAAATAAGGAAGGATATAGAGAGAATGAGAGATGAAGAGAGGGAGAAAAAAATTGAGCAAAAAGAGAACTACTTAAGAGGGTGAGAAAGAGAGAGAGTCATGAAGAGAGAGATCAAAAGAGCAAGGTAGGGAGAGAGAATAAAAGAGAGGGAGGGAGAGGATGGTGAGAGAGATAAAGAGAAAGAGACATATGAGAGAGAGGGAGGTTGGGAGGGAGGGGTAGAAAGAGTTGGGTAGAGTGGGAAGGAGAGGGACAAAGGCAATAAGAGATAGGGTGGGAGGGATGGGAAGTGATAAGAAAAAGGAAAGATTGGGAGGGGAACTAGAGAGTGCGAGCAAGATAAATAATGAGTGAGGGAAAAAAAAGAGACAAAACCAAAGAGAGAGGAAGATTGAGGGCAAGCAAGAGAGAGATAAAGGGAGAGAGATTGCAATAGAGGGTGGGAGAAAGAACCTGAGAGAGGGAGTGATAGAGAGAGAAAGAGTGAGGAAGGAAAGGCGAGAGAGATTGATTGAGAGATAAAATAAGAGGTGTGAGGGAAATAGAGCATGAGAATGAGAGGGAGATCAAGAGGGAGAGCGAGGGAGAAAGATGAAGAGAGAAGAGATATAGTGTAAGAGAGAAGGAAAAGATGGAAGGAGGAATAGAAAGTGCGAGAAACATATAGGAAGATAGAGGGAGAGTAAGTGAGAGATAGATAGAGATAAAGGAGGTTTAACAAGGGCAGGGAGATAAAGTGGGAGTGAAATTGGGAGCGACAAAGAGAGAGAGAGAGAGTGCAGTAGAAAGGTGAAGCAATTAAGAGAAAGCACAAATGATGTAGAGCAAATCAAAATAAGTAAGAGAGAAAATCAAGTTATTATTAGAGAAAGAAACAAAATGAGCGAAGGAGGTTGGATGGAGGGATAGAAATAGAAAAGTGCAAGCTAGAGAGAAAAAAACTGAGAGAGGAAAGAAAGAGGGAGGGATGGAGTGTAGAAAAATAAGGTAGATAAGGGGGATAGAGAGGTTGATAGTACAAGAGATATTAGAAAGGGGAGAGAGCATAAGAAAAAAAATCAAGAGAATTGAGAGCAAGAGAAATAGAGCAAAAGAGGGAGGGAGTAAGAGAAAGAAACATGATAAAGAGATTAGAGAGAGAGAGCAGATAGAGGGAGAGAGTGTGAAATAGTGATATTGAGAGGTGGTAGAGAGGGAGAGAGATGAAAGAAAGTAAGAGAAAAATAAAGAGGCAAATAGAGTAAGAGATGAAGATATGAGAGAGAGAGAGAAAGAGAGAGAAGTTATAATATAAGAGAAAGAGAAAGAAAGAGGGTGGGAGAGTGATAGAGCGAGATCGTAGAGAGTGAGGGAGGGAGATTGATAAAGATCCAGATCAGGGAAAAGTGTTGGAGGAGAGAGAGAGAAAAAGGAGTGTTTAGAAGAAATAGAGATTGATGGCAGGTGTGAGGGGGAGAGGGGAAGTTGGAAAAAGGGAGGTAGAGAGCGAAAAAGAAGAGAGAGAATGACAGTGAGAGCAAAAGAGTGGGAGAGAGTAAAAGAGATGAACAATAGAGATAAAGAGAGTGAAAGAGATAAAGCGACATAGAGAAGATTGTTGGAGAAAGGTTAGAGAAAGGAAGATAGGGGGACAGAGGGCAAGAGAGTGAGAAAGCGTAAAGGAGGGAGGCTTAAAGAGAAACAAAGTGGAAGAAAGAGTGACAGGGAGAGAGTGTGGGAGGAGAGAGGGATAAAGGGAGAGAGAGATAAGACTTTGCGAGAGAGAGAGCGAGGGACCAGAGGGGAGCAAGAGATAGAAAGAGCAGGAGAGAAATAAGAAATGAAAGTGAGTTAGAGAGAGGATGAGAAAGTAAAAGTAATGAAGAGAGAGATGGTGAGGGAGTGAAGAGAACAAAGATTGAGAGAAAAAGTGACGTAGAGAGGAAGGAGAGAGAGAGAAATGGAGAGGGAGTGTGTGTGTGTGAGGGAGAGTTGAAGAGAAAGATGAGACGAGAGTGTAGAGAGAAAGAGAAGAGCGTGAGAGAAAAAGAGTTGGTTAAGAGAGAGACAAAAATGAGAGAGAAGACAGAGTAAAATAGAGAAAGCAAATGAGATAGATAAAAATCTGAAGAGAGAGCGAGAAAGAGAGAGAGAATGAGGGAGGGAGAGAGCAAAATAAAGCTTATGAGAAAGAGCGACAATAAGAAATTGAGAGAGAGAAAGGCAGATGGAGGGAGAGGATAAGAGGTAGACAGTGTGATAGAGGGAGAGTGAGTATTGCTGGAAAAATAGGAGGAGAAGTGAGAGAGAGAGGGAGGGAGATAAGTGAGAGTGAGGGATAAAGGGTGGGAAGGAGAGAGAGACAGACCATGAGGAAGATAGAGCGAGAAGAGGAGATAGAGAGATTGGGAGTGAGGGATATAAAGAGAAGATAGAGCAAGAAATGACAAATGATACCTAAAAGAGAAGAAAGAGTAGAGAGAAAGAGAGAGATATAAGGAGAGAGGGAAAGCAGGTGAGAGTACACCTGAGAGAGAGAGGAAAAATGGGAACAAGTGAGAGAGTGTGTGGGTGAGAGCAAGCTAGATAGAAAGGGAAGGGGGAGAAAGAGAGAGAATTAGAGAGAAAAAGAGTGGAGTAGAGAGAGGAATCAGAGAGGTAATTATGGAGAGGTAGAGAAACAAATAAGGAGGTTAAGAGAAAGGAAGTAAGTGAGAAATGGGAGAGGGAGAGACTAAAGATAGTGATAAAAGGGAGAGGAAGCTGGAGATTGAAAATGGTCCAGAGAGAGAGATCGAGGGAAAGATGGGGATACAGTAAGTAAAAATTAGAGAGCAATAGTGAGAGAGAGAAGAGATTGTGAGAGGAGAGAGAATTGAGGGAGGGAGGGAGGTAAATATATAGAGAAAAGAAAGATATAGGAGAGTAGGGAGGGAGTGAGTATAGAGAGTTGGAGAGAGAGGGGATGAGAGGCATAGTGAGAGAGGGAGGAGAGTGAGTGAGTGATAGAGAAGGGGAAGGAGGGAGGGAAGGATAGGGCATAAGAGAGTGTGAGAAAGAGGAATATAATGAAAAATAACACTAGAGAGTGATAGCAAGAAAAAGAGACAAAAAGAGAGAGAGAGAAAGAGAGATAGAGATGGATAGAGAGAGAGGAGGAGAGTGTTAGAAAAATAGATGAGGTGACAGAGAACGAGCATGAGTTAGAGGTGAAAAATAATGGAGGGAGGGAGTGTGAGATAGAGAAAGAGAGTGAGAGAAGGAGGGAGGGAGAGTAAATAGAGTAAGATAAAAAGAGAGAAGACTATTAATATAAATAAGAGAGATGGGAAGCGAGAATAGAAGAAAGAGTGAGAGAGGTAGAGTGGGAAACCAAGTGAAAAAGACAGAGAGGGCGACCAAGAGATGGAGAGAGAGGAGAGTGAGAGAATGTAAGAGGTAAAAATGAAGAGAAAGAGAGACAAAGAGTGGGAGAATATATCTCTCCTCTCTCTCATTTATTCTATCACATTTCTCTTATTATCTCACTCTCCCTTCCTCCCTCAGTCTCACTCTCTTCTCTCTTTCTCCTCTCTCTATCTCTTCTCTTAGTCTTTTCTCTATTTTCTCTCACTCTCTTTCCTCACTTTTTCATATCTCTTCCTCTCTTCCTCTCTCACTGCATCTTTTTTACCCTCCCTCTGATTATCCCTCGTATGTCCGCTCTCTTCCTCTCTCTCATTCTCTCGCGCCCTTCCGCTCTCTCTCTCTCTTTGACTCTCTTTTTTAATACCATATGTCTTTCATGCTTTCTCCCTCACTCTTTCTCTTACTCTCCCTCACTCACTTATCTCTTTCTCTCTTTTACAAACTCTCTCTCTTTCCTCTCTATCTTTCTCTCCCTCCCCTCATTATCTTGCTCATCCACAGTCTCTCACTCATTCTCTCTTGTTTTATCTTCCCTCACTCTAACTTCTCTCCATATTTTTCTCTCACTCACTCTTTCTCTCCTTCAATACCTCTCTCTCTTCAATCTCTTTCACTCCTTCCCTCTACCTATCTCTTTCTTACTTTATTTCTCTCTCACTCACTTTCACTCTTTACTCTGTCTATAATTCTCATCTCTTGCTCTCTCTATTGGCCTCTCCTCTATTTTTCTCGCTCTCTTCTCTCTCTTCACTCACTTGTTCTCTTCCTTTATCACTTGCGCAGACAAAGTCCCCCTCTCTTCCTCTCTTCTCTTATCTCTATATTTTCCTCCCAATCTCCCTTCCTCTTTCTCTCTCTCTCTCTTCCTCCATCTCCCTCGTCCCTCCTCTCTTTCTGACTCATTTTCTTGCCATCACTCCTTGCCACACACTCTGTCACTTTATCTCTCTTAACTCTCTCTTCTCAATATTTCACTCTCACTCTCTCTATCCCTCTCTTGCTTCATCTCTCTCTCTCTCTTCAATTTCTCTCCCATTATCTCTCTTTCTCTTTCTCTCTCACTCTCCCACTTTTTATCTCATCTCTCTTTCTTGTTCTCTTGCCCTCTCTCTCTCTCTCTCGCACTCTCTTTTGTCAGTCTCTCTTCTCATTCTTTACTCAATATTTCTCTCCGTCTGTCCATCGCTCTCTCTGTCACTCTCTCTCTATACTTTCTCTTTCAATCTCCCTCTCTATAGCATTCTCTCTCCCCCTCTTATTTCTCATCATTTCTCACTTTCACTCACACTTCTCTCTCGCTCCATCCCTCCCACCTTTCACTTGCTCTCTTCCTTTCTCTCTCTGTCTCTCCTACTTTTACACTCTCTCACTTCATCTATTTAGCTCTCCCTTGCCTTACTCTCCTTTCCCTCTATTCTCTCTTGCTCACTCTCTTCCATTCTCATTCCCTCCATCTCTTAAATTTCACTCATACTCTCTCCCTTTGTCTTTCTCATTCACTGTTCTGTCTTTTGCACTCTCTATCACTACTCTCATCAATTTCTCTATCTTTTCTCTCTCTTCTCACAATATTTCTTTTTTTATCCCTAATCTCTCTCTCATCCTTTCTCTTCCCCCAATCCCTCCATCCTTCCCTATCTCTCTCACAAACACTCTATCCATATTTCTCTCACCCTCCTCTCTTCCTCTCTTTCTATCTCTTTTCATTCTCTCGTCCTCTCTTGCATGCTTTCGCTTGTTTTGTCTACCCTCACTCCTACTTCTCTATATTTTTCTCTTACTCTCCCTCTCACTCCATATTCCTTCAATCTCTCTCACTCCGTCCTTCTATCCCTCTCTTCCCCCCTCTCTCTCTCTCACTCAATCTTTCTCTCCTTGTTCCATCTCTTTTTCTCACTCTTTTACTCTTTCTCCCTCTAGCTCTCTTGCTTTCTTTTCTATAACTTTGCTCATTCTTTCTCTTTCTCTATCACTCATACACACTCCCTCTCACTATCGCCCCCTTTCTCTCTCTTAATCCCTCTCTTTTCTGTCCCATAATGTTTATCATTTTCTCTCACACTTCTCTCTCTCCATACCTCCCTCTTTCACTCCATAACTCCCTCATTCTGTCTCTCTCTCTCCATATCTCTTATTCTATTTACGTTACTCTTATTCTTACTCTCCTTCCCTCTTTATATATATCTCTCTCTCCCTTGCTTGTAATCACTCATTGTTTTAATCTCTATGACTTCTATGTCTCTCTTGTCATTCTTTCTCTCGTTCCTTTGTGTTTAATCTCACTCTCCCTCCCTCTTAATCTCTTACTCTCTCTCTCTCTCTCTTTCTCTCTCTAGATCTCTCTCACTCCTCAACTCTCTTTCTTATTATATCTCTCTTTCCATTGTTCTTGCTTACTCCGTCTTGCTTTCTATCTCAGAATCTCCATAATGTTGCAAAACTTATTTCTCTCTCCCTCCCACTCTTTTCTTTATCTCACTTTGCTTCTTCCTCACCCTCGATTATTCCAGCTCGTCTCGTATTTTTCACTGTCATTAGCTCCCTTTCTAGCTTTTTATGTCACTCTGTCTACCTCTTGCTATTCTCTCTTTCTCTTTCACTGTCTTTCACTCTCCTTTTTCTTACACTCTCTCTCTTGCTCTCTGTTCATCTTTGTCTCTACCTTTCTTTCTCTTTCACTCTCTCACTTCCTCCATCCCTATCACTCTCTATCTCTCCCTTATGCTTTATATCTTTCCCTCCATCTCCTTTGCTCTCTTTTGTTTTATCATCCCCGCCTTCCTATCTCCCTCTCTCTTTCTCCCCATCTCTCTTTGACTCACTCCCTTACTCTCCCTTCCTACTCATTTGATCAATACCTTTTTTTATTTGTCCATCTTTCCTCCTTCTCCTTGTCTCTCATTTATCTCTTTCTCTCTTGGTTTCTTTCTTTATCTATCCTTCTCTTTCATTCTCTCTCCCTCCCCCTCTCCCCCTTCCCCTCTCTTTTCTCTCTCTTTTTTTCTTTCTCACTCTCTCACTCTCTCATACTCTATCTCTCTTGTGCTCTATCTGAGTATCTATCCCTTCCTTTTTATTCCTCTCTCCCTCTGTCAATTTGTCTCTCACAATCTCTCTCATAGTTCTCTCTACCACTTTCTTGCTCTCTTTATCTATCTCTTGCTCTCTCTATCTCTCAGCCTTCCTCTTGCTATCATTATATTCCTCTCTCTTGAGATCTTATACACTTTATAAACCTTTCTCACACTTCTACTCACTCATTATATATGCTCTCCCTTCTCACAGCTATCTCTCTTTATACCTCTCTCCTAGACTCATTCTCCTTTCTATCTTTATATGAGCCACCCTCCTCTCTCTCTCTCTCTCTCTCTCTCCTTTCTCCACCTTCCTCTTTTCTTGCTCTCTCACTCTCGCTTTTATCTTTGTCCCTCCCCCCTCTTTCTCTCTCACACTTGCTACTCTCTTTCACTCACTCTTTTTCTAATGTGCACAGATGCAAGACAAGACCGTTGGAATTGATGTTCTTATTAGAAAACCAGATGTGCTATGACAAAAACAAAAAGAATTGATGGAAATTCCTATGAGATGCAATAAACCAAAAAATATAACTGTCCCCATGCTAAAAATAAACAAAATTATAGGTAGAACCTGGCGATAAAATGGATGTATGGAGGTAAACCTTAACCCAATGCTCAATGCAAACAATAATGTTGGTATAAGACCACAACCCTATGCTTGACGTGAGGAAAGAATCTTGGCACAATGGAAGATGCCACAAACAGGGTGGAAATCAGCATGATAAGTCGAGAGAGAACTCCTTAGGCAATGGCCTGGAGTTTTTTTGGAATCTTAAGGAAACCATGGGAGCAACCCAAATGCAAGTTTTTTTTTTGGAAAGAATTAAAAGTCCCTTTCTCTTTTGAAGTAAGGCCTATATCTAGGCTAAAGCTTACAAGCAAACAAAAGAGAAGATAAAATATCTTCTAAAATAAATGAAAAACTACATCAAGTTGGCATGCCAGCCATTATTAAGCCACAATAAAAATATAAAATATTCAGTCTTAATAATATAACTCTATCCTTTGGCATGGAATAAGTTGACAAATCTTTGTGGCTCTTTCTCCTTAGATCCTAATGAATTGGTTTGAGTCCAAGTCTCTTGGACTAATCCATTAAGAGCTTCTTTTACCCGCTTTGCACGACATCTAGTAATTGGACAACATGGAACTTGAATTAAATCTTCTCTTGAAGTCAGGTCTTTGCCATCCATGCTATCATTTATGTCATTTTCTTCCTCTTCTCTCACACACTGTCTCTTTTCGCTCATACTTTTGCTCTCACTCTCTATATCTTTACCTCTCTTTCCCTCTCTCTTCACCTATTTTGCTTTCTCTCTCTCTCTCTTCTTTGTATCCCTTATTTCACGCATTCCATCTCATCATTCAATCTCTAATAAATTATTTGTTTGTCTCTCCCTCCCTCTCTGTTTCGCTATTCCTATACCCCCCGTCTCTCAATCTCCATTCCTCTTTCTCCTCGTAGCCTACATCTTTCTTACTCTCTCCCTCTTCATCTCTCTCTCTCTCTCTATATCTCTTCTTTCCTTACCCTCGCTTCTCTCTCTATCTTCCTCTCTCTTACACTCTCTCTAGTCCATGCCCCTTTCTCTCTCTCTCTCTCACTCTCTCACTTAGCTTCATTTTTCTCTCTCACTCACATTCTCTCTTTCTCTATCCCTCTGCCTCACTACTCTTTCTATCTCTTCTCTCTCTTCCCTCCTCCCTCTCTCTTTTTCTCTCACTAATTCTCTCTTTCTTACTGATCTCTCTCCTCACTCCTCTCTCCTCAATCCTCTCTCTCTCCTTCTCTCTCCCCCTTTCTTTCTCTCTCACTCTTTTTACCTTACTCTCATTCTGTCTCTCACGCCCTCTTTCTTTCTCGCTCTGTCCTCTCTATCTTCTCTCTCTCTCCCTCTCTGTCTGACTCTCTCTCCCTCCCTTTCTCACCCTCTCTCTAGTTTACTCTCATTGTCTCTCTCACTGTCACACTCTCTCTCTTATTTTCCACACACACACTCTCTCTCATGACTTCTCTGTACATCTTTCCCACCCTTTCTCTCTCCACCCTCATCTTTTTTGTTCACTCATTCTCTCACACACACTCTCACTCCTAGCTCCCTCCCTCTTGCTCTCTCTCCCCCCACCCTGTTGCACTCTCTCTACCTTCCCTCCTCTTTTTCACTCTCACTCACTTTCCCTCTATCACGCACATTCCTTGCCTCCCTCCCTTCTTAATTCTTTCCCTACCTCTCTCTTGCACCCTCTGTCATTCACTTTATGTACTGCTCTTTGTTTCTCTTCACTCAGTTTATTTCCTATCTATATTATTCTTTTTGTATCTCTCTCTTAATTGCTCCCTATCTCTTCAAATTTGCTTTCACTCTTACCGCCGCACTCCCCTACTCTCTCATTATTACTTTATTTTAAGTTTCCCTATCTCTCACTCTCCCGTGCTCTCTTTCGTTGCTCTCTCCTATTTCTCTTGCTCTTTTCACTATTTCTCAATCTATTCTCTCTTCCCTCACTCTCATCTCGCTCTCCATCTCCAAATTCCTTTCTCTCTCTCTTCAATTCCACTCATTCTTACTCCCTTTCACACTTTTTTTCTATTCTCATTCCCACTCTCCCTCCTAATGCTTTCTCTTCACTCTCTTCTCTTTCTCGCTATCCCACACCATACTTCGTTCACTTTTTCTCCATTTCTCTCTATCTCTCTCTCACACACTCTCTTGATCTCTCTCTTTCTCCCTTCATCTCCCTTCCTCCATCTCTATTTCTCCATGTCGCTCTATCTCTTACTCTCACTCATTCTCTTACTTTCCCTCCCTCTCTCTATCGCTCACTCTATATTGCTCCCTCTTCCCTCACTCTCTCTTGTTTCTTTATTTTAGTCTCTCTGTCTGCCTCTTTCACTCCCTCTCTCTATCTTCAACCTCTCTAACACCTCTTCTATCTCTATCCTTCTCAATCTCTTCCTTTTTGCTCTCTTTCTCTCTCACTCTCTGTTCTATGTCACTTTCTTGCTCTCTTGCACTTTCTATCTCTTTTGCTCTTTACTTACTCTCTATCTCCTATTATTCCACACACACTTTCTCACTTGCTCTCTCTTCTATGGAGCCCACTTCTATATCTCCACATTTAATCTCCTTTATAGTTTCTTGTATAATCTCACACATCACACACAGTCTCTCTATCCCTCTATCTATATTTCTAGCTCTTTCTTGATTTCTTCATTCTCTCACTCTCTTGATTTCTCTCTCCCCCTCTCTCCCTCCCTCTCCATCTCTCTCTTACTTTCCTCTCTATCTCTTTCTCTCTCTATAACTCCCTCTCTAGTTTTACCTTTCTTAGATCCATCTTCCTTTCTTTCTATTTATCTATCTCGTTCTCTTCTTTTTCCTCCTATTCTCCCTCTCACTCACTCTCTCGCAATCTATCTTCCACCACACTCTCTCACTTAATGTTCCCTCACTCACTCTTCTCTCTCTATGTTTTTCTTACAAACACACGCACACACACGCACATTCTCTCTCCCTTTTATTCCTTCCTTCACTAAATTTCTTCTCTCTTTTTAATCACTCTCACTCTCACAATCTCCCTCTCTATCATTTACTCTCTCTTCAGTTTCTCTCATCTTTCACTCTTTTTATCCCTCTATCCCTTTCTCAATCTTGCTATCTCTTTAAATTTCTTTTTTGTTACTCTTTTTCTATCTCTCTTTCTCAATCTTTATATCTCTACTCATTTTATTGCTCTCCCTCTATCTCTTTCTTGTTCAGTGAATCATGCTTGCTCTATCTTCCCTCACTAAGCATTCTCTCTCCATTTCTCACTTGCACTCTCTCTCCCACTACAATTCTTGCTCCATTTCTCCCCCTCTTCAATCATTCTCACCCACTCCCTCTCTATCTCTCTTTTCATGTATCTCTTTTCATGTATTCCCTCTCTCAATATCTGTCTCTCTTTTCACCTATTCCCTCCTCAATCTCTGTCTCACTCTATGTTCTAACGTTATTTCTCCCAATATTGCTCTCATCTCTCATCTATCTCTAATTATTTCTCACTTTCTCTCACACATCTCACCTTGCTTTTCCCTCCTTCCCTCATCCCTCCCTCGCTCTCCTTATCTTTCAAACATTTGTTGTCTTTCTCACTCCCTCTTGCTCTCTCTCTTCTTCTTCTCTTCTCCTTCTATTTCTCTCTCTCTCTCTCTTTCTCTTCTATTTCACTAACTCTCATTCCCTTCCTCTTTCTCTTTGTTTTTCCTCACTTTACCCTCTCTTTAATTTTCTCTTGAGCTCTCTCTCCCTTACTCGCTCGCTCTTTTTTTCTTTAATTTCATTCTTGATCATCCTCCCTCCACCTCCCTCTCTTTCTGTCAACGTCAAACCTCTTTACACCATCTCTCTCCATCTCTCAGTCTGCTTAACACCAATTCTCAATCTCTCTTGCTCTTTCTTTACTCGTTCTCCATTTCCTTCTCACTATTTCTCTTTGTCCCTCTCATCCTCTTCCACTCTCTCTATTTTTCCTTTCTTCCTCCCTTTTTATCTCTTTCACTATCTCTCCTCCTCACTATTTCTAATTTGCTCTCTCTTATCTCTCCCAATCTCATATATTTCTCTCCCTTTCTCTCTTAATCACTCTTTGTTGCTGTCTCTCGTTTCTCACTCAATCTTTTCTTCTCCGTCTCTCTTGAACTCTCTTCTCAAACACTCCCTTCTCTCTATGTTTTTCTCTCTCCCTCTACTTCTCTTCTTTATTAAATTTTACTCTCACTCTTACTCTCTCCCTCGCTCGCTCTCTCTATCTTCACACACTCCCTCTCTCCTTCTTTCTTTCCTTCACTCTCTTCTCCTCAATCTCTCTCTCCATCTCATCCCATTTCTCCAAATATTTCTCTTTTTCTCCTACCTTCTTTTCCTTGAGCTCATTCTCTCTTTCTTTCCTTCTCTCTCTCTTTTCTCTCTATTTCTCTCTCACTATCTCTCCCTCTTTCACTCTTTCTTTTCAAAAATCTCTCTCTTCCTCCCTCCCTCTCTTGCTCTCTCTTTAACTTCATCTCTCTTCCTCACTCTTCCTTTGTAATTTCTTCTATCTCTATTTCTCTCTCACTTTTTCTCTTATTCTCACTCTCTCTCTATAATTTCATTCTCTTTTATTCCCTTCCTTTCTCTAATTAACTGTCTCGATTTTCTCTCACTCTATCTTTTGCTCTCTCTCACTTCTCACCCTCCCTCTCCCTATCTATCTCTCTTTCTTTCACTCATTTTCATGCTCTCCTTTGCTATCTCGCTCACTCACTCTTGCTCTTTCTTCTCTCACTCTCTCTTCTCGCTATATTTCCCTCTCATCCTCTCTCTTGTTGTGAGGAGCCAGAGAGAGGGATAGAGAAGAGAGAGTGAGCAACATAGAGATAGAGAGAGTGAGATGTAAGAGAGGGAGGAGTGAGATAATGAGAATGAAATCAATAGAGAGACATAATTAGGATGATGTAGACTAAGAGAGAGGGAGAGAGGAAAAGGAGTGCGTGATAGAAAAGAGAAATGGAGGGAGAATCTATGAGAAGATTGAGAGAGAGAAATATGCAAAGGGAAAAAAAGGGAGAGAGTGAGAGAAAGAAAGAGAAAAAGGGAGGAATAAGGAGGGAGAGTGAGAAAGATGGGATAGTGGGATAGAGATAGCTAAAGAGTGGGACTAGCAAGCAAGGGAGAGAGGGAAAAACAAGCGAGGGAGAGAGACCGAGAGGAGTAAGAGTTTGTGACAGGGAAGAGGGTGAATAAATGGTATCGTGAGTGATAAATGGATATATAACAAAAGATAGAGAGAGGAGAGATAGCAAGAGAAGACATAGTAAGAGGGAGTGAGAGAAGGAGGAGGAGGAGGAGCAAGGGAGAGAAAATGATGATGCGAGAGAGAGTAAGAGAAATAAGAAAGGATATAGTGAGAATGAGAGAAGAAGAAAGAGAGAAAAAAATTGAGAGAAGAGAGAATGACATAAGAGGGTGAGAAAGAGCGAGAGTAATGAAGAAAGAGATCAAAAGAGCAAGGTAAGGAGAGAGAAAAGAGAGAGATAAACTTAAAGTGAGAGGGAGAGAAGAGAGAGGGAGGGAGAGAAGGATGGCGAGAGAAAGAGACATATTGGAGGGAGGGAGGTAGGGAGGGAGAGGTAGAAAGAATGGGGTAGAGTGGGAAGGAGAGGGACAAAGAGAGAGAGAGAGAGAGAGAGAGAGAGAGAGAGAGAGAGAGAGAGTGGGAGGCTTAGGAAGAGATAATAAAAAGTTAAGAGAGAAAGGAGAAGTAAAGAGTGCGAGCAAGATAGATAATGATTGACGGAAAACAAGGGAGAGAGTGAAAGTGAGAGAAAGATAGATGGCGAGCAAGATAGAGATAAAGGGAGAGAAATTGCAATAGAGAGTGACAGAAAGAACCTGAGAGATGGAGTGATAGAGAGAAAGTGTGAGGAAGGAAAGGTGAGAGAGATTGATTGAGAGATAAAACGAGAGGGTGTAAGGGATATAGAGCATGAGGATGAGAGGGAGAGTGAGAGGGCGAGTGACAGAAGGAAAATATGTTGAGATTTTCATACCTATGTTATACTGTTTTTGATGATATTACACTTTAAAGAAAGGTATTTTTGATGTTTTGTTGCAGGAATGATTACATAGGGTCATTGGAGCAAAAAGATGCAAAAAGGAGCGAATTTGGAGCGAGATGGACCAAAATGTGAAGATTTGAACTACGCCGCCGATGGCGCCCTCGACGCCCCTGACAGCGAGATTTCCCCGAGACTACAGGACAAAATTCTCTAGAAGCCCGCCGACGGCGCCCTCGAGGCCACCGATGGCGAGATCGACGGTTATGCCTACTAAGGATTTGGATAAGGCCAAATTTTGAAGGGATGCTTAGGCAACTCTTGGGAAAGCTCATCTACAACTTTAAAAGAATAGTTTGGCCGAAAATAGAGGAGAGTATAGAAGGCAAAAGGCATTGGAGGTTACCATTAGTGTATAGAATTTCTAATAGAGTGTAACAATCATGAGGAATTCTTTGAGAGATTGTAAGAGTCGAGGGAAAGTGAGAGATTTCTTCCTCCTTGCTACTTCGAAGAGGAATTTTGTGTGTTGTAAAGAAAGGAAGAGATTCAGAGGAACTTCNGCTTCGAAGAGGAATTTTGTGTGTTGTAAAGAAAGGAAGAGATTCAGAGGAACTTCGAGGAAAGTTCTTGAGGAGAAATTAGAGATAAGTTATTTACTTTTTGTAGTTTGTATGACTTTGATTT
>JXCR01100678.1:67553-93286 GCA_002079205.1 Phalaenopsis hybrid cultivar | reverse complement strand
ATTGGTTTTAGCTAGAATAATGTGAGGATATTGTGTACCCTAACTTCAAACCAACACCCAAGGTCAATCCTGAGGCCAAGTAGTCTTATAGGAACTCCTCTTGAGTTCTCTCATAATGATCTCACCTACTAAGTGCTAGAGGCTAAGATCAATATGTGAAACTTCAAGTTGAGTAAAGAGAAAAGCTTTGAATTTCTAATGGAGGGGGTACCTTTTCTAGTTTTCTAAGACTAGTCAATAGGAAAATCCTATGGCTAGACCTAGGCTACTAAAGAAGTTTCTAGACCTCAACCAAAAGTGAGGTCAACATGGTCTTTTATATGTGACATTGAGTTTTGTTTTGTTCGTCTGTACTTTCTTACGACGTATTTTATTTCTTTACACCGGGTTTATTACAATTTGTTGCACACCATTATATTATATTATACTAACCCTTTTGCAACGATAGCAGAGCTCAGGTACGCATGGTTATAGTTGATTTTCCTTTTCTTTATTGCATTTTGTAGTATGCCTTACTTATACACATTTTATTTATATACTTGTCAGATCTTTAAGATAGAAAATAGTAGTCTTGTTACTTAGGATGTATCACTATAACAAAGGAACGAACACATTCTCTAATTTTAACAACAATAATAAAAAATAAAACATAAGACATAAAACCATAAACATGGAGATACTGTCAGCAAGGAGCTTAGAGCGAGCCTTGGGGCAACACGATAGAGGACTTCCGCTGACGAATCAAGACTAAAACATGATCTACTTCAGCTAAACAATTCCTTAGAATTAAACAACAAGTCATACGATTTTGAGTTAGTTCGTCTAGCACAACATAAATCCTCACTTTATCTTTAAGCTTTCAAATAATCATGTTGTGCAGCATAAGTCCTAACTCTCTTTAAGCTATGAGGTTGTTGTTTGGTACGATGTAAACCATCATATATTTCTAGGCTATTTACATGATCAGGAACATGTGAATGAAAGCCCTAAATAAAAAAATTGGCCTGATGAAACATTCAATAACATCTTTTCAAAATTGAAGCCAAACAATAGGATAATTTGGGAAGTCACTGTGGTTCTCCTCAGAATCAATGAAATCCTCTACTTTCTTCTCATTGGATTCCTAAAGTAACTCTTCTTATTCGATCCTTTCCCACTCTACTTTCCATGTTTGACTTTGAAATCCTAAGCGTTGAATTCATGAAGACAAGTACCTCTGATCATCATCGAGAGTTTTCTTAAGTGACTCCGTTCATTTAAGACGTAATTAACTATAGGGGCTTGCCTCTACAGGGAACTAAAGAACCCAGATAATATAAACTCTACTTAATCTTCAATATTATGTAGGATAACTTGTTGGTTAACACATAAAAGGTTCGCAGACGAAACGGATGTCATAAATTTTTTTAGTTTATTCAATTGAGCTCACCATCAAGTAACATGTCTATTCTTTGGGATATATGCATTATTTGTAGTGTTGTGTTCAGTTATTTAAACTATTAAAATGTATGAGATATTGCTAGTATTTTATCTTCAAAATTAAAATACTATTTTCTAAATCAAAGTTGTATTTATTAAATTAAATTTAAAATTATTTTCAAAAAAATAAATAAACCGACTGACACACTAGAAGATGAAGACCTTAAAGAAAGCACTCAAATTATCCCCAACTTTTGCCTCAAGTAGCATCAAACTCTTCTTTGGACCAGTATCTGCTCCAAGAAGCCCTAAATATCATTCTTATAGCTAGAAACATAGATTTGACATGTAAATTTCCTTCTTAAAGTGTCTTCTCGCTTGTCAGTATGGTCATGCCCAAAACTGGCATGGTCATGCCATAGTATTGAAGGGGGCAGTGTGGTCACGCCCGATTGCGGCGTGGTCACATCGCAGGTCTGCCAAACTTGAGATGGTAGTGTTGGATCTGGCAT
Organism: Phalaenopsis hybrid cultivar; assembly: GCA_002079205.1. Taxonomy (NCBI): domain Eukaryota; kingdom Viridiplantae; phylum Streptophyta; class Magnoliopsida; order Asparagales; family Orchidaceae; genus Phalaenopsis; species Phalaenopsis hybrid cultivar. The sequence continues at coordinate 91,355 of JXCR01100678.1, read as the reverse complement.
GGTCATGTCGCAGCTCTTCGATAGGTGGCGTGGTCACACCACTTAGAGGCGTGGTCATGCCGCTTCAGACCACGTTTTTTTTTCAAATTGCTCATTTTAAATATCTGCAACCTGCACAATATCAACAGAAAATATTTCTCAAATGTAAATCTCTGGTAAATAAATAAAAATAACATGCAAAATATAGGGAAAACATAAATTAAATTACATAAAATTAAAGTATGTCACCCAACTGGTTGACTTAGCAGGTGGATTTCAAAATCTCTTAGGCTTGTTAGCATCATTTATGACTCATACAAAAGATATATTTGTGTACCCAATTTTTTTTTCACTCTACGAGTTGCAATAAAAATTTTATTACACCATCTTTTCTTTTTAATATTCATGAAGACCCAATCCTCAACAATTAGGAGTAATGGAGCAATCCTTCTTCCTACATTAAAATTTTTTAGATAATCAAATTGAATTAAACTAAAATTTATATACACAAAATAAATTTTTTTTGGCTTAAAAATATTCCTATGGATATGCCTTATTTTATTTCTTAATAAATAAGAAGGCAAAAAAGTTTGCACTAAAAGTATTACTAAACAAATAAATAATTTCTAAAAATTATATATATTAATAATTTCTTGAGATGAACGCACCCACTGTTTGCTCGAACGTACCAGGAGGCAAAATTTTCTCCACAAAAGTATTTTTAAAAGGGTACGACCACCCAGTCTTTTCTCTTTATGATTTTTAAATGCAGATAATCACCCAGTCTTTTTCTCTATGTTTTTTAAATGCAGACAACCACCCATCGGTGTGATTAGTATTGTATATCGTGGTAAGGATTAGATTAGTGAGATTTGATTTTTTATACTAGTGAGAGGCTACTTTTGATTACTCTTTCTCTCTCTCTCTCTCTCTCACATTGGGTTACAAAGTGACTATATTAAATAAATTTAGTATTGAATGATGTATGGTGATGTGGCCTAACAGTGTCAGAATGATATGATGTGAAAAATATATTAGTCTTCAAGTGAATATGGTCGAGCGCAAAAGATTTTATCTCATCAGCCATTAGTACCTTGACAGCAGGTAAATGACAGCTTGTGCTCGATACGTTAACTTGATTCGACAACTGAGCAGCCTACAACCCTGTAGGTTAATATAACTGGTCAACTTGGTTGTCCAACCCGGTGATGCGCCAAAACGTACCATAAAGTTGTTCCTACAACGTAAGTGTACGTGTCAAGTAATATGCAGTATAAGAGTCCGCGTATCGATCCCACGAGGAAAGTGTTAGCAATTAATCCCCCCTAAATAAGCTACAACTTACTACTTTAGTTAACCTAGCTTGACATGTTTGCAAAGAAGGTTTATTTCCCAAGATTGCAACAAAAACAGAGTAAATTATAGGCAACAGAAAACAAAAACAACAGAAAGATCTTGTGAGTTCCTTCAAGAATGATGAGGCTTGTGCCTCTGTGATTCGGGGATCATGGTGATTATGGCTTTCCTAAATATTTTCCTTCATGATTCTTGTCAATCGGGGATAAATTACTCCTTATGCCTATGTCTAGTTCAAAAGAAGTCTAGAATCCATGAAGTTGAAGCTTCCTCAATCCCCACAGCATTCTGCATAACTATTTCGATCCATTGGAATGATTACAAAATTCCATTGGAATGTGTACATTCTCTCGGAATTTTATGGTTAACCCTTCGTTTCCACTACGCAAATGTTAGAGGTCCTAGGTTCATGAAATATTTTAACATCTCAATTAACTAGACTAGGAGTAAATGAATTTCATAGGTAACCAATAATATTCGACCAAGAAAGTACAAGAAAACGCTAACGAAAAAACATTCAGAAAAATCACGATAAATCCACTACCCCTATATCAGAGCGACACGAAGAAGAATTTAGCGAGACATCGTCAAGAAAGCCATAGTAAGAAAAAAAACTATGCAAGATTTCATTATATGAAACGAAAACATGTTAAACTTATAATAACTCGTCTTCTCCAGAATAGCAGCAATCATTCCTCTCATACAGATATCTCACAACTCACAAAATAAAGAAAAACTCACCCTTCAAGGTTCACCCCAAGAGAGGAGGAAATCCTTAAGAAAAACACTCAAATTCTCCCCAAAATTTTCCTCCATCAATATCCAACTCTTCTCTAGACCAGTATTTGCTCCAAGAAGCTTTAAAACTCATTCTTATAGCTAGAACCATGGATTTAGCAAGCAAATTTCCTTCCTAAAGTGTTTTCTCGCTCGTCAGTGTGGTCACGCCCAAAGCTAGTATAGTCACTCCATAGTGTTAAAGGGCGGCGTGGTCACGCCGCAGGTCTGCCAAACTTGGCATGGTCACACCAGATCTGGTGTGGTCACGCCGCAGCTCTTCGATAGGTGTTGTGGTCACACAGCTTTAGGTCACATTATTGTTTTAAATTACTTGTTTTAAATACCTGCATCTTGCACAAAATCAACAAAAAACATTTTTCAAGTGTAAATCTGTGGTAACTGAGTAAAAAAACATGTAAAATGCAGTGAAAAATATAGGTAAAATCACATAAAAATGACAAATGTCGCCCGGTTGGTCGACTTAGCGGGTGGATTTCAAGAAATTGGTCTGTCAAGATCTCTTAAACTTGTTGGCATAAAAAGAATTTTTATTTGTGTACAAAATTATCTTTCACTCTCTGAGTTGGCATAAAAACTTTATTACACCATCTTTTCTTTTTAATATTCACAAAGAACCGATCCTCAACATTTACGAGTAATGGAGCAATTCTTCTTCCTAAAGTAAAGATTTTTAGATAATCAACCTAAATTATACTAAATATGTATATACACAAAGATAAATTTTTTTTGGCTTAAACAAAATCCTATAGATATGCCTTATTTTATTTCTTAATAAATAAGAAGGTAAAAAATTTACACTAAAATTATTATTAAAATAAATAAATAATTTCTTATTGAAAATCTTGATTAATTGTCTTGTACAACTAAACTTATATTTATTAACAATGTCCAGAGATGAACTTTCTCTTCATGATTTTTAAATGCGGACGACCGCCCATTACGGTTGGTTAGGATTGTATGATGTGGTAAATATTAGATTTGTCTAGTTTGATTTTTCTACTAGTGAGAGACTGCTTTTGATTAGTCTCTCTCTCTTATTTGGCTACCAAGTGACTATGTCAAACAATTTTACCATTGAATGATGTATGGTGATGTAGCCTAATGGTGTCAGACTAATACAATATGAAAAATAGATTGGTCTTCAAGTGAATATGGTGGGCAACAGAAGATTTTCTCTCATGAGTCATTAGTACTTTGACAGACCGTAAATGACAGCTAGCCGTCACCTCTCTTATGAGATCTTAGGGGTAGTTGGCAGCTTAGGATTTAAATATTATTTTCCAGCCCACACCTAGTCGATGTGAGACTTTTTGTCTGTGACATAACGTGACGCCCTCGTTACGGACCGAGGGTCCCACTGGACAATGGAGAGTTTACACACCTGATAGGCAGTAATCTGCTCTGATATCACTTGTCACCTCTCATAAAAGTTCTTAGGGCTGGTGGGCAGCCCAGGACTTAAATACTGTTTTTCGGCCCTATACCTAGCAGACGTGGGACATTTTGTCCGTGACATAGTGCTCGATAGGTTAACTCGATTGGACAACCCAGCAGCCTTGAACCTTTTAGGTTAACTCAACCGATCAACTTGGTTGTCCACCCATGTGATGTGTCAAAACTTATCATGAAATAAGTTGGTCGTACAACGCAACTGCATGTGTCAATTAATATGCATCATAAGAGTTAACCTTACGACTAATGGAGCAAATCCTTCCTCCTTCACTGAAGATTTTTAGATAATCAAATTGAATTAGACTAAATATATATGTATATGGATATGCCTTTGTCTATCTCTTGATAAATAAGAAGGCAAAAAAGTTTACACTAAAAGTATTATTAAAATAAATAAATAATTTCTTAATGAAAATCTTGATTTAATGGCTAGTACAACTAAAAAATATATTTATTAATAATTTTCAGAGATGAACGCAGCCACCTCCATTTTTAAAAGGGGACGACCACTAATTAGGGTTGAGTAGTCTTGCATGACGTGGTAAGGATTAGATTAGTGAGGTTTGATTTTTCTTCCAGTAAAGCAAGCATGTTTCGTAGAGAGCGGACTCCACTTGTTTTTTTTTTCTTTTCTTTTTCAACTCAAAGTTTAGGAAACAAGAATTTGTTTTATTAAATATNCTTCCATAGAGCATCACATCCTTAAAATGCTCGTAGCTCTTAGGAATAGAGTTTAGCAACAGCAGTGCCTTGCCCTCTTTGTCCATCTTTACATCGATGTTCTCGAGGTCATCGATGATCTTGTTGAACTCGTCGATCTGCTTTGAGATGAAAAGAGCCTATTAGCCAGAGACTTTGTCAGGTAGGGTACCTCGAGTTTGGCCCAAAGTGCTTGAGCCGTTATCTCCCTCGACACCTCCCTCAGAACTTTGTCGCCCAAGCTTAAGATTATCGAACTTTGGGTCATATCCAGTATGTCGATCTTCTCCTTCTCGGTCATGTTGGTCGGCAATGCCTCCGACCTTTGCAAGGCTTCTGTAACATCCTGCTGAACAATAGAGCTCTCATCTTTACTCTCCATAGGCCGAATTCGTTTTTCCCGTTGAATTTCAAAATGTCAAATTTGGCGGAACTCATTGTCATTGCTAGGATTTCTTCTAATGAATTCTACCTGCTGCCCTTCCAAGAACTATGTTGAAATCACCAAAATGTTGTACTATATTATAGCAACCAAAAGTTTTCAGCCTAAACCTGCCTTTTAACGCCTTGCTGTCCAAGAAATTCTCACCAAATTTCTTATCTTCTCTCCGTGAACTCCACTGCCTTTGCCAACCGAATGGAGAGCTTCGATCCCTTCTGGCAGAGATCACACATGTTCACCGAAGAAAACTTCCTATTTTGTGCTTGCGCCTCCTTCCCGCAAGCACTCCTCTGTGTCCAGTGGAACAAATCAGGAATTCATCCTATGCCTCTCGCACAAGAATAACTACCTCTCTAGAGTCGTCGCGCCTCGCCAAACTGCTCAGATCCTCCTACTTCGCAAACTCTCGAACAGGGAACTCTCTGTATCCTTCTCTGCGCGATCTCCGCCTCTTCCCTCTGGCCGAGCTGCTCGCATAACCGAACTCCTGCTCTGAAATTCTCTGCTGACAGCCTTGTTGCAAATTTTCTGCCCTCGCTCGCGGACTGTTCCTTCTCCGTCTCGTCGAACCACACAACCTGCGGTGCGAATCTAGTCGAACAAAGCTTCCACTGCTCACTGAATATGTCGCAATTCGGCTGCCTGCGACGCGATCCGCTTGCTCCTCTGTTCGTGAATATCGAACTCCTCTTCTTCATCACTGGCTGTGAACACCTTTACGCGGACACCTCTAACCAAGAAGTATGGATCTTCCCACAGACAGCGCCAATTGTTGTGAGATATGTATTTCTTGGCATATAAATGAAACACAAAGAACACAAGCAAACACGGATCGTTTACATGGTTCGATCCAACTGGATCTACGTCCACGGAAGAGAATCAATCAAATAGTTCACTAAGACAAAAGAAATGGAGAATACATAGCTTATACATAGAGATGAACCCTCATCTTCCTTCTATGGCCTCCATCTCAAGCGACACCTTGATACAAGGCCTTAAGATGCTCTCCTCCTCTCTAGCTCTCTAGCTATTCTCTCCTCCTTTGTGGTAGATTAAGACCTCTTCCCTTGCTCTCCTAAGTCACACACCCTCTCTATTTATATAAGCAAGAGAGTGGTAGGTGGGAGGTTGGTGAGCGGTACCACATTACAAAAGTACCATTTTACCTTAGTTCAATAATTGAGGGTCAAAATAACAGTGCTCGATACTTTAACTTGATTGGACAACTGAGCAGCCTACAACACTGTAGGTTAATATAACTGGTCAACTTGGTTGTCCACCCCAGTGATGCGCCAAAACGTACCATAAAGTTGGTCCTACAACGTAAGTGCACGTGTCATGTAGGATGCAGTATAAGAGTGTCTATCGATTTCACGAGGAAAGTGTTAGCAATTAAAACCCCCTTAAAAAGCTACAGCTTACTACTTTAGTGAACCTAGCTTGACATGTTGGCAAAGAAGGTTTATTTCCCAAGATTGCAACAAAAACAGAGTAAATTATAGGCAACAGAAAACAAAAACAACTGGAAAGATCTTGTGAGTTCCTTCAAGAATGATGAGGCTTGTGCCTCTGTGATTCGAGGATCATGGTGATTATGGCTTTCCTAAATATTGTCATTCATGATTGTTATCAATCGAGGATAAATTACTCCTTATGCATGTGTCTAGTTCAAAAGAAGTCTAGAATCCATGAAGTTGAAGCTTTCTCAATCCCTAAAGCATTTTGCATAACTGTTTCGATCCATTAGAATGATTACAAAATTCCATTGGAATGTGTACATTCTCTCGGAATTCTATGGTTAACAATTCGTTTCCACAACACAAATGTTAGAGGTCCTAGGTTCTAGACTAGGAGTAAATGAATTTCATAGGTAACCAATGATATTCAACCAAGAAAGTACAAGAAAATGCTAACGAAAAAACATTCAGAAAAATCACGATAAATCCACTACCCCTATATCAGAGCGACACAAGCCACACATCGTGAAGAAAGCCATGGTAAGAAAAAAACTATGCAAGATTTCATTATATGAAACGAAAACATGTTAAACTTATAATAAATTGTCTTCTCCAGAATAACAACGATCATTCCTCTCATACAGATATCTCACAACTCACAAAATAAAGAAAAACTCACCCTTCAAGGTTCACCCCAAGAGAGGAGGAAGTCCTTAAGAAAAACACTCAAATTCTCCCCAAAATTTACCTCCATCAACATCAAACTCTTCTCTAGACCAGTATTTGCTCCAAGAAGCTTTAAAATTCATTCTTATAGCTAGAACCATGGATTTAGCAAGCAAATTTCCTTCCTAAAGTGTTTTCTCGCTCGTCAGTGTGGTCACGCCCCAAAGCTAGTATAGTCACGCCATAGTGTTAAAGGGTGGCGTGGTCATGCCGCAGGTCTGCCAAACTTGGCATGGTCACACCGGATCTGGTGTGGTCACGCCGCAGCTCTTCGATAGGTGTTGTGGTCACACCACTTACATGTGTGGTCACACAGCTTTAGGTCACATTATTGTTTTAAATACATGCATCTTGCACAATATCAACATAAAACATTTTTCAAGTGTAAATGCGTGGTAACTGAGTAAAAAAACATGTAAAATGCAGTGAAAATATAGGTAAAATCACATAAAATTGACAAATGTCGCTCGGTTGGTCGACTTAGCGGGTGGATTTCAAGAAATTGGTATGTCAAGATCTCTTAGACTTGTTAGCTTCTTCTCCTACTCAAAAAGAATATTTATTTGTGTACATAATTATCTTTCACTCTCTGAGTTGGCATAAAAACTTTATTACACCATCTTTTCTTTTTAATATTCACAAAGAACCGATCCTCAACATTTACGAGTAATGGAGCAATTCTTCTTCCTAAAGTAAAGATTTTTAGATAATCAACCTAAATTATACTAAATATGTATATACACAAAGATAAATTTTTTTTGGCTTAAACAAAATCCTATAGATATGCCTTATTTTATTTCTTAATAAATAAGAAGGTAAAAAATTTACACTAAAATTATTATTAAAATAAATAAATAATTTCTTATTGAAAATCTTGATTAATTGTCTTGTACAACTAAACTTATATTTATTAACAATGTCCAGAGATGAACTTTCTCTTCATGATTTTTAAATGCGGANTATATATATATATATATATATATATATATCATATTTTACTCAATACAGTTAAAAATTAACTAAAATAGTATCAAAATTTTTTTAAAAAAAATTAGCGCCCACCAAAAATTGAATTTTCTCAAGCAATGGAAAATCTGAACCATCAAATAGGCGATATTGGTCTGGTGGATCGAGTCCACGGATTATGCACTTAAGGATTTGTTCTTAACCGTGTCAACGTAGTCATTAGTATTATATTATGGGAGGTGACGAGCTACAGAACTTTCTGCTATGTAGAATGACCTAGCAAATATCTCTGAAGCTCTTTAGCCTTTACACAAGTTCTTTAGAACAAGCTAATCAAGCTTGAGTCTTCTAAACCCTCAAATCAAGCACATATCTGGCCACCTCACCAAGTTCGATGAACAGTTAACATCCCTAAGCTTATTTTCTCTTCTTTAACAAAATCAATCTCGGATTATAGAAAAAATATAACATCAGTACTACGCACGTAAAATAACATGTGTAGCCAATGAAATAACGTCACGACGCCCTGCGCGACAGAGAAAAAAAAAAACGGCGCAGTAACACGGGAAATATTTCCCCCCGTGTTATTCATATGTTATCGTGATTTTATTGGCTACGCACATTATTTCTACGTGCGTAGTACTGATGTAATACTTTTTCCAGATTATATGAGTTCACGAATTACATGAGATCGTACATCACAAAAAGATTCAATAATTAGAAATTTCGGCCGATTTATCAAAATTTAATTTCTTAATTCTGCAACTCAAAATGGAAAGCATGGACAAAATGTTAACCAAAGAACGCCTTGAGCTTTAGCAGAAGCTTATAGTTTCTTTTTGCAGAAGTTTCGCTCTCATCTGCCTGAAGTTTGAAAAATTGTGGATCAAAATATTAATTATGTTTGTTTATAAAGAGCTAAAAAAAATTGCAAGNCTAAGCTTATTTTCTCTTCTTTAACAAAATCAATCTCGGATTATAGAAAAAATATAACATCAGTACTACGCATGTAGGGTAACATGTGTAGCCAATGAAATAACGCCACGACGCCCTGCGCGACAGAGAAAAAAAAAACGGCGCAGTAACACGGGAAATATTTCCCCCCGTGTTATTCATATGTTATCGTGATTTTATTGGCTACGCACATTAATTCTACGTGCGTAGTACTGATGTAATATTTTTTTCAGATTATATGAGTTCACGAATTACATGAGATCGTACTTCACAAAAAGATTCAATAATTAGAAATTTGGGCCGATTTATCAAAATTTAATTTCTTAATTCTGCAACTCAAAATGGAAAGTATGGATAAAATGGTAACCAAAGAACGCCTTGAGCTTTAGCAGAAGCTTATAGTTTCTTTTTGCAGAAGTTTCGCTCTCAACTGCCTGAAGTTTGAAAAATTGTGGATCAAAATATTAATTATGTTTGTTTATAAAGAGCTTAAAAAAATTGCAAAACCATTGTTGATGCACTAAGAAATAAAAATCTCAGCTCGACTATACAGCATATTTGTTGAAAATAAAATAAAAATTCTAAGATCTAAATTAAGTGTTAATAGATAAGTAAAATGCATGATAAATTAATATTATATTCATGTCTAAGCAAATGTAAGTTGAGGTCGCTAATATATATATCTTAAAATTTTAAAAGGTGGATGAGTGTAATAAATGGCATAATTAGCCTTTTTTTATGGGTACATGCACAATTTCACCTTTGCGTAGGGTTGTAAATGGACGCAGCTTGGTTGACCAATGAGATTGGTCTGATCAGCCACCCCGGTCTGGTCGATTGATCACTTAGGTCCAACATGACGCCCCGACCCAGTCAACAGATCACGTTGCAGTCAACCGATCACATATGTTCGAACAGTCGCCCCAGCCCCGTCGACCGATCACTTAGGTCCAACAGATGCCCTGTCCCGATCTCCTGATCGCTTTGGTCTAATTGGGCGTCCCGACTTGGTGGACCAATTACTTCGGTCCAGTAGGCTACCTTAGCCCGACTTAGCTTGTTGGTTACTTTGCTCTGAGTTGACCACATTGGTCGACCCAGCAGGTCGAACAACCAATTCCACTTGCATAATATGTGTTTTACATGTGCATTAGCATTGATTGCATGACCTTGCATTAGCACATTCATTACTTGCACTTTTATGATGCACCTTTGATAGTACACCCTCATATGCTCGCGACGAGTATTTGTGCCTCCCAGCGACACACTATTATATATATCTACTGTGTGCAATCCTTATGTCATTTAGCACCACATCACAATCACACTTACACTTGTGCACTTCCGCATAATTGTCTTGCATGACATCTTATATGTCTATGTCATTGTCGGCGCTATTTTTTGGTTGGAGGAGTTGCCCGTAAGAAGTTGTCAGTCACCAGAATCAAAATCATGTCACCCACTTCAGAAGGACGTTTTAATTTACATATATATTTAGTTTTAGAAAAATATGAAATCAAACTGATCCCATATTTTTCATAGTTTAAATGAAGGAGCACTGCACCACAAATCATGTATCTATCCTGAAGGATAAACACAAGACTTGAGGATGAGACTCGATCGAATAAACAAAGGAATATATGACATCTGTTTGGTCNCCTAAATTATACTAAATATGTATATACACAAAGATAAATTTTTTTTGGCTTAAACAAAATCCTATAGATATGCCTTATTTTATTTCTTAATAAATAAGAAGGTAAAAAATTTACACTAAAATTATTATTAAAATAAATAAATAATTTCTTATTGAAAATCTTGATTTAATGTCTTGTACAACTAAACTTATATTTATTAACAATGTCCAGAGATGAACTTTCTCCTCATGATTTTTAAATGTGGACGACCGCCCATTACGGTTGGTTAGGATTGTATGATGTGGTAAATATTAGATTAGTGTAGTTTGATTTTTCTACTAGTGATAGACTGCTTTTGATTAGTTTCTCTCTCTTATTGGGCTACCAAGTGACTATGTCAAATAATTTTAGCAATGAATGATGTATGGTGATGTAGCCTAATGGTGTCAGCTAATAATATATGAAAAATAGATTGGCCTTCAAGTGAATATGGTGGGAAACATAAGATTTTCTCTCATGAGTCATTAGTACTTTGACAGACTGTAAATGACAGCTAGTCGTCACCTCTCTTATGAGATCTTAGGTGTAGTGGACAGCTTAGCGCCCTCGTCACGGACCGAGGGTCCCACTGGACAATGGAGAGTCCACACACCTGACAGACAATAATCTGCTCTTGTACCACTTTTCGGCCCTACACCTAGTAAATGTGGGACTTTTTGTCCGTGACATAGTGCTCGATAGGATAACTCGATTGGACAACCCAGCAGCCTTGAACCCTTTAGGTTAACTCAACCGATGAATAAGAAGGCAAAAAAGTTTATTTCTTGATAAATAAGAAGGCAAAAAAGTTTACACTAAAAGTATAATTAAAATAAATAAATAATTTCTTAATGAAAATCTTGATTTAATGTCTAGTACAACTAAAAATTATATTTATTAATAATTTTCAGAGATGAACGCAGCCACCTCCATTTTTAAAATGGGACGACCACTAATTAGCGTTGATTAGTCTTGCTTGACGTGGTAAGGATTAGATTAGTGAGGTTTGATTTTTCTTCCAGTCAGAGGCTNAGGAGTTTCAAAGGGTAGGACTTTTCAATGAGATCGGACGTAGATGTGTGAAATGAGATTGGTTCAAATTTGAAACATTTTGTTGTAGAGTCCAAAAAAGGAAGAACTAGGCGATGTCATAGATCTAGAGGAGAACCCCGGTGACTTCCCAAGCTAGCCTAATGTTTGGCTTCATTTCTGAGGAGAAATATTAGGTGTTTCATCCTACCAATTTTATTAGTTAGGGCTTACATTCGTGTGAAACGATCACACAATTAGCCTGGAAGATGTGAGGATTTAGGTCGTGACAAACAACAACCTCGAAATCCTAAGACGAGTTAGAGCTTATATTGTATAACAGGTCTATACAATGGCCTAAAGATAATATGAGGATTTACGTTGCATAAGCAAGCAACATCAAAGTCATATGGCTTTGTTGTTTATATCTAAGGAAGAAAGATTGGTTTATCTGGGGAAGACAGGTTTTGCTGTTGAAGATGATCGTTTTGCCCACCATGCTAGCACCAAGCTCCTTGCCGCGACGAGTTTGAGTTTTCTGGTGTGTCAAGTTATGATGTCAAATCAGGTAGCCCTATGGTTGAAGTTCTTTAAATTTTATGGGAGCATTTTAAAGTTGATTGGAGCGACACCGGTTAGGATCCTACGGTTCCCTCATTCCGACACCACAATTTTCTATTGGATTCACTTAGTTCAAATGGATTTACTAAACTCAACTTAATTTGTTCCATAATTTCATTTAGACAGTGGGAAGTCTCGTTAGCAACCGTAGATTACCTCCTCCAAGGAATTCCCGATCATCCGATAAAGACATCTTAATTTAGTTGCAATTGTAGTTTTGTGTGATGTTTGTGATTAAATTTTGAGTTGTTTTATATTTTGAATGTTGTGGCGGTGAATTTTATCTTGGTTGATTTAGTTTTAGTTTTGGTTTTGGTTTTGGTTTTGGTTTTTTGGATACATGGTGACACCGTTGTTTAGCTTGCGAGTTTGTATAATCATAAAGTATAGCATGAAAGTACAAGAAAGACGATGCTGAAAACTATAAAAACGTACCTGGCGAGTCTTCTCGTTCAACCACCTGAAACTTAAAATGCATGTCACGGTAATTTATATGAAGCGGGGAAGTAAAATTTTGATGACCTACCTAACCTTAGGTCATATCTTGGTGGGTCCTTAAGAGTTTAATTAAAGATGATTTTGTTAAGCAAAATATATTAAGTTTAGTAGATCTCCGAGGTATCTAACAGATCTAGAGAAAGAAGTAGATACGTGCTACTCTCTCGCTGTCTGGTGGAAAATCCCGAGTTCTTTTAAACTTATTATGTTGCTTAATAATTCATCCTGTAAATACTCTTAATGCTCAGTGAGCATTGATGTCTCAATTATCCCTAAGAACAGGGTAATTATCACTCGTAATTCAATTTAAGAATTATGTTCGTTTCTACCAGTTAACCCCTTGTGTTTTAAACATCCAAATATGTTAATTAGAATCAAAGGTTTCTCATTTATTTTTCTGAAATTAGACCTAAATGTTAATTAAGGCTAAATTTCCAAAATTACACGTTTGACCCTAAGGCTCTATCACTTCATAATTCATCAAATTTAATCCAAATGTNTGTTAATTAGAATCAAAGGTTTCTCATTTATTTTTCTGAAATTAGACCTAAATGTTAATTAAGGCTAAATTTTCAAAATTACACGTTTGGCCCTAAGGCTCTATCACTTCATAATTCATCAAATTTAATCCAAATGACCTTGAAATTTTTGCATTACCTCACTCATGGGCCAATTGAGATATCAGAGGAGAAAGTATGATTTTTCAAAATTTAATTTAATTTATGTAATTATTCTAATGAAAAAATAGGATTTTTCAAAGAAAATTCCTAAATTGACCAAGGTAAATCCTAATTCCTTGAAATTTTTACTGAAGGTAGGCTTAGCTCAGGAAAGCCTGGACCAAATTGCATGTTTTTTGGATTTTTATTTGAATTTTAAGATCTATTTTAAGTTATGGGGTGTTTATTAATTACAAAATAGTTTAAATGTGGAAAATTAAGTTTTATATTTTTATTAGATCTCTCTGATGTCAAGGGACATAGAGAAATAAATTTCATATTTTTCTGATTTTTCTTTGAATTATTGGAATTATTTTAGTAAAAACCCATTTTTAGCCTTTAAAAATTATTTTAAGCTTAAAATTTCAATATCTTTATTTAGAAAATCAGGGAAAATATCTTAATTGTTCCTAAGTGCTTAGGAAGCAATTTAGAATATTTTCATGAATTTTATTATTTTTGTGATTTTTATCATTTTTTAAATATTTTAAATATTTAAAATAGACTAAAAATTAAGTTTTTATTTTTAATTCAAAATTTATATTTATAAAATTTCTTTGATCCCAGAGAACTCCAAAAACCAATTTTTATAATTTTTTAAGTTATATTTTGATTTTTAAAAAATCATTTAAGTGCTGAAAATGTTAATTAACTTGAAAAATCAATTTGAGATATTAAATGAACTCTAAATGTTTTAAAATTTTTATGATGAGTTCTATGGATTTTAAACAACCGTGGAGATTAAAAATTAAGTCATTTAGATGTTTACGTTACCCAAAATTAATTTTCTTTGTGTTTTAGGTTGATGAAGATTAAGTGTATTCTTAATGACTTAACTCATGAAATTATTTCCAAGGGGTCATCTGGCCATAGTGAACCTTTTATATTTTTTTTGGAATTTTCTAAGCAACATGCTAATCATCATGATTAATTTATGCAAATAATAGACATAAACTTGAAAAATATGGATCTTTGTCTAGGAACCTTCTCTGACTTTGAAAAAATCAGAGAATGTTCCCTAAGAAAGAGACAACAATATGCTAAAATTTCAAGTTATGGTGATATTTCTACATGCATGGAGAATCAAAACATTCAAATCAGTGTTTAATTAATTAAAAACAAAATATGCATCCCATGGACTTAAAATTATTTCCACATTATTCTCCTCTATTCACTGAGCAAGTGGGTATTCTTATTTTATTTTTATAATTTTTCTACACTAAGATATGAATTTTTAAAGCTAGGGATCATTTTCTGATTTTTTAAATTCCCTATTTATCTATTTAAACGTGCGGCGCTGACTGGGTCATTGTCAGCTCCGAAGGAATGGGTGGTGCGCTCTGGTTGGACACTGCCATCTATGTAGTCGCTGACTCGGCCCGCGGTTCATGTAAGGAAGCGTTGTCTAGCTCGATCTCATCCGTTCATCCTATACACGCGCGATCGGACGGCTCCCCATCATCGTCCCCGATAGACTGATCCCTTGATCGTCCACACTAAAACCCTATGATCTCGGCCTAGACTCAATCAAATCACTTTAGGTTTGATCCTATGAATTTTTCTAAGTGGGACGAACATATCCATATGGTAATCACACAATTAAATCAAACCTACNCCGATAGACTGATCCCTTGATCGTCCACACTAAAACCCTATGATCTCGGCCTAGACTCAATCAAATCACTTTGGGTTTGATCTTATGAATTTTTCTAAGTGGGACGAACATATCCATATTGTAATCACACAATTAAATCAAACCTAATCAAATGGAGAATCAAAACAGGCTCAGGAGGAAGAGGGGATCAATACCTTGGCTCTAAGAAGTGAAGCTTTGATCAGAGGTGCTCGGTACATTTATTGGGGTCCAAGGAGGCTAGGGATTAAGCCTATGGCCATGGAGCAAAGCCTTGGTAGGAATTCGACCAAGCCCGATTTCAGGTGTTGGTCTAGAGCTATGTTAGGGGCTCTGTGGAAGGGGAATTTGATGGGGCTTTTCCTTCTCTCACTGTGGTGAAGGTGTGGGTGAGTTTAATTTTATTTTTGTGGAGTGTAGGAGTGTAATGAGTTTTGTCCTAGTTTTAGGCAGAGATTCAAGCTCAAAATTGGGCTCCGTCAAGAGGATTCAGGGCAATGTGGTGGTTGGATTACACTGAGGAGGTCTCAAAGAGGCTTTGGGATCAATTTGGGGAAGTCTCTCAGAGGAAATTTCTGCCCTATCTCCATGGCTGTGGAGGGGAGCTTTTTATAAAAATTATTTAAGACTTGCTTNGAGGTCTCAAAGAGGCTTTGGGATCAATTTGGGGAAGTCTCTCAGAGGAAATTTCTGCCCTATCTCCATGGCCGTGGAGGGGAGCTTTTTATAAAAATTATTTAAGACTTGCTGCCATGGTCAATTGGGGGGTGAACGGTGCTGCCTAGGTGAAGGGCAGAGAGGCTCCAACATTTAATTTGGATGAGGTGGCCTCTAGGTTTGAATTGGGTTTAATACCTTGGAGGTGGCTCTTGGTTTTGGCTTTTTCAGCGACTAGGCCGGCCAGCCATGGCAGGGGGAGGTGGCTAGGAGCTCAGGGAACCCAGGGGAATATGTCACAACAATTTAATGTGTTTAGACTTTATTTTGGCAAAAATATCCTAAGCTTAAGAAAATATGGAATGGAATCCCTTAATTTAGGGGACCCTTGGTCCATGGCTTAGTTTAGGTGGTTTTAAGATGTTTAGGCTGGCCACTAGGGTCCAACTAATGGCTTTGGAGTCATTAATTTGGTGACTTTAGGGTAGTTAGACCACCTTTAGTTCATGCATTCAAGTGATCAAAGCTTGGGTTTAGGCTAAGCTAGCCATGTTNATGTCACAACAATTTAATGTGTTTAGGCTTTGTTTTGGCAAAAATATCCTAAGCTTAAGAAAATATGGAATGGAATCCCTTAATTTAGGGTACCCTTGGTCCATGGCTTAGTTTAGGTGGTTTTAAGATGTTTAGGCTGGCCACTAGGGTCCAACTAATGGCTTTGGGGTCATTAATTTGGTGACTTTAGGGTAGTTAGACCACCTTTAGTTCATGCGTTCAAGTGATCAAAGCTTGGGTTTAGGCTAAGCTAGCCATGTCAATTGGCCCAATTGATTGATCAACATTGTGTAGATGATTTTTATGAAGATTTTTGGTGAAGAATTGAAATGATTTTGAGTTCAATTGGAGGGTCAATTTGAAGGATTTTTGAAATTTGGTCAATTTGGGCATGTTGGGCTAGACATGGGTCTAGGTTGGGCTATACTTGGGCTAAGTCCAAATTGAATGGTTCAAATGATCAAGGGAGATGTTGTGAAGATTTTTAATGAAGGAATGGAGTAGAAATTTTGGGGCTAAGGCCATCAATTTTGTGAGATTTTGAGAAATGGCCAATTTTGGGGCAAATTTGGGGGTTTTTTAAACTTAGATTAAAATCAAATGAAATTGAGGCCTCATCAAGGCCATTTTAAGGTCAAGTTTGATGTATGGGAATATTATGAAGGTTTTTCAACACAAATTGTGGCAGGTTGAGTAGGCCATGGGTTCAATTTGGCAGAACAAGNGTCAAGTTTGATGTATGGGAATATTATGAAGGTTTTTCAACACAAATTGTGGCAGGTTGAGTAGGCCATGGGCTCAATTTGGTAGAACCAAGTCATGGGGCCAAAATTGGGGTTTTGATCTAAATCAAAATTGGGTTTAAATCATGGACCAATTGGGATTGTATTTGGTTTATAATTGTCATATAAAGAGTGAAATTGAGTTTAGAATTTAAATTGGGGTAAATTGAGACCAATTTGATAAACATTTTGAGGTGATTTAGGGAAAATATGGGCCTTTAAAAGGCAATTTGGGGGTTTTGGTCAAAGATGGTCAAATTGGCCAAATTGGGTCATGTGGTAGTTGAGGAAAATAAAATTGAAAATATTTGAGAGGTTTTAAGAATTTTAGGAAATTNAAGGCAATTTGGGGGTTTTGGTCAAAGATGGTCAAATTGGCCAAATTGGGTCATGTGATAGTTGAGGAAAATAAAATTAAAAATATTTGAGAGGTTTTAAGAATTTTAGGAAATTTTTGGAATTTTTGGAATTTTGGGGTAAGGAGGGGTATTTTGGTAATTTGGCAAATTTTGGTGATTTTGGGTAGTTTGGGTATTTTCAAGGTGTTTGAAATGACTTTTGAACCAATCTGGGTATTTTGAGTAAATTTGGGAATTTTGTGGGTAAATTTGAAAATTTTGGCCAAATATGGGGTTCCCAAGGGTATTTAGGTAATTTGGGGGAGTTTAGGAGCAAAAAATTATGTTGGGTATCTTGGTAGAGTTGGAGTGCCAACCACCATCAATAAGTCATGGACCAATGGAAACACCATTCTAGGTCTTCATGTAGTGGTCTTAGCTAAACCCTAGCCTAAGGCTAGTGGGTTTAGGGGACCACCTACATGAGTATCCCAACAGTATCAAAGGACCAAAGCCTAGAAGTTTAAGTTTAGGATTGTGAGTGATTGTGGGTGAGAGTGAGTGCCTTAAGTTCTAGACCAACACCCAGGGTCAACCCTAAGGTCCAACAGTCCTGAGGGTGACTCATCTTGAGTTCCCCCATAATGACCCCTCGTACTAAGTGTTGGAGGTTACGACCAATATGTGGAATTTCAAGTTGAGTAGAGAAGAGTTTGGAATTTCTAATGGTGAGGGTTCCTTTTCTAGTTTTCTAAGAATAGTCAATAGGAAAGTCCTATGTCTAGACATTAGGCTACTAAAGCGGAAAACTNGACGCCTCTTGTTATTGTTCTCTCCTGAATTAATTTTTGAGATACATGCCTATATATATGCACACACACACACACATGTTCTATTACAAGGGGAGTGTGTGATGGTTTCTACTAATCTTTTTCTTGCAAGTGCCATTTAGCTCCCCTGATAAAAAGTTACGGCTTATTATAAGTTGCATGTTTGTTGGTTTTTCTGCTAACATTATTTTCATGCAGGTTGAGTCATTTTTTTATCTTTTCCTTTTTACTTTTAGAGTTCTGGGAGAGTCTTCTATTATAAATAAAGTATGGGCATGAGTTCCAAGACACCAGGCAGATTGAATCATGTGACAAGGATCAGAAGCTGCTCGTTCGTATCTCATACCATAAATCTAAATCTCATTTATGTATAGAATTCAGACCAGGCGTACACTTATGCAGAGCTTGGACGCCTTTTTTTTTTNGTTCCAAGACACCAGGCAGATTGAATCATGTGACAAGGATCAGAAGCTGCTCGTTCGTATCTCATACCATAATTCTAAATCTCATTTATGTATAGAATTCAGACCAGGCGTACACTTATGCAGAGCCTGGAAGCCTTTTTTTTTTGGATATGTCACTGACCCAGCGACACTGGTCTTTTAGTATTTCATATTTGGTTTGTTTTCTTATTTTTCTTTTATGTTTGTATGCTTGGATTGTTTTCCTTATTTCTTTCTAGTTTATCTGGGCTGCTGCGATGAATATAATTTAGGATCTTTAGGGTCGTAAAATTGTAATTTTTTCTTTAAAAAAATCATAATCTAAATTTAGGATTAAAATTGTCAAGATTTTTCAAAACCTATTTTTTATTTTTCTACTTGGACTTCGGGTTGGATTTTAAATGGGTTTCATAACATTCTCTCACCCAAATCATAAATAATATGACATTCACAATATTTAAGGACTACTCTAGATAACTGCATCATTTTACATGACTTGAGGAAAAGTCCTCATACTTTTCCAACCTGACTAGCCCAGCATAGATTTCTACTTGGGTTGATGCCTAGTACATTTAGGTTTTCTAGAAAGCTCCCTGACCCAAGCATGTTGTAAGTTCTTTTGTTGGGAGTGTTTTTAGCATTATAGCTAAACCTCCTTTTCTCTTCTTTTCCAGTGGCATCCTTATCATTTCANCTCATACTTTTCCAACCTGACTAGCCCAGCATAGATTTCTACTTGGGTTGATGCCTAGTACATTTAGGTTTTTTAGAAAGCTCCCTGACCCAAGCATGTTGTAAGTCCTTTTGTTGGGAGTGTTTTCAGCATTATAGCTAAACCTCCTTTTCTCTTCTTTTCCAGTGGCATCCTTATCATTTCGGCGAATATAAGTCCTACTTCTTGAAGCTCCACCTGATAATAATAGGGTAAAGTTCATTCTGTTGACCCTAAAGTAACTGAGGTTCTTGCAAACAAGTCAATTTATGTATTGATCACCGGGGATCTCTTATCGTGTTGGGTCGTCTACTTTCACGACTAGGTAAACTTAGGGTTCTAGTAGCTTAGAATGAGGGGTCTGTGGTGCCCCGACCGACTACTTCTACCTATTAGAGATTACTCATCATTTCCTCTGACAATCCACTTTGAACCCTGTTGCTCTTGCTCT
This sequence comes from Phalaenopsis hybrid cultivar, assembly GCA_002079205.1. Lineage (NCBI taxonomy): Eukaryota > Viridiplantae > Streptophyta > Magnoliopsida > Asparagales > Orchidaceae > Phalaenopsis > Phalaenopsis hybrid cultivar. The sequence goes on along the minus strand of JXCR01100678.1, from coordinate 71,579 downwards.
CATTGATATCATCTTAATGACAAGATTACCAATGAGATACCACCCATTTAGGTTTCAATGATTTGTCCCATACCCTTATAGCTCAAATATGCTTTGACATATCGGGATTCTCGGTCAAGATGATTTGAATTTTTGCAGACTCTGTATGTCGATGAGTTTGTTATCCATGNCCACCCATTTAGGTTTCAATGATTTGTCCCATACCCTTATAGCTCAAATATGCTTTGACATATCGGGATTCTTGGTTTTGAATTTTTGCAGACTCTGTATGTCGATGAGTTTGTTATCCATAAGGGACCATGAGAGACTCAATCTCGACAATGCTTGCATTGGATCTTGTGGAAGAAGCCAAAGCACAATCAACCACGAGGCGGGAAGAATACAAGAGGAGAACCGCCTGGTGCTACAAGCGACACGTCCAAAAAGCTTTCTACCTCTGAGATCTGGCATAGAAGAAGGTTGAATCCACAGCACAAGGTCAAGCGGTTGGAAAGCAAGACCATACGTGGAGCGGGCCCTACATCATTGACACCAGGCGAGACTCANAAGAATACAAGAGGAGAACCGCCTGGTGCTACAAGCGACACGTCCAAAAAGCTTTCTACCTCTGAGATCTGGTATAGAAGAAGGTTGAATCCACAGCACAAGGTCAAGCGGTTGGAAAGCAAGACCATACGTAGAGCGGGCCCTACATCATTGACACCAGGCGAGACTCGNGCATCATAAATATAAAAATACATTCAATTAAAGTACAATTTCATTTAAAATATGGGTAAATTAAAGAATAACTTAAGTATATCAAAAGACATATGCGTCCACATCATTTGGCTTTGCCCGAAGCTTGAAGACATCCAGCCGTGACACCAATTCCAANAAAAGACATATGCGTCCACATCATTTGGCTTTGCCCGAAGCTTGAAGACATCCAGCCGTGACACCAATTCCACATGGTTAAGTGTGAATAGAAGATTGGCACAATGTGGCATCAAGGTCGCTCAGCCTTGCCTAAATTTTGAAGATAGCCAGTCATAGCAACATGGTTGTCCGCTAAGAGCTAATAGAAGGTTGGCAGGTCGTTGTGCAAAGATCGTCTGACCTTGCCCAAACATAAAGACCACCAGTCGTGACACCATGAACTCTAGTTGAGCATGAATACAAGATTGGCAGACCATGGCGCCAAGACCACCCAGCCTTGCCCGAGGTTTGAAGACTGTCAACCATGGAGCCAAGAACGCTCGGCTGAGTGTTAATAGAATGTTGTCAGACTGCGATTTCAAAATTGCCCGGTATTGGCCAAAGTTTAAAGTCATCTAGCCATGGTGACAAGTTCGCCATGCTAAACACAAATAACAAATTGACATACCACTACACCAAAGTTGCCCGAGTGTGAACAAAATTAAAAAGTGGCAAGCCGCTGTGTCATTACTATCCGACGTAGCTTAATAATATAAACGACAACTGGATGACATGACAATTTGCCATAAGCAAAATTAAAAAGTAACTGGCTATGACGCTAAGTTTGGAGCTTTCCCAAACCATTCATTCACATACATATAAGATACTTCGTTCAAAGAAGGATATGCCACAAAAGTGGAAAGAATAAATTAGACAAAAAAGAATAGAAAATGAACAAAAGTTCTATTTATTTCATCAAAATATATATAGAATTTTCTTATAAATACATGTGTGCTCTCTGTCCCAGCATGTCTGGATGTTGCTGACATTTTTCCAAAGAAAAAAACTCAATAAATGAAGTTTATAGAATAGATCCTGGTGACTACAGGTTCGCAAACACCACTCGCTTCATCTCCATCAAGATTATCCTCCTTTTACTCTTCATCATCAGAATCGATGAAAAGCATGGCAAACTGGTCCATGTTTATCCACTTGGGCTCCAACAACCCACCCTTCACAAAAGTGCTTTGCTGCAATATCCAGGACAACTTGGATCTGCTCTAATATCGCCAGCAAGTAATCTCCTCTAGAGATAATTTCGGGCATTTCATCCTTCAGATCTTTATTTTGAGCTATCAGTGCGGTGTTGTTTTACTCANATTTCCTCAATTTCCTCTCTTAAATCTATGTAGAACAAGAGTTCCTACTCCCACCTACTGTCCTTAAAGAATTTCATTACTTGAAACTTCTTCCCTACTCCTAAGATTTCTAAAACTCTCCGTCTGAACCGTCAAAACTTGTAAAATAACTCACAAATTCAAGCAAAAAGCAACTGTCTGAACTGTGACACCTAGGCACCCAGCCTGCGGCGGCTAGGCACTGGGCTATCTGTCTGCTCGAAAAGCTTGGGCTCTTAGGTGCCAGAAACTAGTACCAAGGTGTTCAACTGTAACAACTTGGTGCCCAGAAGTGAGCACCTAATCACTAGACCACAATCAGCACATTTGCTCCATTTGATTATGTTTCACTCTGATTTAGTCCACAATCATTTTTATGCTCCTACATGTTATACATGCATCATAAATATAAAAATACATTCAATTAAAGTACAATTTCATTTAAAATATGGGTAAATTAAAGAATAACTTAAGTATATCAAAAGACATATGCGTCCACATCATTTGGCTTTGCCCGAAGCTTGAAGACATCCAGCCGTGACACCAATTCCAAATGGTTAAGTGTGAATAGAAGATTGGCACAATGTGGCATCAAGGTCGCTCAGCCTTGCCTAAATTTTGAAGATAGCCAGTCATAGCAACATGGTTGTCCGCTAAGAGCTAATAGAAGGTTGGCAGGTCGTTGTGCAAAGATCGTCTGACCTTGCCCAAACATAAAGACCACCAGTCGTGACACCATGAACTCTAGTTGAGCATGAATACAAGATTGGCAGACCATGGCGCCAAGACCACCCAGCCTTGCCCGAGGTTTGAAGACTGTCAACCATGGAGCCAAGAACGCTCGGCTGAGTGTTAATAGAATGTTGTCAGACTGCGATTTCAAAATTGCCCGGTATTGGCCAAAGTTTAAAGTCATCTAGCCATGGTGACAAGTTCGCCATGATAAACACAAATAACAAATTGACATACCACTACACCAAAATTGCCCGAGTGTGAACAAAATTAAAAAGTGGCAAGCCGCTGTGTCATTACTATCCGACGTAGCTTAATAATATAAACGACAACTGGATGACATGACAATTTGCCATAAGCAAAATTAAAAAGTAACTGGCTATGACGCTAAGTTTGGAGCTTTCCCAAACCATTCATTCACATACATATAAGATACTTCGTTCAGAGAAGGATATGCCACAAAAGTGGAAAGAATAAATTTGACAAAAAAGAATAGAAAACGAACAAAAGTTCTATTTATTTCATCAAAATATATATAGAATTTTCTTATAAATACATGTGTGCCCTCTGTCCCAGCATGTCTGGATGTTGCTGACATTTTTCCAAAGAAAAAAAACTCAATAAATGAAGTGTATAGAATAGATCCTGGTGACTACAGGTTCGCAAACACCCCTCGCTTCATCTCCATCAAGATTATCCTCCTTTTACTCTTCATCATCAGAATCGATGAAAAGCATGGCAAACTGGTCCATGTTTATCCACTTGGGCTCCAACAACCCACCCTTCACAAAAGTGCTTTGCTGCAATATCCAGGACAACTTGGATCTGCTCTAATATCGCCAGCAAGTAATCTCCTCTAGAGATAATTTCGGGCATTTCATCCTTCAGATCTTTATTTTGAGCTATCAGTGCGGTGTTGTTTTACTCATAGGCAAGGTCTTTGCCCCCATGCATGTGTCAAATCCTTAGATTTCCTTCGCATGTGAAGAATTTCTAGAATGTTTTTTCTCTTTCCCTCTGCCACCCCGGCCATCATCTAGTTAGCAGCATACCTCTTCTTTTCTTCATGAATTAGGGCATTCGTCTGGTAGTGAGAAATGGATAGAGCCAGATATTGTACAGGTTGGAGGTCACACACAGATCGGTGTAACTCATGCCTACCAGTGTGGAGTTGAGGCTATCAAATAGAATCACCTTTGCTAAGAAGCTGGGGAGGTCTGGC
>JXCR01100678.1:8054-65594 GCA_002079205.1 Phalaenopsis hybrid cultivar | reverse complement strand
TATATAAAATTTTTATTTATCAAAGTACTTTTGTGTTTATTTTTCATTCATGATAAAAAGCTGTGATTATGTTATTTTCTTAAATTCAAGTACAAATTTATTTATATAATAATAATAAAGAGTATATACATAACTCAAATTATTAAATTAAAATAAAAAAAATAAATTATCTGAAAATGAAATTAACTATTATATGGTTCATTATGATTAAGCTCTGTTATTGTGAATAATTTTTATTCTAAAAAAAANGAATGTTGTGGCGGTGAATTTTATCTTGGTTGATTTAGTTTTAGTTTTGGTTTTGGTTTTGGTTTTGGTTTTTTGGATACATGGTGACACCGTTGTTTAGCTTGCGAGTTTGTATAATCATAAAGTATAGCATGAAAGTACAAGAAAGACGATGCTGAAAACTATAAAAACGTACCTGGCGAGTCTTCTCGTTCAACCACCTGAAACTTAAAATGCATGTCACGGTNCCGAAAGTGAGGTCAACAGTCATGTATGCTTGAAGTTGTGGATTTGTGTCCCCGTGCACCTAACCCACACACACACATCATGTGACCGAACGGTTTGAACATCAAGCATACCCTGTGTGTAATTCTCCACTATGAGAATTACTTCACCTTCTCTTCCTACGACATTGCATCAANCCCACACACACACATCATGTGACCGAACGGTTTGAACATCAAGCCTACCCTGTGTGTAATTCTCCACAGTGAGAATTACTTCACCTTCTCTTCCTACGACATCGCATCAGACAGTCGTAGGTCAATCTTTGGGCTACTGCCTCCATGACGCGCTCGCCCTTTTGGACGACTGCCTCCATGGCACGCCCATCATTCGGGTTGCTACCTCCACGACATACCCACTCTTTTAGGTCACTTCTTCCATGAAAAATCAACTTTTTGGGCCACTGCTCCCATAACACGCAAACCCTTTCAAATTACTAACACCACGACANCTTTTGGACGACTGCCTCCATGGCACGCCCATCATTCGGGTTGCTACCTCCACGACATACCCACTCTTTTAGATCACTTCTTCCATGAAAAATCAACTTTTTGGGCCGCTGCTCCCATAACACGCAAACCCTTTCAAATTACTAACACCACGACGCGCCCATCCTTTCTGTCACTGCTTGTATGACATGCACATCCTTTCGAGTGACTACACCTCATGCACACTCAACCTTTTAGGTTGTTGCCTCCACAACACACTTACCCCTTCGAATCAATGCCTATACTACACACTAATTCTTTTGGTCTCTATCTCCATGGCATGCCCACCCTTTGAGTTCACTGCCTCCACGACACACTCATCCTCTAGGTGCAGCCTCCGTGACACACTCATTCTTTCGGGTTACTACCTCCATGATACACCCATCCTTTGGGATGTTGCCTCCACGAAATGCAAACCCTTTCGAGTCACTACCTCAACAGCCCATCCATCCTTTCGGTCACTGCTTCCATGACACGCCCACGCTTATAGGTCACTACCCACGACACTTCCATTTTTTTGGTCACTACACCCAAAGCACTCCTACCCTTTCGGATCACTAGCACCACAACACACTCATCCTTTAGGTTCTAATTATGCTAAAGATCTAAGAGATCTAACTCGTGTCACCTTACATTTTATGGGTCCACATTTAATGACCTTTATTTTAAAATTATAAAAATATAAATATATTATTGTTTATTATATTCGCTATAATTTTAAAATTATGTAAGTAACAATTTAGACCATATGTAGCGCCAAATCTTTTCAAAATCCACTCTGTGTGACACCCTTTAGATTTCTTGGATCCTTAGAATGTGGTCGGTGTGGCAACCTTGTCAAAGTAATACATTCCTGGAGACTTACCCTTGGCACTTAAATCCTGGTTATGACACTTTTCGGTTAGATAGCATGCTAGACTATGACTAGGGTACTAAGTAGTATTTTCGACGCCTCTTGTTATTGTTCTCTCCTGAATTAATTTTTGAGATACATGCCTATATATATGCACACACACACACATGTTCTATTACAAGGGGAGTGTGTGATGGTTTCTACTAATCTTTTTCTTGTAAGTGCCATTTAGCTCCCCTAATAAAAAGTTACGGCTTATTATAAGTTGCATGTTTGTTGGTTTTTCTGCTAACATTATTTTCATGCAGGTTGAGTCATTTTTTTATCTTTTCCTTTTTACTTTTAGAGTTCTGGGAGAGTCTTCTATTATAAATAAAGTACGGGCATGAGTTCCAAGACACCAGGCAGATTGAATCATGTGACAAGGATCAGAAGCTGCTCGTTCGTATCTCATACCATAAATCTAAATCTCATTTATGTATAGAATTCAGACCAGGCGTACACTTATGCAGAGCTTGGACGCCTTTTTTTTTGGATATGTCACTGACCCAGCGACACTGGTCTTTTAGTATTTCATATTTGGTTTGTTTTCTTATTTTTCTTTTATGTTTGTATGCTTTGATTGTTTTCCTTATTTCTTTCTAGTTTATCTGGGCTGCTGCGATGAATATAATTTAGGATCTTTAGGGTCGTAAAATTGTAATTTTTTCTTTAAAAAAATCATAATCTAAATTTAGGATTAAAATTGTCAAGATTTTTCAAAACCTATTTTTTATTTTTCTACTTGGACTTCGGGTTGGATTTTAAATGGGTTTCATAACATTCTCTCACCCAAATCATAAATAATATGACATTCACAATATTTAAGGACTACTCTAGATAACTGCATCATTTTACATGACTTGAGGAAAAGTCCTCATACTTTTCCAACCTGACTAGCCCAGCATAGATTTCTACTTGGGTTGATGCCTAGTACATTTAGGTTTTTTAGAAAGCTCCCTGACCCAAGCATGTTGTAAGTCCTTTTGTTGGGAGTGTTTTCAGCATTATAGCTAAACCTCCTTTTCTCTTCTTTTCCAGTGGCATCCTTATCATTTCGGCGAATATAAGTCCTACTTCTTGAAGCTCCACCTGATAATAATAGGGTAAAGTTCATTCTGTTGACCCTAAAGTAACTGAGGTTCTTGCAAACAAGTCAATTTATGTATTGATCACCGGGGATCTCTTATCGTGTTGGGTCGTCTACTTTCACGACTAGGTAAACTTAGGGTTCTAGTAGCTTAGAATGAGGGGTCTGTGGTGCCCCGACCGACTACTTCTACCTATTAGAGATTACTCATCATTTCCTCTGACAATCCACTTTGAACCCTGTTGCTCTTGCTCTCATTGATATCATCTTAATGACAAGATTACCAATGAGATACCACCCATTTAGGTTTCAATGATTTGTCCCATACCCTTATAGCTCAAATATGCTTTGACATATCGGGATTCTCGGTCAAGATGATTTGAATTTTTGCAGACTCTGTATGTCGATGAGTTTGTTATCCATAAGGGACCATGAGAGACTCAATCTCGACAATGCTTGCATTGGATCTTGTGGAAGAAGCCAAAGCACAATCAACCACGAGGCGGGAAGAATACAAGAGGAGAACCGCCTGGTGCTACAAGCGACACGTCCAAAAAGCTTTCTACCTCTGAGATCTGGTATAGAAGAAGGTTGAATCCACAGCACAAGGTCAAGCGGTTGGAAAGCAAGACCATACGTGGAGCGGGCCCTACATCATTGACACCAGGCGAGACTCGGGGCATACAAGCTAAAGACCAGCGGAGGAAATGAGGTCTCCAAAACTTAGAGTGGAGACAACTTCAAAAAACTTTTTTCTATAAAGTTAATGAACGACTCACTAATCAAAAACCTTACAATTTTTAAATTAGAAAAATGCTTAGGGAATAGAGAAAAACTAACGAATCAACAAAACATTTCCCTAACGCTTGAGGGATGAAAGAATGGAAGACTGCAGCACAAAGATTGTTTGTCCATGCCCGAAGTTTGAAAACAGTGAGCCATGACGCTAAGACCGCCCAGTTGAGCATAAATAGAAGGTTAGCAGATGATACACCAAAATAATATGTAGTTTAAAGTATATATTTTATGCTTATTTTTTATGATATTGCACTTTAAAGAATGGTAGTTTCTTATTTTTTGCAGGTATATCAATTTTAGGTATTTTGAGCAAAAGTAACGAAAAGGACAAAATTTGGAGCAAAAAAGTGAATTTTTAAATTCTGACGCATGATGCTCCAGATTGGTGCCAGATGCACCAAAACCCAGAACAGCGCAGTCTTCGGCAAATTGGCGCATGATGCGCCAGATTGATGTTAAATGCGCCATTTTACAGAGAGTTGGTGCATGATGTGCTAGATTTGGCGCCAGATGCGTCAGGGACAACTTTTTTGCGGATTAAGGCGGTTCGAGATNACCCAGAACAGCGCAGTCTTCGGCAAATTGGCGCATGATGCGCCAGATTGATGTTAAATGCGCCATTTTACAAAGAGTTGGTGCATGATGTGCCAGATTTGGCGCCAGATGCGTCAGGGACAACTTTTTTGCGGATTAAGGCGGTTCGAGACGAATTTTGCACGGATTTTCAAATGGACTCTTGTTCTAAACACTCTTTGGAGCAATTCAATGCATCTAGACACTTTAGAATGTTTTTTTATGAAGGGATATATCTCTTGGATCAATGAAATGTCTTTTGAATTCAAAAGAGTAACCTTTTGGGCAGAATTTTGGAGAGAATTTTGAATTTTTTTTTGAGGGTGACAGCCTTTGATAAAAGAGAGGGAAGTCTAGGGCTTGAAGAAGAGGAGTTTGGCGTGTGTGAGAGGTGTGTGGCGTGAAGGAAAGTTAGAGAGAGAGAGAGAGAAAGTTAAGGGCTTGAAGATTTTCTTCAAGGATTGTAAGAGGAGAGGGAATGTGAGAGATTTCTTATTCATTGCACTTCTAAGAGAGAATTGAGAGTGCTTGTAAAGAGAAAAGGCTTGGAGAGAACTTTTAGGAGTTTGCTTGAGAAGGATTGTGAGATAATTTGTCTTTTATTTCTTTTATTTTTTAAACTTGTTTTTATGTATGAAGTATGTGTTTTGTCGTATCTTTCTCATGAATTCTGAGTAGTATTTTTTATCCTTCTCCCTACTTTGAGATATGATTTTGTTTTATATGGTTTTAAATGTTAATATTTGTGATGATTTGAACTCCGATCTTCATTTAATTTTTAATCTAGCCAATTGAAATGTTAAAATATGTTAAGAAACATATGTTCTGAAAGGTTTATGATTTCTACAACATGGGGAAAATCACATTTGATTTCATGGGAGAGTATTTTATCCATGGAGTTAGGTGCAAATAAATAAAGAAATATATTTTTTGGATGCAGAATTGGAGATTCTAATGTGACATTAAAATCTTCAATTANTAGGAGTTTGCTTGAGAAGGATTGTGAGATAATTTGTCTTTTATTTCTTTTATTTTTTAAACTTGTTTTTATATATGAAGTATGTGTTTTGTCGTATCCTTCTCATGAATTCTGAGTAGTATTTTTTATCATTCTCCCTACTTTGAGATATGATTTTGTTTTATATGGTTTTAAATGTTAATATTTGTGATGATTTGAACTCCGATCTTCATTTAATTTTTAATCTAGCCAATTGAAATGTTAAAATATGTTAAGAAACATATGTTATGAAAGGTTTATGATTTCTACAACATGGGGAAAATCATATTTGATTTCATGGGAGAGTATTTTATCCATGGAGTTGGGTGCAAATAAATAAAGAAATATATTTTTTTGGATGCAGAATTGGAGATTCTAATGTGACATTAAAATCTTCAATTTTGTTCAGTTGATTAGAAACTGATGCGAGATTGCTAGCTCTCAGGGGAGCGAGTTATAAGAGCTCTAGAGTGGCAGCAGATATCCTCCCAGCTTAACCTCAGAACCAGAGACCAAACTATAGATTATTCAATGTTCTTTATGTACCCGGAAGAGGATAAAGAATAGCATTGCTCTTATTTGGCACAAAACAACTAATATATATATTTTTTCAAATTATTTTAATTTCTTCATAATTCATATATNAGATTATTCAATGTTCTTTATGTACCCGGAAGAGGATAAAGAATAGCATTGCTCTTATTTGGCACAAAACAATTAATATATATATTTTTTCAAATTATTTTAATTTCTTCATAATTCATATACTCATTGTAAATGGGAATGATGTTTTCTTCAATTCAAACTTTCTGTCACAACATCTTAGTTTTAATTTTCATAAATTTATTTTTGAAAGTTTAGCATTTAATATAGTTAACTTTGTCTTTCAACTGTAATTTTAATTAGCATTCACTTGTTACTTAGTATTCAAACTTTGCACTTCACTTTTTGTAGTTTTTAAAAATATACTTTACATTATAATCTTAAGAACTTATTATAAGCATTTCCAACTTCCCTGTGGGATCGATATCTAAGCGATATGTATACTTGCGTTATTTTTAAAGGGGATTTGGCAGTTTAAATATTTTTAAAAGATAAAACTATTTAAACTAAAATTATTTTTGTTGAGATTAATTTGCATTTTTTTTTTGTAACTGTCANTTAAAAGATAAAACTATTTAAACTAAAATTATTTTTGTTGAGATTAATTTGCATTTTTTTTTTGTAACTGTCGTGTGTATTTTGTAATATTGAAAAATATTTACAAAATTAACACACTAAATACACCCGCATCAGCAGACAGTGATGCCATGATCGCATGGTCTTGCCTAAAAATAAAGATCGTTATACTTCTCTGTAGTGACTTTCTGGATAGATTGTAGGTGTTAATTCTAAGGATTATAATGTGGTAGTAACAATAGGAAATAAGAATTACTTACCTGTTTTTGAGTGCATAAATGAGTATGATTCAAATTTAGGTAATTATTTTTGTTTGTCACCCGTGAAACTCCTAATTCAAACTATATCGATATACATCTCTCTAAGTTGCATTGCCTCATGACCATTCACATAATGTAAATATTCTATGTTGTTTCAGCAATACACTTTCGAGTCTTAATGGGTCACAATGAATTTTAACAAGTTATATGACCAGTACAACGTGTAAATTAATTCTAGAGATATGCTCATCATATGANTCGGTCGACCGGGCCGTGGTGGTCGGTCAAACCAAAGTGATACGCTCACCGAGCCGGAGCGGCCTATCGGAGAGAAGTGAAATATTCGTTGGGCCGGGCGACTGGTCGGAGCAAAATGAGAGGCTCACAGGGTCGGGGCGGCCGGTTGGAGCTAAGTGAAATGCTCGCCGGGTCGGGGCGGCCAGTCGAAGCTAAGTAAGATGCTCGCTACCCGGGGTGGTCAGTCGGAGCGAAGTGAAATGCAACATGCATCAAGCAAAAAATGTAATATATAGCAAACAAATATGGAGATAGCAAACTGGGCTCGTGCTAACGGCCTCACCTGGGAGACTTAAGGTTTAGACCCTTCGATGTGCGGCACCGCCGCCTCTTGCTTTGGTGAGGAAATATGGGAAATTTCTCCCTGGATCTCCGAGGGGGAAACTCTCCACGACGTCGCGAAATAGGATAGCTACAAAGCTTTTCCTATTTTTGCGAACTCCTCCAAACTTTGCAAAGCGAGCCAGCTACAAAGCTTCTCTCGCTTTGCCAAGTTCGACCTCCCAACTTCTCCAAGTAAAGTTGGGGAATCCAAAGCAAGGGAAGTGAGGGACTCCGACCTATCAGGACTTGTGCTAAGGTTCGCAAGAAGAGGGGAGACACTCGGCTCTACGGGGGTATTTGGCCACGCACAGGAAGTCCTAACCTAAATGCTAGCTCTAGGAAATTCAACGATCCATCACGCAAGCACGCTGTCGCGCCGACCCACATCAGCGCACACACCCCGTGTGGGCGATCAAACCCACACGCCTAGACTCCACTATTCCTAAAGCTAGCTAGGAGGTAGAAAGTCTCACCACCGTGACGGTTGCAGACGCGTTTCTTTGCTTGCTCCGAGCTCTCCGGCGTCTGATCTATGCTCCAATGTGCCTCGTAAAACATGCACATGACAACAAAAAGACATAGGAGATTGTGAGGGCAAAAGGTATGCAAAGTACATTTGATAAATATTACAATATGTGAGAAATACAATTAAAATGTACCTTTAAGAGGAGGGGTCGCTCGACACGTCGAGGTAGGAAACCCAAGGGGACGCCGGCGGGAAGAAGCGCCGACGAAGGCCTTTCCACGAGGCGGATGACTCTCACACCTCCCCGAACAGCGATGTCACTCGCTGTTCGGTGGCGTCGAGGTGCTCCGTCGAGGTGTTTGTTCGCCGGAAAAGCGAGGCAATGAGGTGGCTGTGGTGGAATGCCTGTAGCACACAANAAATAACCCAGAAATAACCTGAAAATAATTTAGAAATAACTTGGTCTGCACGTAGAGCTACGTCAGGAGTCCGCACAGAAAAATTTTTTCTTGAGAAGGGTGTCCCTATTAGTACACAGTTCTCCTCTGCCAGAGATAGTAGCAAATACCAAGATGAAAAGATGAAAAGTTGATAAATCCAAGGAATAAGAATGAAAGGTGATGACACAAACTTTCCATATCCCATGACTTATTTATAGCGATATGAGCACAAAAATCTAAGGAAGTTCAATATTACGCAATATTGTCATTCAATTATTACTAACATGTGAAAAAGATTCCCTTGACATTTTGTTTTTTGCAGCTTTCAAGAAACAAGAGAATCGATGAACTAAATATTTACACAAAAAATATGTTAGCATGGATCTCAAGACAAAACAGACGACTCAGAAATATGACCCGACGGGTCGACATTTCCTTTAACAATCGACAGATTAATTCGAGCGAAGGAGGTGGTTAGATTAATCGATCAAAAGGATTTGTCAGAGGATTTTCCACTAGACAATGATCGACCTTAAAGCTGATCAATAGATTGTTAATTTTCTAGTCAAATATCAATAGATTTAAGACGAGGCAAACGACCAACAAACCTCTCACCGATCGCCATCAATCCACCAGATATAGTACATTCAAATTTCTTCTTAATTACTAAAAAGCTCTTCTGAAAGCTGATGATAATAAGACTGACCTGTAATTTTATAAGATTGAGGTCTATCCTTATAAATAGGGCGCCTATGCCACGAATAAATGTTACACATTCCTGTGATTCATGACTGCACACACTCTCTCTTGATTCTCTCTACGCAACATTCTATACCTTCAGTTTGCTTCCCAGACACTTTTGGATTCAATAGATACATAATTAAAAATGAATTATGTGAGTATACAATAAACTCTTCGTAAATCTCTTATTTTATTTATGTAATATAAATAAATATCATTATAATCAATGTATATGGATAGAAAATTAAGATTTTATGTGTGTAATAATTTTAAATGAATAAAATTTAATTAATTAATTATTATTTTTTTTTGNCAAATATCAATAGATTTAAGACGAGGCAAACGACCAACAAACCTCTCACCGATCGCCATCAATCCACCAGATTTAGTACATTCAAATTTCTTCTTAATTACTAAAAAGCTCTTCTGAAAGCTGATGATAATGAGACTGACCTGTAATTTTATAAGATTGAGGTCTATCCTTATAAATAGGGTGCCTATACCACGAATAAAGGTTACACATTCCTGTGATTCATAACTGCACACACTCTCTCTTGATTCTCTCTGTGCAACATTCTATACCTTCAGTTTGCTTCCCGGACACTTTTAGATTCAATAGATACGTAATTAAAAAGGAATTATGTGAGTATACAGCAAACTCTTAGTAAATCTCTTATTTTATTTATGTAATATAAATAAATATCATTATAATCAATGTATATGGATAGAAAATTAAGATTTTATGTGTGTAATAATTTTAAATGAATAAAATTTATTTAATTAATTATTAATTATTTTTTTAGCCGACGATATGCGACAAGTCATTGTAGGCATGTAGCATGCTTGGCGGCAACAAACAAAATTAATTAATGTGTTAGTATTTCTCTGCGAAGAGGTTTGAAACTAATTATTATAGGGATAAGGAGGGATTAGATCAGCCAGCTATTTGATGTATATAGATACCAGCATGCATGTGCTCGACTACATGAATCTGAAGATATTTCTTTGCTCTCCCATATCCAAATTATATATCTTAGATAATGACATGCCCAAATTGCTTTGTGCCTGGAGCAGCCTAGTTCGGCTTCTAGCAAGTATAAAAATTGTACAAGATGCGTGTGGGGAGGCTCACGGTAGTCGAATAATGAATTATAGTCTTATTGTTGCATGAAAATTTAGCACACTCTCAGATAAATGTAGAGAAGTATGCAGGAGAAGATATCTTTAGTTTTTGAGTGAAAATCTTGGAAAGAGGAAAAAATCATATGTTCAAGCTCAGTTAAAAAAGTCTACGATGAATGGTGAGTATTTAGCTCCACTCTTCTCACGAATTAGCTCAAAAATTAATTTGAGATTATGTTATGCTTCGAGATTTGTGCTGAATTATGAAAATTTATTTATACGAATTCGTAAACAAAAAAAAATAAAAATATATATATATTGATATGCGTTGATACAGAAATTATGCACGTATAATATTCCCCATTATTAATATTATTAATTTATGGTAAAATAAAGAAAAATCTACAAATATTAAAGCATCATAAAAGAAAAAAAGTTGACAACGAAAAGAGAATGATAATATCATCAAAAAGCAGAGGCCGACATGTTGCGTGCCAGGCCTTTAGGAACCTATCTATAACCGGAAGAAAGGACCACCTTGATTTGACGCACCCCAATTGGCCCATTTGTGAACTCAACTCTGCAATGGCCTCCATGATAATTAATAGAAACATTTACATACCACCCACTGACAAAAGAAAGTGTGGTCAGCAGTGCTGCAGCTAAATTTTATTTCTTTTATATTTATACCACCTAGATCTTTTATATCATATTAAAATTATTATTATTATTTTAATTTTAAAGAGTGAAATGCACCTTTTTATGGAAAGANTAATGAGATGCCCAAATTGCTTTGTGCCTGGAGCAGCCTAGTTCGGCTTCTAGCAAGTATAAAAATTGTACAGGACGCGTGTTGGGAGGTTCACGATAGTCGAATAATGAATTATAGTCTTATTGTTGCATGAAAATTTAGCAAACCCTCAGATAAATGTAGAGAAGTATGCAGGAGAAGATATCTTTACTTTTGGAGAGAAAATCTTGGAAAGAGGAAAAAATCATATGTTCTAGCCCAGTTGAAAAAATCTACGGTGAATGGTGAGTATTTAGGTCCGGTCTTCTCACGAATTAGCTCAAAAATTAATTTGAGATTATGTCATGCTTCGAGATTCGTGCTTAATTATGAAAATTTATTTATAAGAATTCGTGAACAAAAAAAAAATAAAAATCTATATATTGATATGCGTTGATACGGAAATTATGCATATATAATATTCCCCGTTATTAATATTATTAATTTATGGTGAAATAAAAAAAAATCTATAAATATTAAAGCATCATATAAGAAAAAAGTTGACAACGAAAAGAGAATGATAATATCATCAAAAAGCAGAGGCCGACATGTTGCGTGCCAGGCCTTTAGGAACCTATCTATAACCGGAAGAAAGGACCACCTTGATTTGACGCACCCCAATTGGCCCATTTGTGAACTCAACTCTGCAATGGCCTCCTCCATGGTAATTAATAGAAACATTTACATACAACCCAATGACAAAAGAAAGTGTGGTCATCAGTGCAGCACCTAAATTTTATTTCTTTTATATTTATACCACCTAAATCTTTTATATCACATTAAAATTATTATTATTATTTTTAATTTTAAAGAGTGAAATGCACCTTTTCATGGAAAGAAAAAGAAGGTGATATGTATATATATATATATGTAAAAATTTAATTTAGGTGTTAAATATGTACATAGGAATTGAGTTCTATGTATGTAAACCTTCACATGTAAATACATAGGAATTGAGTTGTATGTATGTAAACCTTCCAATTTAATATCTTAGTGAAGCACTTTTTGATCATATCCTCATCAGTTAGTCTTTTAATTTGTTCACAAATCCTTATATTCCTAAAAATAACTTTGAACGCAACAACTTTATTTTTGATGAGTTTGTTGGCTATGATATTGTATACGGGGAAAGTATTAGCATAAGTCTCAAAGAGATTTGACGACACATATGTGATAAGAGATATTAAAGGAGGGCCCACTAACAGTATACTTAGAGGTCCAATTGTCCAATTGAGAATATAAATATCAAGACCAATCAAGGCAATCAAGCAACTCAAATGTGAACGGTTTGATCGAAAGCGTAGCCCCAGGGGATCCAAGTCATTCCCCATGATGAAACAAACCCAAGAGAGATACTAACCCCTCGGGCCCTGCATTTCTATTAGTGACACTAAACAGTCTCCTTGAACACCATCAATAGTCTATAAGATAAATCTTAGCCATGGATCCCTATGTATCTCTTCATCTAAAGGCTATTGCATATCAAATTACAATGATTTACTCTCTGTTCGATAGTTTAGCCCTGTTTTGCCGACAAAAGTTCCTCGTGATGGATCAAGTGTCATCTGTCATACTTGACTAACTGATCGACATGACTTAGCCGTCCGAGTCTGTATTGTCGGCCCTTTGCCAATAAAAAATCAGCTAGCCGATAATTTCAATTCTAATCGATCGGCAACAACTATCAAACCTGACTGACCGGCGTGCCACTCTAGCTTAGCCAAGCGGTAGTGTTTACCAAGCTTAGCCAATCTACATCACCTACCATGGGATTGCTAGTTCAGCCAGCCAAGTCTTAGCATGGCCACACTCTAAGCCCATTTATGTAAAACACCTATAATAACCTGGACAACCCTCATTAAAGCATTAACATAAATGTAAGTTCACATGATATGCCTCTTTTTTTCATAAACAGAGAATCATTATATGAATAAAAGGTTACAAATGTTTCTTAATTAATTATGCATTATTGTGCATTACTCTCTTTATCTCTCCTTTTCTCTTCTCTTTTAAATTCAATTTCTTGAGAATAATTCAGGGATAAATCAAATTTCAACCAATTGAATTATTAGGCCCGATTGTCTGCAAAGATGGCGGCTGAAATGAGGAATAGATGGGAAGGAACGACGGGACGATTGCCAACTTGCCATTTGATTAATTGACTCACTACGGGTACACATTTCTTTTTTCCATATTACATGATTAATTCAAGCCAAATATCTAGCAAAATTATTGTTTGGAGCCACAAAAAGTGCATGGGCATGCTATAAGCGGGATTTGTCATCATTGAAGGCCCTTGGACCCATGTGGATCATAAATGAAACAAGGAATTTTCATGCAGTCCACCCAATTCGTATTTATTTACATATCTAAAACCTTATACATTTATACTAACCCAGATTTTCACCTCAAATAAAAAATACATAAATTTTCATTCATAAATAAGATGACATATATGCAAAAAATAAAATTTAGGTGTTAGATATGTAAATAGATAAAAATTGAGTGTTATGCACGTAAATCTTCTAATACAAAAAATGGAAAATTTACATACATACCACAATATTTTTATGTATTACACATTTTTTATGTTAAATCCTATGCATGTGAACGGTAAAATTTCATTCTAAGAAAATTATTTACAGTTAAATTTATTATTAAATATAATAATTTGAGTGGCATGTATGTAACTTTGAAAGTTTAGATGTTAAATATGTAAATATATAAAAATTGTGTTGTGTACGATAAATGCCTCATAAAAAAATCATAAATTTAAACTTAGCACTTGAAACTTTAGTATTTATAAAACTAGCACCCTCTTTCATCCGTTTTTCAAATTCTCACTCAAATATCAAAATTCATATTTTTTATTGCTATCAAATTTCCATTGTTTTGATTTATAACTTTAGTATTTATAAAACTAACACCACGTATTATAGCTTAATACTATGAGTAGAGTAATTGCNAATTGAGTTGTATGTATGTAAACCTTCCAAATTAATATCTTAGTGAAGCACTTTTAGATCTTATCCTCATCAATTAGCCTTTTAATTTGTTCGCAAATCCTTATATTCCTAAGAATAACTTTGAAAGCCGCAACTTTATTTTTGATGAGTGTGTTGGCTATGAGAAAGGTATCAGCATAAATCTCAAAAAGATCTGAAGACACAGATGTGATAAGAGATATTAAAGGAGGGCCCACTGACAGTATACTTAGAGGCCCAATTGTCCAATTGAGAATATCAATACTAAGATCAATCAAGGCAATCGAG
This sequence comes from Phalaenopsis hybrid cultivar, assembly GCA_002079205.1. NCBI lineage: Eukaryota > Viridiplantae > Streptophyta > Magnoliopsida > Asparagales > Orchidaceae > Phalaenopsis > Phalaenopsis hybrid cultivar. Next base: position 51,352 of record JXCR01100678.1, on the reverse strand, counting down.
CAGCTCAAATGTGAATGGTTTGATCGAAACCGTAGCCCCAGAGGATCCAAGTCATTCCCCATTATGAAACAAACCCAAGAGAGATACTAACCCTTGAGCCTTGCATTTCTATTAGAGACATTTAAGCAGTCTCCTTGAACACCATCAATAGTCTATAAGATAAATCTTAGCCATGGATCCCTATGTATCTCTTCATCTAAAGACTGTTGTATATCAAATTACAATGATTTACTCTCTGCTTGATAGTTTAGCCATGTTTTGCCGACAGAAGTTCCTCATGATGGATCAAGTGTCGTCCGAGTCAGCAATGTCGGCCCTTTGCCAATAAAAAATCAACTAGCCGATAATATCAATCCCAACTACCAAACCTGACTGACCGGCATGCCACTCTAGCCTGGCCAAGCAGAAGTGTTTACCAAGCTTAGCCAATCTACATCACCTACCATGGGATCGTTAGTCCAGCCAACCAAGCCTTAGCTTGGCCATACTCTAAGCTCATTTATGTAAAACACCTACAATAACCTAGACAAACCTCACTAAAGCATTTACATAAATATAAATTCACATAATGTGCCTCTTTTTTTCATGAACATGGAATCATTTTAAGAATAAAAGGTTACAAATATGTCTTAATTTATTATGCATTATTGTGCATTACTCTCTTTATCTCTCCTTTTCTCTTCTGTTTTAAGTTCAATTTCTTGAGAATAATTCACGGATAAATCAAATTTGAACCAATTGAATTATTAGGCCGGATTGTCTGCAAAGATGGCGGCTGAATTGAGGAATAGATGGGAAGGAGCGACGAGACGATTGCCAACTTGCCATTTGATTAAGTGACATGATTAATTCAAGCCAAATATCTAGCAAAATTATTGTTTGGAGCCACAAAAAGTGCATGGACATGCTATAAGCCGGATTTGTCATTATTGAAGGCCCTTGGACCCATGTAGACCATAAATGAAACTAGGAATTTTCATGCATTCCACCCAATTCGTATTTATTTACATATCTAAAACCTTATACATTTATACTATCACCTCAAATAAAAAATAAAAAAAAAAACAAAATTTCATTCATAAATAAGATGACATATATGTAAAAAATAAAATTTAGGTGTTAGATATGTAAATAGATAAAAATTGAGTGTTATGTACGTAAAATTTGAGTGGCTATGTTAAATATGTAAATATATAAAATTTATGTTGCGTACATAATTGCTTATTGCCTCATAAAAAAATCATCAATTTAAACTATAGCACTTGAAGCTTTATTATTTATAAAACTAGCACCCTCTTTCATCCGTTTTTCAATTTCTCCCTCAAATATCAAAATTCATATTTTTTATTACTATCAAATTTCCATTGTTTTGATCATGCATGCGTAAATGCACCCGCTTCTTAATTTCTTTTTAAATAATGTATATCACACCTAAAAAAATTAATGAAANAATATTCATCGATACGCATCTTTCCTTTCCAATCTCAATCAGCCCACCCCCAGAGTTCGACCTTGAAACCTCCGTCACCTTCTAAAATGGATATCATCTGAAAGGGAGACACACATTGTGCAGCAGCCTTTCCTAAAGGTCAATTTAGGAGACNAATATTCATCGATACGCATCTTTCCTTTCCAATCTCAATCAGCCCACCCCCAGAGTTCGACCTTGAAACCTCTGTCACCTTCTAAAATGGATATCATCTGAAAGGGAGACACACATTGTGCGGCAGCCCTTTCCTAAAGGTCAATTTAGGAGATGTCTAACTGACCCTTCCTCTTAGGTGTCTAACCGGAGGAGCCTCCTCCCCCGAAGTTTGATTCATAGGACTCTGAAAACCTAAATGAAGTCTCCCATAAAGCATTGGAAGTCTCTGCACCCTCTCCAATAGGTCAACAATAAATTTATATATATGTAAATTTAACGAAAGAAAATATAAAGGGTTTTCNGAGGAGCCTCCTCCCCCGAAGTTTGATTCATAGGACTCTGAAAACCTAAATGAAGTCTCCCATAAAGCATTGAAAGTCTCTGCACCCACTCCAATAGGTCAACAATGAATTTATATATATGTAAATTTAACGAAAGAAAATATAAAGGGTTTTACTTACATATGTGAGATTTACTCAGAGGCCTCCTTAATTTCAAAGAGGGGTCCCCATTCCGCAAAGGCTTCTTTGCCTTAGTTTTCCTCTTGGTGACCTTCGACGGCGCCACCTCCCTCCACTTCTTTTCTCAAGCATCTAACTCATCCGACATGCTATTGGCCGTGTCATTGGAAGACTTGGGACACAAGACCCAGTTAACAAAATCTTGCTCAACAAATTGAAACACTGACAGATTGTGTTCCTTAATCNTCTTTTCTCAAGCATCTAACTCATCCGACATGCTATTGGCCGTGTCATTGGAAGACTTGGGACACAAGACCCGGTTAACAAAATCTTGCTCAACAAATTGAAACACTGACAGGTTGTGTTCCTTAATCATTTCCACATAAGCTTGAACATATTTAGACAGGAGCTTCAACTTCTTCACCTCCCTAGCAATGGTTCGGGTGGGGATCCTCAGGCTCTCCGGTGTGAAACGATCACAAACTTTGACTGTCAGTCATTAATTTTTCTCTCAACCAATATCACCCGGAGGTTGGGACCGAAAGAGAAAGCAGCATAGTCATCCTGGTCTACTTTAACCCAAAGAAGTATGAAAAGATTTTAATTGGCTATGGTATTGCCGCCCGCCAGAGGAATATGATGAAGGTCATGGCTATCACAATCGGGTTCAGTGTCACTTGCGCGGGGATGACTCTGCAACTGTTAAAGAAGGATTTCATCTCACTGCGAAACGACAGTCTCAGGTCATATCAAAATTGGTCGACATAAGAAAATAGGTCGTCGCCAAAGTTGCCTGCCAAACTTGTTCAAAAAGTCTAAATTCCATTGTCCTTACCGCAGCTTTCACTTTCAAACAACAAGAGAAATAATAAACTTTAATATGTACATAAAAAAAGTTCCTGCACGAATCTCGAAGATTTCTAACGGCTAGCTGAAGAGGTGGCGTGGCATCATGGGACTCACCAATGACGATGACTCAAGACCGCAAGCTTAGCCGATCATCTCCTATGAACCGAGTGGACGACATTTCCTGGGCAGAATAAGAGTAGATTATCTACTAAAGAATCTTTTTAATCGGACTCACGCGACAGAGCTGAATGCCCTCTACTCTGACCAGGTCAAGTGAGAATGACATACTGTCCGATTTCAAAGCAGTTCGCATCAATCCTCGGCAAGTGCCCTCCCCGCCTAATGTTCACTCGGCTCAATGGTTGTCGGGCCTAACAGCCGTCTAGCTTAATGCCGGCTCGATCCAATGGTTGCTCGGCCTAACAATGACCGATCAAGATCAGCCAGCCTAAGGCAACCAAGGTTCTGCAATTTTACTCTTCACCATTCAACTTACTTCCCTTCTGACATGCTCAATTTCTTAAGTGTGACTCTCGAACAAATTAAGATTCAAATCATACTTACAAATCCCTTTACATCTTAATATTCTTTATTTATTTTAAGTAGCAATGCAATACTTTGTCTTACACTAAAATCATCACCAGACTCGGCGCACTGCATGTATAACAAAAGAATTCCGATCTGATACGTCATATTCTTCATCCTCCGCACCTTGATTTCTCCTATAAAAAGAGACCCATCCATTCTCTACAACGCACTCAGCCAAGCAAAGCATCACAACCCAAACTCCCCCATAATCCTAATTAATCAAGCCATTCAGCCATATGGCTTCCTCCATCGGCAAAGCCACAATCCTCCTCCTCTCCGTGGGAGCTCTGCTGAGCCTCCAAACCACTCCAGTCGCTGCCTCCGATCGCTTAAACGCAGGCGATTCGCTGGGGTCAGGACAGTCGCTCGCAGAAGGCCCCTACATATTCATCATGCAGGCAGACTGCAACGTCGTCCTCTACGATAACAACAACGCGGTCTGGGCGACGGGGACCGATGGAAAGGCCTCCGGCTGCTCTTTGGCGATGCAGCATGACGGTAATCTCGTCATTTACGACGGCTCCAACAACGCTATATGGGCAAGCAACACCAATCGTCAAGACAGTAACTACTATCTCATCCTCCAAAGAGATCGCAACGTCGTCATCTACGACAACTCCAACAACGTGATTTGGGCAACTGGCACCAATGTTGGCAATGCTGCTGTTGCCGTCATCCCGCATAGCNATATTCATCATGCAGGCAGACTGCAACGTCGTCCTCTACGATAACAACAACGCGGTCTGGGCGACGGGGACCAACGGAAGGGCCTCCGGCTGCTCTTTGGCGATGCAGCAGGACGGTAATCTCGTCATTTACGACGGCTCCAACAACGCAATCTGGGCAAGCAACACCAATCGTCAAAACAGTAACTACTATCTCATCCTCCAGAGAGATCGCAACGTCGTCATCTACGACGACTCCAACAACGCGATTTGGGCAACTGGCACCAACGTTGGCAATGCTGCTATTGCCGTCATCCCGCATAGCAACGGTACGGAGGCTGCATCTGGCGCGGCGCAGAACAAGGTCAAGGAACTGTATCCTTGATTAAGGTTGGAGATGCTGGAAGAAGTATGGTTAGTATGTTTTGAATAAATCGGTGTTGGCAACCGTGGATCGGTGTTGGCAACCGTGGTGCTATTTCCTGTGCAAGTTAGTTTCGTTGGGAGCGTGTGTGGGTGATGTATGAATGATTGCATTGAATAAAGTGCTTGTTTGAAGTTTCATATATCGCACGAGCTAGTTGCTAAGTAAATTATTCAGTTATAAATAAAAGAGTGGGCGACAAGTTTGGGTCATAAAAATTATGCAGAGATTTCGTTCAAAAGCATTTATGCGTGAATCGTGATTCCAATAAATGATGAGAACTGACGATAGCGGCTGCAAACGAACCAAGCTTATAAGTTAGCCGTACTTGGGCTTGGTAAGACCTCATTTAAATTCTCTTGAATATTAATTAATAGGATAAATTTAAATAATTTAATAAACATTTAATTGTTAAATGAATAAATTTGAACAAATATTTATTTGATTTATTTATATTCAAGAATAATATCACTTAAAGTTTGTCAAAAAATCCGATGAACAGACTCATTTAAAGTTTGAGTANAATGAATAAAGTGCTTGTTTGAAGTTTCATATATTGCACGAGCTATTTGCTAAGTAAATTATTCGGTTATAAATAAAAGAGTGGGCGACAAGTTTGGGTTCAAAAAAATTATACAGAGATTTGGTTCAAAAGCATTTATGCGTGATTCCTATAAATGATGACTGACGATAGCGGCTGCAAACGAAGCAAGCTGATAAGTTAGCCGTACTTGGGCTTGGTAATACCTCATTTAAATTATCTTGAATATTAATTAATAGGATAAATTTAAATAATTTAATAAATATTTAATTGTTAAATGAATAAATTTGAACAATTATTTATTTGATTTACTTATATTCAAGAATAATATCACTTAAAGTTTGTAAGAAAACCCCATGAACAGACTCATTTAAAGTTTGAGTGGGATTGATTTAATATTTATGAATTGAATAGATTAAACCTTAATTAATAGGTTGTGAATAAAGTCAACTAAAATTTAATTTAGAATAATATTTATATTACATTAAATTAAATTTTAATTTATAGAACATAAAATAAGAAAAAAAAAATTATAAAGCTATACTATCCGTCAGTGACAGAGTTTACCACGCATGAAATTATTTGTATTGTTTTGAACCAAAGACAATAAAAAATGAATCTAAATGTCCTAAACAAAGTTATATCTCTATCTATCTTTCTTTCTATCTATCCTTAGATATTTATCAATTACTTTTGTGTTTATTTTTCATTCATAATAAAAAGTTGTGATTATGTTATTTTCTTAAATTCAAGTATAAATTTATTTGTATAATAATAATAGAGAGTATATACATAACTCAGATTATTAAATTAAAATAAAAAAATCAATTATCTGAAAATGAAATGAACTATTTAATGGTTCATTATGATTAAGCTCTGTTATTGTGAATAATTTTTATTCTAAAAAAATGACAACTATTTACTTTTGCATAAATACATATTATACTATATTTTAATATACTTAGTACAATATTATTAAATTATATTATAAAATTTATTTTCTTATAATAAAAGCTCTATCCTAAAGAACATGATATGCAATGAAGTTATATATATGCCCTTAAGTGAGAGAAACTCTTCTACGTGAGCATAGATGGGCATATTACGAACATGCATCAGATTTTTAGAATTTTGATCGTTGGATAGCTCTCTTCAGCAACCATTAGAGAATACCTTTTCTAAATTGATTTTGATTATGTTATCAATTTATTAATATACATAACAAAAACTTGTTCTGATAACACATGGCCAACCATCTCTTATCATGTACACAAGTGAATAAGATGTAAAATCTTGAAAGCTATCATACATTTTTTACTAAATGACAGATTTTCTAATAGCATTTCAGATTTACTTCAACAATTATAATTTGTTTGCTTATACATTTCTTATAAAATTAAAGTATATGTCCAATCAGTTGAAAGGCAGATAATGATGGGAGTCGTGCCAGGCAAAGAAAAAAATACACATGGAGGACCCTTTGACATTCATTTGGACATTGACGTAGATACGGTTTCACTTTGCTTTTCAGAAACTTCTGAGCTGTTTTTTTTATAACCTTCGACTCTCGCTCTAGCTCTCTTGAGATACAATTAAAGGAGAAAATGAATTTTTACGCAGATAGGTTATGGTAATTTAGATATTATACGAGTCCTTAATGGTAAATAACAGCTTCTAATTTTTGCTTAAGTAAATAGGTGTGCTTTGAGTGTTGGACGCGTAAATACCCCCATAAAACAAATATAAAAAAACTAAAAATTATTATAGTATTTTTCCCTGCATGATGGATTTTTAAATAACATTTTTTTGTTTACTATATTTATTACATTTTTTTTTTATTTTATATCATTTTAATTAAAGTGGTTGATGTTTCCTTCATGATCATCTAATTGAAAAAAATATAAATACTAAAATAATAAACAAACATATTTTTAGTGCAGTAATTACTATGATTAATAATCATTAATTTCTCATTTTATCATTTGTCTTATAATATTTGTTAAATTTTGATTTGTCTGTGAATCACACTCAAAGAATAAAGCGTAAAGAGACGGAGAAAAGAGTGAACAACAATGAACAGTAAACTGTCATGATTAATTTGTTGGATTCATAAATGACTCTTCTGTTTGTAGAAAAAATGGTAAAATATGAAGATTTTATATTTTTTTCCTTTGCTTTAAAGAGACCTATGTTGAGATATGTCTAATAGTTGACATGGGTTAGCATGTTGAGTTGCTTCCTAGCTCGGTCGATTAGACTTAATTGGCTTTGGGTCGATATAATCGGCTCTGTCACTTGAGATATGCTCGGTCGATATAGATCAACTTGATAATCTGATCTTGGTCGATATGGATCAACTCGGGCAATACGCCCCGGCTATCGATGCTTGACCCTTGATGAGGAACCTCTAGGCATCTCTAGGATAGTTGGAAATGTTTGGGAAATGGATCTTCCCTTGGATCGGCTCTCGCACTACAGAAATTAAGAATATTTACGTCGGACATATCGGAATCATCAAATTTAAGTTTGAATTTTTCCTACGCTAATTTGTGGGTCAGTAATATTATTTCCATCCAATTTATATTTATAAATTCCTATGGAAATTACTTTTAAAATGGGCGGCTTCATTTTTTTTCTAAAATGGGCACTTCTCCCTAGATTTAAGCCAAGGAAGAAAATAATGCAGAAGAAGGAGCTTTCCCCACCTTTTTTCTAAAATGGGCTGCTCATTCCTAAAAAAATCTTCCAAAAAATGGCAAAAAATATCCATCTAGGCGTTTTTTGTCTCCGCAAGGCATATCTTGACTCCAACAAAGAGATCTAAGTTTTTCGCTGCCTCGGGCTATACCGAGTGAAAATACCGAACAAATCTAAGATCGTAAAGCGAGTTAGCGCCTAGATGTCAGATCCCTGACGCCTAGGTGTCGAGCTTGGCGCCTAGGCGCTATACCTCATGAGCGTACGTTTTGTGCTCTCGGGCTTGGGACTTGATTTGGAGTTGTTTCATTCGCCTAAGAGCAGAGGGCTTGATGCCTAAGCTCTGAGGGTCAAGCACCTGCTTTTCGCACTCTCGGGTTCGGGACTGGATTTGGAGCTGCTTCGAGCGCCTAGGCACCGGGGGTCAAGCACCTACTTTCCGCGTTGTCGGTTTTGAGCCTCGGGGGTTGTTTTGAGGGCCTAGGCGATGGGAGACTTGCGCCTAAGCGCCGATTGTTGAGTGTGGAGCTCGGTGAATAAAAACGAAAATAAAAAAAGGAAAATGGTGTAACTGCTCTACCCCCACGACTCCCTGCTCCCGTTTTTGTGAAGCAGTTTATGTCCGCTCCATCTTGTTTGCGAACCCTCCCCCGTCTCTTTGTTTTTCTCCCGAAAAAAAGGTATTCATGTCTCCATCTCTTGCGCGCGAAACAGGAACAAGCCGCTCCTGCCTCTCCGAGCGATCTCTCCAGTCCGAAGGAAGAAGGAAGAAGGTATCACAACTCCTTCGGTAGTTGCGAGCGGTGAAGACAGAGAAAGGAAGAAGGAATCTCCGGGTGTTTTCTCAAGGTGTTATCTCTTTTAGTTGTTTCTCCGTGCTTGTCAGAAGGAAGAAGAAGATAGAGAAGAAGAATGTGCTTGTTTTCGTTCGTTTTTTTCTCTTTTATTTTAAAAGGAGTCGCCAGATTGTCGATCGTCGTATACTTCCCCTATTCGAATAAATTTCCCACCCCAATTAGCTCAATGATTCGAAAAGCAGAGGAACCGAATAAAAAGGGACATACATCTATGCGACAAACAAGAGAAAATACAAAATGTGGAGAGCTCACGTGCGGTAAACCTCGCAAGGATAGGTTAAGAGTGTCCGCCTAAATAAGATCGGGCGAAAGCACCTTAAACCGATATCCGCAAAATAATACCTACGTAGACTACCCATAACCAGAGATTCAGGTGTAGGTGTCTGTTCTGGGGTTAAAGAGCACTCCCAAGGGGAACGTATCCAACTTGGTTAATTACATCTTGCGGGGTACCCAAGAATACTCTCGATAAAAGGAGTTTTGCTTGGATTATCGTGAACCTGGGGCAATAGGTACTCAAAGGAAGGTTATTCCATGTGGGAACTGTCCCGATGCTTCAAACCTCGTGCTAAGTCATCGGTCAGAGAGTGAGTCTCTCACATCTCAAACGGGTAGCGGCTCATCAGCACACGGGGCCCACGAAATAGCCTAAATCATCTTGACGGGGATATCCCAACACGTCAAAGCACGTCCGGGTCATAAGGGCAGAGGATAATCGTCGTATCCCAAATAGGCGGCAGCTCATCGGCATCGAGCGTTCAAAATGATATCAACGAAGTCAAGGAGCGACATGGCTCAAAAGGGGCTCAACAAAAATGAATGTAGAGTGATCCTAAAAGGTAGAGGTAACTGAGTCGGGGTACCACAGACCCGTCATCCACAGCTACTAGGACCCTAAGTCTATCTGGTTGTGAAAATAGTCGACCCAACACGTCCTGAGATCCCCGGTCAGCAATCCGTGAATTGTGTCGTCCACGGGAACCTCGGTAACCCTAAGGTCAAAGGAAAGAGACTTTATCCTATGACTAAAAGTTGGAGCTCCAAGAGATGGAACTTATACCTACCAAAGTGGCAACGATGCCTCAGGAAAGAAAGTAGAGGTTCAGCTACAAAGCTGGAAACGCTCCAAACAAAAGGACTTACACCTCGTCTGGGTCGGGGAGCCTTCTAACACCCTAGACGCACTAGACAACCACCTATAAAGAGGTATGCTGGGTCAGTCAGGTTGAAGAAGCACGGGGACTCCTCCTTGGGACATGCAAAAATGATACAGTTATCTAGAGCAGTCCTTAAGTATTATGGAGGCCCTATTTATATAAGCAGGAAAGTAAATGTGAAAATTTTTAAATCCTGGATATTTTAATCCTAAATTTTAATTATCTTGAATATTTTATTTAGGATTTTGTAAAAAATTATAATTTTAGGGTCCTTAATGAGCCTAGATTATATCGTGAAATCCCAGATCACAGAAAAAAACAAGGAAAACACATGCAAGTGCAGACATGCAATATGATGCAAAAAAGCAAAAAAAACAAATCAAATCAAAATAATTAACAGGCTGGTGCCGCTCATATCCCAGAAAAGAAAAAGGCGACCGAACTCCGCATATACATGCCCGGTCCCAATTTTATACATCAATATAAAATGCAGAATTAAGATACCGGGCACGAACATCTGCTCATGGTCCCCTCTACGTGGTTCCAGCGCCAAACGCCTCAGAACCCGTGCCCGTATCTTATTTCTGCTACAGGACTCTCCTAGACTCCAAAAGTGCATAGGAAAATAAAATTCTCAATCCTGCATGAAAACAAAGTATTAACGGGAAAGCTCACATGCAAATAACGTATCATGAGTCATGCCTTAAAAGTGGGGGAGCTAATAGCACCTGCAAGCAAATTGTTAGAAATCATTACTTGCTCCCCCCTTAGTGGTACCTGTGTGTGTGCAAATAAATAGGCATGGCTCCCTGTAGAATAACGCTCTAACATACTACCACACATATGCAGCATGCAGTCACATCACAAGCACAATGCAGAAAAAAGATATCTGACTAGGGCAACCAATCCAGCAGAGAACAATAGTCAGGCATCAAAAAGACTACCTAGCACCCTAAATCCTAGCCTCGCACACCATCTAACGAAAAGTGCGTCAACCTAGTATCTAAGTGCGGGATAGGTCTTAGTATAATATGACTTTGACAGGGTCGAATCTAAAGGGTGTCACGAAGAGAAGTGACACGAGTTAGATCTATTAGATCTTTAGCACAACCATACTCGTGTCAATCCCGATGACTTAACTCGCATTGCTCACCGGGATCGACCCAGCAAGCACTGTTCGTTAAGGCATTGCGACCAACACGGGGTCACTCTCCTAACGAGTCTAGCTCGCTATCTATGCAAACATGCAAATGCAAATGTAATCAGTCATGTGACAGAAAAGGATGGGCATACCGTGGAGGCAGCGGCCCGAACAAATGAGTGTGTCGTAGAGACAGTGACCAAAAAGGATGGGTGTGTCGTGGAGACAGTGGCCTGGAGAAAGGTGTACCGTAGCGGCAGTGACCAAAAGTGATGGGTGTGTCGTGGAGGCAGTAGCCTGGAGAAAGGTGTACCGTAGCAGCAGTGACCAAAAGTGATGGGCGTGTCGTGGCGATAGGGGCCCGAAATAAAAGTGTACCGTAGCAGTAGTGACCAAAAGTGATGGGCGTATTGTAGCGACAGGGGCCCGAAAGATGGGTGTGCTGTGGAGGCAGTGACCCGAACAAAGGTGTACCGAGGAGGCAGTGNTATATATATAACATATTATATTATAACAATTATTATTATATAATTATCGTTGGCATATTTTTCACTCGTATACGTCCTCGCAGCGAGGTGAGTGTCCTTTCTGATTAAAGCCGACGTTCCGGACAGATCCACGCAGTTCTTTTCACCATTCAGGGTCATCCGGATCACGTTTTTCGACTATCGAGCCAAAAAATGATAATTTCCATATTTTTTAATTCGTCTGCAAAATTGTGACGTAACAAACGTTCGACTTAGGTGGAAACAACAATTCGGGTACGCTAACGCGGTCTATTTTGTAATTCGGGGTTGTTTAATGTCGCTCGAACAACCTTTCCAGCGATCGGGCTAAAAAAAAATAATAATTCACGTATTTTAAACTCGCCCGCAAAGTCGTAGCTAACTACACGTCCTTTCTAAGTAAAATCGACGTTCCGGACGTGATCGCACAGTCCGTTTCTTCGTCCGGGGTCATCTGGACAACCTCGCTGATGACCGGGTCAATTCAAGCCAAAATTGAGTGTGACGCTCCACATAATATTTTTCGCCCCGGTCGGAACCGTCTGACGTGCTAAATATCGACCGACCTTCACCTAAGAGAAAACCATAGCCTAACAAAATGACCCCGACTACGTGTCCCTCAACACGCGTCGAAAAGGTCTCGGATGGGTGTCTGAACTATCGGACGTCACGGACAGACCGTAAACTATCATGAGTCATGCAGGTGGACACCCTACACTTGTGACATCAAAAATTGATGTCAACAGTGCTTATTCTTGATTTCTTCTTGTTGGCTTAAAGCAAAAGAGAAACAGATTTTCTCTTGTACGTTTTTCTTCTTCTTCAGTATACCTCGGTGTAGAGAGAAGAGTGAAGAAGTGAGAGAAAGAGTTCGCTCTTGTAATTGGAGACGATCCACTGATGTATTTTTCTCAATTAGTAAAATCCTCTGCAACTTTGTGGATGTATGCAATTTGTATAACCACGTAAATCTGTGTGTTCTTTTCTAGTGTGAATTTTCTCGTGCTATTTTATTCACTTCAGGCCAGAGGCAAACTATCGGAACTGAAGTCAGCTGATCTCGGCATCTGTGAGAGTTGCATTATGGGGAAGCAGAGAAATGTCAGTTTCTTGAAAGGTGGCAGGACGCCAAAGGCAGGAAAGCTGGATCTTGTACACACAGATGTGTGGGGACCTTCTCCAGTGGCATCTTTTGGAGGCTCTCGTTATTATGGCACATTCATTCATGATCATAGCAAAAATGTATGGGTTTATTTCTTGAAGTATAAATATGATGTATTCAGTGTGTTCAAGACTTGGAAGGCTATGGTTGAGACAGAGACATGCTTAAAGCTGAAATGTCTGAGGTATGATAATCTTGGTGAGTACATTGATGGTGGGTTCAAGGAGTATTTTTCAGCTCAGAGAATCATGATGGAGAAGACCATTTCAGGAACACCACAACAAAATGGTGTTGCAGAGCACATGAACAGGATCATTAAAGAGCGAGCTAGAAGCATGAGATTGCACGTCGGACTACCACCTACTTTCTCGGCAGAAGCGGTCAGTACTGCAGTTTATTTTATTAATAGGGAGTCATCTGTTCCATTAAACTATGAATTACCTAAAGAAGTCTGGAGTGGGAAAGAGGTAAAATTTTCTCACCTTAATACTTTTGGTTGTCGTTCTTATACTCTCATTAACTATGATGTCGAAGTAAGCTTGAGGCTAAGTCAAGGAAGTGTTATTTCATTGGGTATGAAGATGAGGCATTTTGATATCGTTTCTGGGATGATCAAGGTCGGAAGATCATAAGAAGTAGAAACGTGATTTTCAATGAGAATGTTATGTATAAAGATAAGTCCAGTACAGTTTCTGAAACAACACTGAAGGAATCTTTTATTTAATTAAGTTTCCTAAAAAAGCACTTTTCTTTAATTAATTTTTTCTTAATTAAACTTTCCCAGAAATCCTTTTCATTAAACTTCTAAGAAAAGTTATGCCTCCGCTTTTTAGAAAAGCTCATTTTTCCTTCCAGAAAAGTTCTGTCTCCGCTTTCCAAAAAAGCTCTGCTTCCGCTTTCTAGAAAAGCTCATTTTTCCTTCCAGAAAAGCTCCGTCTCTGCTTTCCAGAAAAGCTCCCTTTTTCCTTCCAGAAAAGCTATGCTTTCCTTCTCAGAAAAGCTCCGCCTCCGTTTTCCTTCTCAGAAAAGCTCCGCCTCCGCTCTCCTTCTAGAAAAGCTCCGCCTCCACTTTCTAGAAAAGGTCTGTTTCCTTTTTCGGCTCCGGCTCGATTCGTGCCTTTCACGAACTCCTCGCTGCCTGCTCCAACAATCCGCTGCGAACCACCAAAGTTCTTCGCCGAATCGTTGAAGCCCCAAAATTCACCGAACTTCTCTGCCCTAGCCGTCAAATCTCCTCCGCCAAAATCTTCTTTATTCCTGAGCCGCCGAATTTTTTTCTTCCCTGCCCTAGAACCTCGCTCTGATACCGCTTGTTGAGAAATTTAGAGCTAAAAAAAATAGCAGGAATTCGACACAAAACCAGAAGAACACAAAGAGATATACGAGGTTCGACAAAGATGTCTATTCCTCGGGAGCAGAACAGCAACTTCATTTTCAATATTCAGGAAAGAGTACATAATACAAAATTCAGCTCGGAGTCTTAGGGACTCATCTAGGGTTACAAACATGACATATATATAACCCTACAGTACAATATGTAATTACTTAAATTACTCATGTACCAAACCGCGGGGTGTTGCCCCCGCACCCCTAACCCACATAATAAAACTCCCCTGATTGGACAGATCCTTTCGCTCTACTCCGCTCGTGAGCTATGCCCCGCTCCAGCATTTGTTCCATTTATGAAATATGAGCAATACCTAACACTTTCCTAACTCATAGATTCATTTTACAAATTAACCAAACTAAAATCAAATAATGTAGCATAATATTGAAATTAGATATTTCATATCTTTTAACACATTAATATACAGAAATATATTGATTAACATATATTTGTAAATAGATACCAAAAAAAATACTAAAAATAATATATAAAAATATGATTTTTATTTAGTATATGAAATATTCCAAGAGTGATGCATATTAAATTCCTCGACGTCCATGAAATGAAGCCTGTAAGTTGTGAATATACTTGTTTGAACCGTCCGGACGGTCCGGTCGCACTCGCACAATTGTTTTAAAAATTAGAGGTCATTTTGATGCCTCGGCGACGCTCAGAACACTTTCAGATATAATGTGGTCGTGCTTAATCTTTCTAGATTACAACAAGCTCGAACAACTCATTCATAGGCTTAGATATGTGGATCAATTACAACTTTTGTTTGATTATAAAAAAAATGTCAATTATATTACTGTGTCTTGGCTCTTTAGAAGTATAAGGTTAACTGATACTTCTGGGAAAATATTATTTCGTTGAGAAGGCTTACTGTCTTCCTTAGCCATGGCCCCTTCTTCAAGCCCATCTCTTTTTTATTTCTCCATGCAGTTGGTTTTCTTACTATTCAATGGTTAGTAGAGAATGGACAAGAATATATATGTTTTATGCATAAAGCTGTTTATGGTAACAATGGCTAAAATGCAGCAAACGATGGAGAAAACACTTATATACTTAGAATAATTACAACATTATTTCAATTTATTTACCAAAATTTTAGCAGAAGAACATGCCTCAGAATATTTGTATATATAACATTGTCGTTACCGGGTCCCAAGCCCCCAATCTGAAAAGTGAAGGGTTATGTTAGGTAGTCGATAACCAGCGTAGTATTTGTTGAAAAATAATCACATGAAATTGAGAAGATTTAAATGTGCATGTTGGTAAAGTGGTAAAATATTTTAGAAATATTCATGATAGCTATGGTTTTGGAGTAATTAATGAAGATGGTAGATTCATATTATATTTTTTTTAGTGTATATTTTTGTTATTATTAATACTTTATTTAAGAAAAGAGATAATTATAATATTACTAATAAGAATGGATCCAATAAAACACAAATTGATTATTTTCTTATGAGAAGAAGAGATCGCCAGGAACATAAAGATTGTAAGGTAATTCAAGGTATGTATTTAAATACTCAATATCAATTATTAGTTTTAGATTTTAAGATGAAAAGTTGTAAGATAATGAATATTAGGAATCATTGTCATAGAATCAAATGTGGTCACCTGACTTAATTTTATGAGTAAACTTCAAGATTACAAGATTTTGGTTGTTCAAGAAGAGACAAATTCTATGTGCAATAAATTAATAAGCACTATTAAATAAGTGGCAATAAATGTGCATAGAGAATCAGAAATTAAAATTTTATGTAAATAAAAATAGTTGGTGATGAAATAATAATATGCAAGGAAAGATAAAATCTAAGAAGTTGTGTTATAAAAGTTGGTTTAAATGTAAAAGCTTAGAGAACAGCGAAAACAATAAGGTGGTCATTGTGAGTCTAGCAATTTGTTACGCTAAAATAAAAAATCTACTTTTAGTGATATTTATAATAGATTAGATACTAAAGAGAGTGAAAAATATATGTATAAACCAACCAAATAATTAAAAATAGAAGTAAAGATTTGAGTCAAGTAAAACGTATTAAAGATAAAAATCAAAAACTGTCTTTCTTAGAAAAAGAAATTCAACATAGGTGCGAGAGCTATTTTGATAAACTTTTCAATGAAAGTTCTGAAAATCTGATCAATCTTAGTGTTCTTAATATCATCAATAATAAAAAATATTTTATTTTACCATCTCATTTGTAAAAAGAGAAATCAAAGTGACTTTAAAGAAAACCAATGGTAAAAAATCATTAGAATTGAATGACACCTTAATTGAAATGTAAAATAACTAGAAGATTTGAGAGTTTCTTGGCTTACTAAACTCATTAATATTATTTTAAAAACTAAAAAGATGCATGAGGAGCGAAAGACAAGTACTTTGGTCCCCATTTTTAAGAATAAAGGAGATGCATGAGACTGTGCAAATTATAGAAGAATCAAGTTGATGTGACATACTTTAAAATTATGGGAGAGGGTAATTGAACATAGGTTAAGACGTGTTACAAAGATTTCTCATTATCAATTTGGATTTATGTCAGGCGGGTCTACTATGAAAGTTATACATTTATTGAGAGGTTTGATGGAGAAATATATAGAGAATAAGAAGAATCTACATATGATTTTTATTTATTAAGAAAAAGCTTACGATAAGGTTCCAACAAAAATCCTTTGGAGAGTTCTAGAGAAGAAAGGTGATGATATGACTTATATTCAAGTCAATAAATATATTTATACTAGTGTTGTTACTTGTGTTTGAGCAAAATGAGGATTGACCAAATATTTTATTATTTCAGTTGGATTTCATCAGGGATCTGCTTTCAGCCCATATCCCTTTTGCTTTAGTTATGGATGCTTTTACTGAACATTTATAAGAGGATGCACTTTGGTGTATGTTTTTCGTAGATTATATCTTTTTTGTGGATAAGACTAGAGAAATAGTTCAAGAAAAACTTGAATTATGGAGGTCTACATTAGAGTTAAAAGGCCTTTATTTGAGTAGAACTAAAACTGAATACATGGAATGTAATTTTAGTAGTAGTAACTCTAGTGGTAGAATTGTAATTATGGGTGATCAAATCATTAAAAGGTGTGAACACTTTAGATATTTCAGGTCTATTGTTCAAAGTGATGGTAATATAGATGTAGATGTTGTTAGTAGAAATCAAGTTGGTTGGTTGAAGTGGAGGAATGTTTTAGGCCTATTGTGTGATAGAAAAGTATCGCTTAGACTGGAAGGAAAATTTTAAAGATGTTGGTGGGACCCCAATGCTCTATGGCACAGAATATTGGTCTTTAAAAGAGAAGCATAAAAGAAAGTTAAGTGTTAACAAGATGAGAATGTTTAGGTGGATGAGTGGCTTTTAGAGACAATATGTGAAAAGAATAAATCTATGATAGAGTTGGTGCAGCTCCAGTAACAGACAAAATTAGATAGAGTCGTCTTAGATGGTTTGTTCGCATTAAACGTCAACCGTCTCATGATTCGGTTAAGAGAATTGATGTTTTAGATTTGAATTATGTGCAGAGGAAGACCGAGGAAGATTTGAGCATATTATATAAAAAATGATCTTAATTTATTAAAATTAAATGTAAATATGACACTCAATAGGAGGCAGTGGAAAAAATAGGATTCATGTAGACGACCTCATTTAGTGGAATAAAGGCTTATTGTTATTGTTGTTGTTGTTGTTGTTGTTGTCATTGTCGTCTGTCATATGATAAATTTAAATTACTTTATTAATTTTCTTTTTTACTTCATAAGTAATATTTTATCGTAGGAAGCAATACAAAAAGCTAGGGAGGATTAAAAAGAGCAAAGAAAATTCATAAAAAATATTACTAGGGAAGATATTTGAAATCTCTATTTATTGTCTAAGATAACAAAATTTATAAAAACTGTGCATTTTCTTACCAAACATTTTCATCAGGGATAGTGTTTTAAACTTTCAAAATTATTATTTGTATGTATCAAAGACTTTATATATATATATATATATATATATATATATATGTTATTAAAAGCGACAAAGTATGTGTTCCTATTTTTCTTAGTAGCCATTATAAATGTTTAAATTTTCACTTTTCAAACAAGATGATAAAATATATTATCAACTACTTAATATTGAACTTACATCAGCTGTTAGTTTAGATTATTCACTTTCCTTTTCTCTTTTCTCCTTATTTACTTGCAAGAAATTCTTTCTTACTATAAATCCAATAGTTTAAATTTGTCAGTATTTGCAATATGACATCTCTTTTTTCCCTCTCTACATTTTTTTAAATTTAATAAAAAACTTAATATTGCTATCAGTTTATAAATCATACCCGATACTTAAATTATAATGATTACAAAATTCAAAAATTAAATTTTTACATGATGATTGAACCTATATTATTTATGCCAGTTTTCCTATGTCTCCTATCAAAAAAACAAAATTTCCAGACTTACTTATATTATAATAAAATAAATAAATAAATAAATCTCTTGTTCCCATTAAAAGGAATTAGACTCTTGTATTGAGAAAATATTATATGAGTGTAATGAGCCTACATATAATAAATAATATACTCACTAGCTCTCATATAGGGTTGTCAAAACGGCAGCTCGCGTTCGGCTTGTTAAGAAGCTCGTGCTGAACTCGTTCGCTAAGTTAATGAGCCGAACACAAACAACACAAATAAATATTTGTTGGTTCGTGTTCGGCTCGTTTTAGCTCGAAATAATGCCAATCAATTATATATATATCTTTGATAAGTAGTATTTTTTTAAAAATTTAATTGACTACAAGGCTACAAAGATTTATAATCAATTAAAAGTATTAATGAATAAAATATAATAAAATATATTAAATTAGATTCAAATGATGTTTTAAATCTTACCTCAATCTTTAACATTTTATGGTTAATTGATTAGGGTAGTCAAAATAACACTTTGTTCTTGAACGGTTCGTTTTCGGCTCGCTAATCAAACGAGTCAAACACGAATACACTTTTTGAGCTCGAAATATAAACGAGCCGAACGCGAGCTGAGCCTGAGCTCGCTCGTGTTTGGCTTGTTTACACCCCTACTCTCATGTTATTCGTTGTCCGTAGATACAATACACGCACCTGATATGTTCTCTTGAGCTACCAAGACAACTATTGTAAGTATGGAGATCCACTCCCATATGCACCAACCAAGAATAGCACATCCAAAACTCCCCTTCAACCCATATAGCCATGACCTCCTCCATCACCTTTCCCTCCATCTTCCTCCTTGGCAGTTTTATCAATCCTCCCAACCACTCCGGCCTCCGCCGCCAGCACCTTGTACGCAGGCCAATCATTTAATCCAGGACAATCACTCACGCAAGGCAACTACTCCTTCATCATGCAGCAAGATTGCAACCTCGTCCTCTACGATAAAAACAGGGCCGTAAGGTCGACCGGGACAAGTGGGAGGGCCTCCGGTTGCGTTCTGAGGCCGCAGATCAATGGTAATCTCATCATCTATAGCGTCGTCAGAGTTATCTGGCAAAGCAACAGCAGTGGGTTTGTCGGGATTTACTATCTCATTCTTCAAACAGATCGCAACCTTGTCATCTACGACTTGTTCCATGACGCTATTTGGTCAACCGGTACTGAAGTACCCAGCGCTGATATCGTTGACGGCAAGGCGTCTCTGTCTGCCGCGGTGAAGAAGAAGGAGGTGGAGATCGACAACGTGCTTGAAGGGTAGTGTTGAGGGAGATGCTGAAAGAAGTGTAGTTAATGCATTTTGAATAAATTTTAGTCGGCGATTACCTTTGCCTGCCCATGTTGATTTCGGTGTGTGTGTAGCGTCATGAATGATTGTATTAAATAAAGTTGCATGTCTAAGTAACATATATAATTCGTGATTGCTCTAATAGCTATATCAAAAGCGATTGAATATCAGCTGATGTAATTCAGGAGAAAATATTACGCACAGAGTCTGTATGTGAGCTGCATACAGACAACAAACGTGATTTAGTGAAGGTTTGAGTTCTCATTCCGCCCAGACTCCAGACACAATGTCATTTCATTATTCATACTGTTCTTACGTAATATTTTTTANCAACGACGGCGGCGGGTGGCCCGGGGGGTGGGCACCGAATACAGCTCTCTATTGGAAATTCAATCAAATCAATTGAAATCCAAATACACTGAAAATGAACTAAGAAATGATTTCTAAATTCATTTCTATTTTACAGTTTCTAACTCGACCAAATCAATTGAAATTCTACATGCCAAACGCTGGAAATCCTACAAGCCGTAAAGAAGTGCAGCCAACTCATTTTAGAGCCAGCCAAACATCTCCTGTGCTGACAAGCGGAGTAATTAGGGGCAATTTGAAAAATGTCATATGTTGCTCATTTTGTTCTTGCCGTGAGTACGAAGAAAAAAAAAATGTTTCTTAAGGGTCCAAGTCAACAAAATATCATTTATCCTTTCTGTTGAGAAATTTAGGGGGAAGAAAAAAAAGCAGGAATTCGACACAAAAACAGAAGAACATAAAGAGATATACGAGGTTCAGTAAAGATGCCTACATCCTCGGGAGCAGAGCGGCAGCTTCCTTTCTAATATTCAGAAAAGAGTACAGAATACAAGATTCAAAAAAGAGTACAGAATACAAGATTCAGCTCGGAGTCTCAGAGACTCACCTAGGGTTACAAACATGACATATATGTAACCCTACAGTGCAATATGTAATTACTTAAATTACCCGTATATCAAACTGCGGGGTGTTGCCCCCGCACCCCCAACCCACATAATGAAACTCCCCTAATTAGACAAATCATTTCGCTCCACTCCGCTTGTGGGCTCCGCTCCGCTCAAGCATTTGTCCCAATTATGGTATATGAGACATACCTAACAAATCTCCACCATGGCGAATATCCAGCTCCTTAGGAGAAATACATATGTCTAACAAATCTCCATCTTTGTCAATATCCAGCTCTATAGGAGAAATATATATGTCCAGCAAATCTCCATCTTGGCGAATATCTAGCCCCTTAGGAGAAATGTATATGTCTAAAAAATCTTCACCTTGGCGAATATCTAGCCTATTAGGAGAAATATATCATGGAGTTTCTTATGCACCAATGTGAGTTGAGTCACTACACTTCCACTGTGCCTTTGTTGATCCCACAACCCACTAAATTTCAAGAGACACGACTCATCAATTCCAAGAGACATCTCTTCATTCCAAGAGACTTCAAATTCTGTTATTATGAGTCATACCTAACAAATCTCCATCTTAGTGAATATCCAGCCCCTTTTGGAGAAATGCATATACCCAACAAATCTCCACCTTGGCGAATATTTAGCGTCTTAGGAGAAATATATCATGGAGTTTCTTTTGCACAATATGGGTTAGGCTACAAATATTTTTAAATAATCTCTTAATTAAGTTTCCTAGTAAAGCAACAGAATCTTTCCGAAAAAGAATTGAAACATTTCATTAATTAAGTTTCCTCAATTAAATATTTTCCTTGATTAAGTTTTCCCAAAAAAAGCAATTTTCTTTAAATAAACTTTTCTTAATTAAAATTTCCCAGAAATCATTTTCCTTATACTTCTAAGAAAAGCTTTGCCTCCACTTTCCAGAAAAGCTCTGCTTTCCTTTTTCGACTCCAGCGCGATTCGTGTCTTTCACGAACTCCTCGCTGCCTGCTCCAACAATCTACCTCGAACCGCCAAAGTTCTTCGCCGAATCGTTGAAGCCCCGAAATTCAACGAACTTCTCTGCCCTAACCGTCGAATCTCCTCTGTCAAAATCTTCTTTATTCCTGAGCCACCGAATTTTTTTTTCTTCTCTGCCCTAGAACCTCGCTCTGATACCACTTGTTGAGAAATTTAGAGCAAAAGAAATAGTAGGAATTTGACACAAAACCAGAAGAACACAAAGAGATATATGAGGTTCGGCAAAGATGCCTACATCCTCGAGAGCAAAACAGTGGCTTCCTTTTCAATATTCAGAAAAGAGTACAGAATACAAATTCTGCTCAGAGTCTTAGAGACTTGCATAGGGTTACAAACATGATATATATATAACCCTACAGTACAATATGTAATTACTTAAATTACCCATGTATCAAACCGCGGGGTGTTGCCCCCGCACCCCTAACCCACCTAATGAAACTCCTTTGATTGGACAGATCCTTTCGCTCCACTCTGCTCATGGGCTCCGCCCCACTCCAGCATTTGTTTCATTTATGGCATATGAACAATACCTAACACTTTCCTAACTCAGAAATTCATTTTACAAATCAACTAAACTAAAATCAAATAATGTAGCATAATATTGAAATTAGATGTTTCATATCTTTTAACACATTAATATACAGAAATATATTGATTAACATATATTTGTAAATAGATACCAAAAAAAATACTAAAAATAATATATAAAAATATGATTTTTATTTAGTATATGAAATATTCCAAGAGTGATGCATATTAAATTCCTCAACGTCCATGAAATGAAGCCTGATTAAGTTGTGAATATACTTGTTTGAACCGTCCCGACGGCCCGGTCGCACTCGTGCAATTTTTTTAAAAATTAGAGGTCATTTTGATGCCTCGGCGACGCTCAGATCACTTTCAGATATAATGTGGTCGTGTTTAATCTTTCTAGATTACAACAAGCTCGAACAACTCATTCATAGGCTTAGATATGTGATTACAACTTTTGTTTGATTATAAAAAAAATGTCAATTATATAACTGTGTCTTGGCTCTTAAGAAAAGAAGTATAAGGTTAACTGATATTTCTGGGACGTTGAGGCTTACTGTCTTCCTTAGCCATGGCCCCTTCTTCAAGCCCGTCTCATTTTTATTTCTCCATGCAGTTGGTTTTTTTACTATTCAATGGTCAATAGAGAATGGACAAGAATATATATGTTTTATGCATAAAGCTGTGTATGGTAACAAAGGATAAAATGCAGCAAACGATGGAGAAAACACTTATATACTTAGAATAATTAGAACACTATTTCAATTTATTTACCAAAATTTTAGCAGAAGTACGTGACTTTGAATATTTGTATATATAACATTGTCATTACCTGGTCCCAAGCCCCCGATCTGCAAAGTGAAGGGTTATGTTAGGTAGTTGATAACCAACGTAGTATTTGTTGAAATATAATCACATGAAATTGAGAAGATTTAAATGTGCATGTTGGTAAAGTGGTAAAATATTTTAGAAATATTCATGATAGCTATGGTTTTGAAGTAATTAATGAAGATGGTAGATTCATATTAGATTTTGCTTTAGTGTATATTTTTGTTATTATTAATATTTTATTTAAGAAAAGAGACGAGCATATTATTACTTATAAGTATAGATTCAATAAAACACAAATTGATTATTTTCTTATGAGAAGAAGAGATCGCCAAGAACATAAAGATTGTAAGGTCATTCAAAGTATGAATTTAAATACTCAGTATCAATTATTAGTTCTAGATTTTAAGATGAAGAGTTGTGAGATAATGAATATTGGGAATCATTGTCATAGAATTAGTAGTGGTCACCTGACTTAATTTTATGAGTAAACTTCAAGATTACAAGATTTTGGATGTTCAAGAAGAAACAAATTCTATGTGCAATAAATTAATAAGCACTATTAAATAAGTGGCAAAAGATGTGCATGGAGAATCAGAAATGAAAATTTTATGTAAATAAAAATAGTTGGTGATGGAATAATAATGTGCAAGGAAAGATAAAATCTAAGAAGTTGTGTTATAAAAGTTGGTTTATATGTAAAAGCTTAGATAACAGAGAAAACAATAAGGTGGTCATTGTGAGTCCAGCAATTTGTTACGCTAAAAAATCTACTTTTAGTGATATTTATAATAGATTAGATACTTAAGAGAGTGAAAAATATATGTATAAACCAACCAAATAATTAAAAATAAAAGTAAAGATTTGAGTCAAGTAAAACGTATTAAAAATAAAAATCAAAAAGTGTCTTTCTTAGAAAAAGAAATTCAACATAGGTGGGAGAGCTATTTTGATAAACTTTTCAATGAAAGTTCTGAAAATCTAATCAATCTTAGTGATCTTAATATCACCAATAATAATAAAATATTTTATTTTTACCGTCTCATTTGTAAAAAGAGAAATCAAAGTGACTTTAAAGAAAATCAATGGTAGAAATTCATTAGAATTGAATGACATCTTAATTGAAATGTAAAAATAACTAGAAGATTTGAGAGTTTCTTCGCTTACTAAACTCTTTAATATTATTTTAAAAACTAAAAAGATGCATGAGGAGCAAAAGATTAGTACTTTGGTCCCCATTTTTAAGAATAAAGATGATGCATGAGACTGTGCAAATTATAGAAGAATCAAGTTGATGGGACACGGTTTAAAATTATGGGATAGGGTAATTGACCATAGGTTAAGATGTGTTACAAACATTTCTCATT
Source organism: Phalaenopsis hybrid cultivar (assembly GCA_002079205.1). Classification (NCBI taxonomy): domain Eukaryota; kingdom Viridiplantae; phylum Streptophyta; class Magnoliopsida; order Asparagales; family Orchidaceae; genus Phalaenopsis; species Phalaenopsis hybrid cultivar. Next base: position 26,839 of record JXCR01100678.1, on the reverse strand, counting down.
ATCAGTTTGGATTTATGTCAGGCGGGTCTACTATGGAAGCCNACTTGAAGATTTGAGAGTTTCTTGGCTTACTAAACTCTTTAATATTATTTTAAAAACTAAAAAGATGCATGAAGAGTGAAAGATTAGTACTTTGGTCCCCATTTTTAAGAATAAAGAGGATGCATGAAACTGTGCAAATTATAAAAGAATCAAGTTGATGTGACACACTTTAAAATTATGGGATAGGGTAATTGACCATAGGTTAAGACGTGTTACAAACATTTCTCATTATCAGTTTGGATTTATGTCAGGCGGGTCTACTATGGAAGTCATACATTTATTGAGAGGTTTGATGGAGAAATATATAGAGAATAAGAAGAATCTACATACGATTTTTATTTATTGAGAAAAAACTTATGATAAGGTTCCAACAAAAATCCTTTGGAGATTTCTAGAGAAGAAAGGTGATGATTTGACTTATATTCAAGTCAATAAAGATATTTACAATAGAGTTGTTACTTGTGTTTGAGCAAAATGAGGATTGACCAAATAATTTCTTATTTCAGTTGGATTTCATTAGGGATCTGCTTTCAGCCCATATCCTTTTTGCTTTAGTTATGGATGCTTTTACTGAGCATTTATAAGAGGATGTACCTTGTTGTATGGTTTTCGTAGATTATATCTTTTTTGTGGATAAGACTAGAGAAATAGTTCAAGAAAAACTTGAATTATGGAGGTCTACGTTGGAGTTAAAAGGCCTTTATTTGAGTAGAACTAAAACTCAATACATGGAATGTAATTTTATTAGTAGTAACTCTAGTGGTAGAATTGTAACTATGGGTGATCAAATCATTAAAAGGTGTGAACACTTTAGATATATCAGGTCTACTGTTCAAAGTGATGGTGAAATAGATGTAGATGTTATTAGTAGAATTCAAGTTGGTTGGTTGAAGTGGAGGAATGTTTTAGGCCTATTGTGTGATAGAAAAGTATCGCTTAGACTGGAAGGAAAATTTTAAAGATGTTGGTGGGACCCACAATGCTCTATGGCAAGAATATTGGTCTTTAAAAGAGAAGCATAAAAGAAAGTTAAGTGTTGACGAGATGAGAATGTTTAGGTGGATGAGTAGATTTTAGAGACAATATGTGAAATGATAAATTTATGATAGGTTTGGTGTAGCTCCAGTAACAGACAAAATTAGATAGAGTCGTCTTAGATGGTTTGGTCACATTAAACATCGACCGTCTCATGATTCGATTAAGAGAATTGATGTTTTAGATTTGAATTATGTGCAGAGGAAGACCGAGGAAGATTTGAGCATATTATATAAAAAATGATCTTAATTTATTAAAATTAAATGAAAATATGACACTCAATAGGAGGCAGTGGAAAAAATAGGATTCATGTAGACGACCTCATTTTGTGGAATAAAGGCTTGCTATTGTTGTTGTCATCGTCGTCTATCATATGATAAATTTAAATTATTTTATTAATTTTCTTTTTTACTTCATAAGTAATATTTTATAGTTGTTCTCGTGTTTACCAGTGGTGATTTATTGTAGGAAGCAATAAAAAAAGCTAGGGAGGATTAAAAAGAGCAAAAAAAAATTCATAAAAAAATATTACANTACATTTATTGAGAGGTTTGATGGAGAAATATATAGAGAATAAGAAGAATCTACATATGATTTTTATTTATTGAGAAAAAGCTTATGATAAGGTTTCAACAAAAATCCTTTGGAGATTTCTAGAGAAGAAAAGTGATGATTTGACTTATATTCAAGTCAATAAAGATATTTACAATAGAGTTTTTACTTGTGTATGAGCAAAATGAGGATTGACCAAATAATTTCTTATTTCAGTTGGATTTCATCAAGGATCTACTTTCAGCCCATATCCTTTTTGCTTTAGCTATGGATGCTTTTACTGAGCATTTATAAAAGGATGTACCTTGTTGTATGCTTTTCGTAGATTATATCTTTTTTGTGGATAAGACTAGAGAAATGGTTCAAGAAAAACTTGAATTATGGAGGTCAACATTGGAGTTAAAAGGCCTTTATTTGAGTAGAACTAAAACTGNTAATAAATTAAAAGTATTAATAAAGAAAATATAATAAAAATTATTAAATTAGATTCAAATGATATTTTAAATTTTACCATAATCATTAACATTTTATGCCTACGTGATGAGGGTGTCAAAATAACACTTTATTCGTGAACGGCTCGTTTTTGGCTCGCTAAGTAAACGAGCCGAACACGAACACACTTTTTGAGCTCGAAATATAAACGGGCCGGGCTCGCTCGTGTATGGTTTACTCCCCTACTCTCATGTTATTCGTTGTCCGTAGATACAATACAAGCACCTAATATTTTCTCTTGAGCTACCAAGACAACTATTATAAGTATGGAGATCCACTCCCAATATGCACCAACCAAGAATAGCACATCCAAAACTCCCCTTTAACCCATATAGCCATGACCTCCTCCATCACCTTTCTCTCCATCTTCCTCCTTGGCAGTTTTATCAATCCTCCCAACCACTCCGGCCTCCGCCGCCAGCACCTTGTACGCAGGCCAATCATTTAATCCAGGACAATCACTCACGCAAGGCAACTACTCCTTCATCATGCAGCAAGATTGCAACCTCGTCCTCTACGATAAAAACAGGGCCGTATGATCGACGGGGACAAGTGGGAGGGCCTCGGGCTGCGTTCTGAGGCTGCAGATCAATGGTAATCTCATCAATTATAGCGGCGTCAGAGTTATCTGGCAAAGCAACAGCAGTGGGTTTGTCGGGATTTACTATCTCATTCTTCAAACAGATCGCAAAGTTGTCATCTACGACTTGTTCCATGATGCTATTTGGTCAACCTGTACTGAAGTACCCAGCGCTGATATTGTTGACGGCAAGGGGGCTCCGTCTGCCGCGGCGAAGGAGAAGGCAGTGGAGTTCGACAACGTGCTTGAAGGGTAGTGTTGAGGGAGATGCTGATAGAAGTGCTGCTAATGTATTTTGAATAAATTTTAGTCGGCGATTACCTTTGCCTGCCTATGTTGATTTCGGTGTGTGTGTCGCGTCATGAATGATTGTATTAAATAAAGTTGCATGTCTAAGTAACATATATAATTCGTGATTGCTCTGATAGCTATATCTAAAGCGATTGAATATCAGCTGATGTAATTCAGGAGAAAATATTAAGCACAGAGTCTGTGCGTGAGCTGCCTCCGGACAACAAATCTGATTTAGTGAAGGTCCGAGTTCTCACTCCGCCCATACTCCAGACACAATATCATTTCATAATTCACACCGTTCTTATGTAATATTTTTTCGTTGAAGAACTCAAGCGCTTAATCTATTCCTCTACAAATTTCTATTTCTTCGTGTATTTAACGTTTAAGAAGAGTTTATAGTAAAAGAGTGTTATGCAAAGAGGAATACTGAGAAATATACTAAGGCTTGGGGGAAATATTGTTCTAGAGAATTAATAATATTATAAACTCGACATTAATAATTCACTATTCTTTCTTTTATGATTTGACAGAAAAAACACAAGATGAGAGAAGGAATGGCAAAATTAAAGATTAAAAGTTTATGAATATTTAACTCTAAAATTTTAATTTTTTTTTATTTTCCTTAAAACTATTATATTTGTGTTTTTAAAATTATAATTATAATTAATAGTAATTTATTATTATGTGTTTTGTATTAGAGTTTTAATTTTTTTTAAATTTTTATATAAAATTAAAGAGTCTAATCAAAATTTAAGGTTAGTGTGAGTGACTCTCCATCTTCCCCTGGATCTAATTTACTATTAGTCACAAGTTGGCTTTTTAAAAAATTATCTCATCATTTTCATTCGGGCTAGAAATCGATATTTCTGGGTTTAAAATTTTTTGTTGGAATTTATATAAAATCTACTAATTGCTGCTTCTTTCACCACTCAATTCCAATTTACAACCTTCAGCATATCAGATTCCATGGTGAACTCCAACCGTTGAATGCCTACAGCTACCTTCGGCTTCGATCATATTACTTCAACAGTAGAATCTCCCTTCCTGCAAATGTAACATAATTTCGTTGCTCGTGGACGTAGGCGAATTAATTTAACCTGAAACACGTAAATCTTTTATGTTTAATTATTATTGTGTGAATTTCTATGCTTTCATATTATTTTTTATATCAATTGATATCAAATCATCGAGTTCATCATCGGTGCAAGGTTTGACGTCAAAGGCAGCAACTTGACTTGTTTTGTCGGTAATTTTTGTAGCATGTGATCCGATGTGCTCTGCTGACAAAATTCGGCGATTTGTCAATGGACTTTGTCTCGACGGCAGGGGCACGAGACTTCGTCCGGCAGGGAGAGGCTTGGGGCTGGAGGACTGCAGCTGGGCATTACTGCAGGCTCAGCTTCCCAAGTANGAGAGAAGGAATGGCAAAATTAAAGATTAAAAGTTTATGAATATTTAACTCTAAAATTTTAATTTTTTTTTAATATTTTTCTTAAAACTATTATATTTGTGCTTTTTAAATTTAAATTAAAATTAATAGTAATTTATTATTAAGTGTTTTATATTAGAGTTTCAATTTTTTTAAAATTTTTTATATAAAATTAAAGAGTCTAATCAAAATTTAAGGTTAGTGTGAGTGACTCTCCATCTTCCCCTGGATCTAATTTGCTATTAGTCACAAGTTGGCTTTTTTAAAAATTATCTCATCATTTTTCATTCGGGCTAGAAATCTATATTTGTGGGGGGTTTAAAATTTTTTGTTGGAATTTATATAAAATCTACTAATTGCTGCTTCTTTCACCACTCAATTCCAATTTACAACCTTCAGCATATCAGATTCCATGGTGAACTCCAACCGTTGTATGCCTACAGCTCCCTTCGGCTTCGATCATAATACTTCAACAGTAGAATCTCCCTTCTTGAAAACGTAACGTAAATTCGTTCCTCGTGGACGTAGGCGAATCAATTTAACCTGAAACACGTAAATCTTTTATGTTTAATTATTGTTGTGTGAATTTTTATGCTTTCATATTGTTTTTGTATATCAATTGTGTTATTTTGTCTTGCGAGTAGTTCGGCCAAAGGGAAGAGGCGGAGATCGCGCAGAGAAGGGTTCGGGGAGTTCCCTGTTCGGGAGTTCGCGAAGCAGGAGGACCTGAGCAGTTTGGCGAGGCGCGAAGGCTCTGGAGAGGCAGTTATTCTCGCGTGAGAGGCAGAGGAGGAATTCCTGATTTGTTCCGCTGGACACAGAGGAGTGTCTGCGAGAAGGTAAAAGGGCATTAGCAAACTCAAGCAAGGGCTGAAGGCCCCTCAGGGGCCAGGTGGAGGGAATCTTTACTTTGAAGTTTCTCAATTGAGGGTCAATGTGGAGAATTGTTATTTTTACCCTCAATTATTGAACTATCATAAAAAGGTATTTTTGTAATGTGGTACTGCTCACCTACCACATCTCACCTACCGCTCACCTACCGTTCATCTACCGCTCACCTACCGTCACCTACCGCTCACCTACCGTTCACCTACCGTTCACCTACCTCCCACCTACCACTCTCTTGCTTCTATAAATAGAGAGGGTCAATTGAGGGTAAAGGTGGAGAATTGTTATTTTGACCCTCAATTAATGAACTAAGGTAAAAGAGCACTTTTGTAATGTGGTACCGTTCACCTACCACATCTCCCACCTCCGACCACCTACCTCCCACCTACCACTCTCTTGCTTCTATAAATAGAGAGGGTGTGAGGCTTAGGAGGAGAAAGGGAAAAGATCTTAAGCTATTACAAAGGAGAAGCAAGGGGAAGAGATCTTAAGCCATCACGAAGGAGGAACAAGGAAAGAGATCTTAAGCTACCACAAAGGAAGATGATGACTCATCTCTATGTATAAGCTATGTATTCTCCATTTCTTTTATCTTAGTGAACTATTTGATTAATTCCCTTCCGTGGACATAAATCCAGTTGGATCGAACCACGTAAACGATCTGTATTTACTTGTGTTCTTTGCGCCTCATTTCTATGTCAGGAAGTACATATTTCACAACAAATTGATATTAAATCATCGAGTTCATCATCGGTGCAAGGTTTGACGTCAAAGGCAGCAACTCGACTTGTTTTGTCGGTAATTTTTGTAGCATATGGTCTGATGTGCCCTGCTGACAAAATTCGGCGATTTGCCGATGACTTTGTCTCGACGGCAGAGGCACGAGACTTCGTCCGGCAGGGAGAAGCTTGGGGCTGGAGGACTGCAGCTGGGCGCTACTGCAGGCTCAGCTTCCCAAGTCAAAAAAAAACTCCCTCATTGAATTATCAGCTGCAGTTAAAGAAAGAAAGGATTTTCCCTGATTTTCGCGGTATACAGGGAAGGAAATCTTTTAGAAAATGAAATTTTTTTTTTTTTTTCTGTGAAGACACAGGAAAGCAGGCTTTTTCTTTTTTTTTTTAAAAAATCTTAATTATAGGAATTTCTGGGGAAAAAAAATAAAAGAAAAGGCGAAGGAAAAAAAGAAAAATAGAATATAAGAAAAATGGAATTTCAGAGAAGAAAAAAGGGATTTTTTATTTTCTCAAATTTTATCTTTCTTTTTTCTTTTTTCTTTTTTCTCAAAAGAAATTTTAACAATATAAACAATAAACCATAGCATGATTTTAGGTTCTTCAATGTCTACTATGACGGTGGAAAAGACGATTCATCAGGTAGTTACGCATCCTGTCAAAATTAATGTGATAAAATTTGACGGCAAAAAGAACTTTGACATATGACGATACGAGATGATGGGTGTGATGTGTTCTCTTAATTTGGGGGAAGTTTTGGATAGTGAGAGATGTCCTATAGAGATATCAAAGAGAGATTGATTGAAGATGCATGTGAGTGTTAGTGGCTTGATCCAAGATTGCTTGACCAAAGAATTCAAATCTGAGGTGATGATTAAGTCTTAAGTAAGGAAATTATGGAGGATAATGTAGAACAAATATTTCACGAAGAGTATGGAGAATCGTCTACATCTTAAGCCTCAACTCTACATATTTCAGGTGAGATGAAGGTTACTATTGATGATCACTTGAATAACTTTACCAAGTGGTTGTCATATCCATTAAATTTGGATAAGGATGTTGGATATGAAGACAATGTGCTTCTTTTATTGAATTCTCACTCGGATGAGTATGAAAACAACATTATGACACTCATTTATGGGAAAGAGATCTTGACTTATTGCGGAGTGACTAATAAGCTGTTGAATCACAAGTTTCATTGAAAGGAAAAAGAGTCTGTGAGGATGGAATCGGCCGAGACACTTACACTTCAACATGACAGTTTAAAAAAGAAAAAGAAAAAGAATTGATCAAATAAATGTGGCAGCAGCTACACTTCTCAAAAAAGGGCAAGTCTCGTGTGCGCAGTATTGGGAAAAATCAGTGTGCTTGTTGTTTACAGACTAATCATTGGAAGAAAGATTATTTAAAGTTAAAAGAGAATGAAAAAAAAGTTGCATCTGAGGCGAAAGCCAATTTCAATGTGGAAAGTTATGAAGAAGCAAATTTAAATGTTCCATTATCTGCATTTTCTCACAATTTGTTTACAAATGATTAGTGATGGATTTTGGATACAGATGATGCCTATCATATTTGTCTTTATCCAGGATGGTTATGTACGTACAAGGAGCTGGTTAGTTGTGCTATGACTATGGACAATGATCAAGCTTGTTATGTTATTGGTGTAGAAAGTATCTTTATCAGGATGCATGATAGTGTTGTGAGAGAGAGCTGATTGATATTAAACATGTTCCAGATATAATAAAGAATTTGCTATCAATTGGGTTTTTAGAGTCCAAAGGCTACAAAATAATTATTAAGGCAAGAGTTCTGAGAATATGTCATGGATCAATAATTTTTACGAAGAGAGTTCGCTATTATCACAATCGTCATTGTCTTCAGGGTAATACAGTGATTGGAGTAGTTGTTGTTGCTGATAATTCTTCTGATGCCAATTTATTGTGGCATATANCGGAATGGAGACTTTTTAATTTTTTTTTAAAAAAAAATTAATTAAAGGAATTTCTGGGAAAAAAATAAAAGAAAAGGCGAAGGAAAAAAAAGAAAAATAAAATATAAAAAAATGAAATTTCAGAGAAGAAAAAAGGGATTTTTTATTTTCTCAAATTTTATCTTTTTTTTCTTTTTTCTCAAAAGAAATTTTAATAATATAAACAATAAATCATAGCATGATCTTAGGTTCTTCAACGTCTACTATGACGGTGCAAAAGACGAGCCATCAGGTAGTTACGTATCTTGTCAAAATTAATGCGATAAAATTTGACGGCAAAGAGAACTTTAACATATGGCGATACGAGATGATGGACGTGATGTGTTCTCTGAATTTGGAAAAAGTTTTGGATAGTGAGAGATGTCAAATATGAGGTGATGATTAAGTCTTAATTAAGGAAATTATGGAGGATAATGTAGAACAAATATTTCACGAAGAGTATGGAGAATCGTCTACATCTTAAGCCTCAACTCTACATATTTCAGGTGAGATGAAGGTTACTATTGATGATCACTTGAATAACTTTACCAAGTGGTTGTCATATCCATTAAATTTGGATAAGAATGTTGGATATGAAGACAAGGTGCTTCTTTTATTGAATTCCCACTCGGATGAGTATGAAAAAAACACTATGACACTCATTTATGGGAAAGAGATATTGACTTATGGCGGATTGACTAATAAGATGTTGAATCATGAGTTTCATTGAAAGGAAAAGAAGTCTATGAGAATGGAATCGGCTGAGACACTTACACTTCAACGTAACAATTCTGAGAAGAAAAGGAAAAAGAATTGATCAAATAAATGTGGCAGCAGCTACACTTCTCAAAAAAGGCCAAGTCTTGTGTGCGCAGTATTAGGAAAAATCAGTGTGCTTGTTGTTTACGGACTAGTCATTGGAAGAAAGATTATTTAAAGTTAAAAGAGAATGAAAAAAAAGTTGCATCTGAGGCGAAAGCCAATTTCATTGTGGAAAGTTATGAAGAAGCAAATTTAAATGTTCCATTATCTGCATTTTCTCATAATTTGTTTTACAGATGATTAGTGATGGATTTTGGATACATATGCTACCTATCATATTTGTCCTTATCCAGGATGGTTATGTACATACAAGGAGCTGGATAGTTGTGCTATGACTATGGACAATGATCAAGCTTATCATGTTATTGGTGTAGAAAGTATATTTATCAGGATGCATGATAGTGTTGTAAGAGAGAGCTGGTTGATATTAAAAATGTTTCAGATATCATGAAGAATTTGCTGTCATTTGGGGTTTTAGAGTTCAAAGGCTACAAAATAGTTATTAAGGCAAGAGTTATGAGAATATGTCATGGATCAATAATTTTTACGAAGATAGTTTGCTATTATCACAATCGTCATTGTCTTCAGGGTAATGCAGTCATTGGAGTAGTTGTTGTTGCTGATAATTCTTTTGATGCCAATTTATTATGGCATATGAGGCTAGCTCATGCTTGAGAGACTTCACTTCAGGCTTTGGTGAAGAAAGGGTTGATCAAATGTGTGAATGTGTTTTTGTCAAGACAAGAGTATCTTTTGGGTATGTCATCTACAATATAAAAGGTATTTTAGAGAATTTTCACACAGATGTTTCAGGTTCGATGAAGACAACATCAATCAGCAGGCAAAGATACTTTGTTTTTTTATTGATAATTACACACGTATGTTTGAGTGTACACCATGAAATGCAAAAACAAATTGTTGGAGATTTTCATAACATGGAAGAAGTGAATCGAGACTCAAACTAGTAAAAAAGATATGGTATATCAAATCAAATAATGTGAGCCAATACACTTCGAAAGTGTTCTTGCAAAAATTTTAGAGAGCTAGGATAAAGGGACACTTCACTGTTCGAGAGACAACACAACAGAACGAGGTTGTTGTGAGCATAAACCAAATTTTGGTTGAGAAAGTTTGGTGTATGTTATCCAATGTTGAATTGGATATAGTCTATTGAGCTGAGGCCAAATAATATTTCTATGATTTTATCATTTGGTGAATTGTCAGCTTTTTGTAACTATTGGGAAGAAGATGCCAAAGAAGATGTGGTTGGGCATCCTGATAAAGATTATGAGCATATGAGAGAGTGTTTGGGTGTTCAGTTTATTGTCATGTGAAGAAAAATAAACTAAAACCACGAGCAAAGAAGGTAATCTTCATTGGTTTCATGCATGGAGTAAAGGGCTTCGAGCTGTATGATCAACCAAAAAAGAAAGGTTGTCATTAGCGTGTAAGGTACATTCGATGAGGCAAGCTTATTGAAATATTGGGGCTAGAAACAAGTGAAGTGTTTCAATGGGACCATAGATATGCAGCTAAAGCTAGAGTTTGAAACAACTTCATCTGTTCAACAGAGTTCGTCCACTTCGACTCAAATATATGATTTAGTTGCAGGTCATGAAGCATATGTCGACAATGCTCATGAGAGGGTGGAAAAACATGTTGAAGATGGGATTCCTCATCTTGAATCTATTGCTAGAAGTTGAATCAAGCGCCACCCAAAAACATCTTAGTTTTGGGATTATATTGTATTTGCACTTTCAACCAACAAATAAACGGTGGAGAGCCCAATAGTGATCTTTAGAGATCGATAATGGATGAAGAGATGGAAGGTTTGTTTGGGGCAACTATAACTTATTGAATAATATGCTGATAAGCTAGGAACGGTGAATATTACAATTTTTTATTTTTTTGGAAAAGCCAGACCTTTGATAGGTGCTGTGTGAAAAAGTTGTTTTTTTGTGTTTTGAAAACGCATAAGCTGTCAAAACGCAGTTTACCCAAACAGGTCAAGTGTGTTTTCAAAACGCCACTGCACCAAATAAGCTGCCCCAAACGGGCCCAGAGTCTCTTTAGAAGAGTGGTACTTAAAGGTTGGTGAAGCTTCCTTTAGAAAGAAAAGTCATTGGGTACAAATGGATGTATGCAAAGAATGAAACATCTCATGCAGAACGGGTTGATTATAATGAAGTGCGTTCCCCAATGGACAAGCATCTTTAAAACCATGTTCTTTTAGCACTTATTAGAGCAAAATACGATTTGATTTTGGAGCAACTCGATATGAAGGCCACATTTCTACACAAAGAATTGCAAGGGAGATCTATATGTTGTAGTTGCCTAGATTTGGAACATAAAAAAAAATTGGTTTGTAAAGTGGACAAGTTTTTGTATGGATTGAAACAGTTACCATGACAGTATTATAAAAAATTTGATCAATCCATGAGGGGACAAGAATACTTGAAGAGCCACTATGATTTTTGTGCATATTTAAAGAAATTGGCCAAAGGTGAGTTTATTTACTTGCTTCTATTTGTTGATAATATATTGATTATATTTGTTAGTCAGATTGAGGTTGATAAGATAAAGAATCAACTAAACAAATATTTTGAAATGATGAGTTGGATGAAGCTCGCGAGATTCTTGGCATGGAGATTTTCAGGGGCAAGGCAGGTGGAAAGGTTTGGCTCTCGTAAGAAGCTTATTTCAGAAGATACTAAAGAAATTTGGAGTTGATGAGTCGAGCTAGGCAATGAATCTATTTATTGCATCTTACTTTCAATTGAGTTCAGATCAATATCTTAAAGATGATCAAGAGAGAAAAGATATGTGAGCAGTTTATTATGCTTGTGCAGTGGTCTATCTAATATATGTCATAGTTTGTATTAGACCATACATTGCCCAAGCAATTGGTAGCAGGTTTAATTCATGATCCAAGAAGAAGTTATTAACAGGTTGTGAAAAGTATTCTAAGATATCTGTAAGATATAATTGACGTTATATTAGTGCTTGAGAAGCAATCATCGAGTATAGATTTATGTGCATGCTACACTAACTCAAATTATACAGGTGAGACGAAGATCTACAACTGGTTATTTATTCACATTGACAGGAGCTCCAATCAATTGGAGGTTAGTTTTTCAGTTATTCACAAATGTTGAGTACATGATAGTCACGAAGGCGATGTAAGAAGTTATATGGATACAAGGTCAATTGGAAGACTTGGGAGTTTACCAAGAATATCTAATGGTGTTTTATGACAGACGTAGTGTAAAATTCTTAGTCATAAATTCAATTCATCATACTCGTACTAATGATATTAAAATGTAATTGGACAAGTATCGGCCAAAAACATAAGCAAAATAAGAATCATGAATATAAACAACAAAAAAATATGAAACAACTTCATAACACAACACGCAAGGTGCACACGCAATGTTGTGCACCTCAGTGAATGCAAGAGCATGAATAAATCAGGAGTTTTGAGCATATAGAGAAACAATGACCAAGAAAAAAAAAAAAGCAATTTTACCCTCAACATGGCAGTATTGTGAAGGAAATTAAACAATCAATTGTTTTTGGATAATGGTTACAAGTGAATCACTTATTTTGTTCTCTCNAGATATAAAAATTGAAGTCTATATACCTGATATGTAGATACATTAGTATTTTTTAATATTGATGTAAATGTCAATTTATTCTTTTGGGAAAAATACGTACATTCCTATTACATGTTATTCCTTATAAGTTGTGTTTGTGCACATCTTAGTTTATTTTTGGTTTTCACGACGGCCAATATCACCTCCTCTATACTATCTTCATTAGCACCGCACACTTTATTTTCTTCGAGTTATTGAGACTTTGAAAAGTATGATTTTGGCGGCATCTTATGGAAGTTGGATGGTTGAATATTCTATTTAATTACTTCCCCACATTTACTTTGAGAATAATATATTTGTTATACTCCAAATGTTTCACCTCCTCACATTTGTAGCTTTAATATAGTTTGTGAACCCTAGATTTTTTTCAAAATTTTTTGTGGGATAGCTTTTAATTTTGGTCCTTCTCAGCACATTTCAACATTACAGTTGAAAATGGTTCAATATTAATGTTGAACTATTTTAGGAGACATTAAGTATTGTATCGTTCGTGAGCTAATACGACCTAGGGGAGATTATAAAGAAATGATATGGTAGAAGGAGTTGGATGTGCCCTCTCTAAGCCCTAGTTCTTATTTTCAAAAGAAGTGAAAGGAGAGGATCTAGATGTGGCTTCCCCTAAAGACGGTAGAGTGCCTATATTTATTTTACTCAAGAATGCGAACCAAATAAGATATTTTAGTCCCATTTTGTTTGGGCATATACACTTGACATATTCTAGCGAGGTTTGTTACATGAAAGTTTTTCACGTTCTTTCTCTTGTTTATCTACTTTTTGTCGTATGTCCTGTTTTTTTGGTTTTTACTTCTCCTAATCACTCACATGATCTTGATGAGAGATTTATTCAAAAAATGGAAGTATACATGATGGACAAACTCACGACTCTTTTAAAAATAAAAATGAGAAATGAACGAAAACCATTTCATATATGATCATTTAGATATAAATCTTTCGAGATTTATGGTTGACAAGAACGAATAAATAAAAAATAATTTCCACCACTACCCTATAATATATCTAATATCGAAGTAATTAGTTTACTATTTGGGGGATTACATACCAAATGTCTTTCCCATGCCCTAAAATGATAAAATTTGTTTTGATCATTGTGTCTAACATCCCTAAAGAGGCAAGCATAGTATTTAGTTATATCACAGAAAAAGATTATTTTTAAGAAAACTCTTGATTAAAAAAAATGGTTGACGTTTATATAAATTATAATGGTAGATTTCATGATTATTATTTGGAGTTTGAATCGGGAATGACTCAATCTAAGAATAGTTCAGCGTAAGCATAAGAGCAGCAGGGAGTGTCTGTGTTGCTAGGAAGCCTGATAATGATAATTACTCCAATCTTTCTTATGATTGGGCTTTACGTTTTGAGAATTGAAAGGAAATTTAGTTTGATTTGAAAATTTTTTTAAAATTGTTGGGACTTATATTAAGTAAAACATTCTAGGAGAGGACTTATCTTATGGCAAACCCAATAAAACCGTCTCAAAACCAGTGCTAAGGTGAGTTCTACTGGTGCAGGATAGGGAGCTCAAGCTTTATCTAAGAAAATGAGATTTACGGGTTACATTCCCACTAAGGAGCAACCCTCTAGTAACTCACTTGAACTTACAACCCACTAGGAAATAGGGGTGTAAACGAGCCGAACATAAGAGAGCTTAGGCTCAGCTCGTGTTTGGCTAGTTAAAAAATATTAGTGCTCGTGCTCGGCTCGTTTATATTTCGAACAAAAAAAAGATATGTTCTTGTTTTTCAAACTAACAAGCCGAACACAAGTTGTTCGTGAACAAAGTGTCGTTTTTACAACCTTAGTCACACAGTCGTGAGTTGTTAAGTGAGGGTTTCAAGGATCGAGAAGTTTGATGACACATATTTTGGTTATTGGAGAATGCAGATAGATGAATACATCTATGGGAAGAAACTTCATCTTTCGTTATTGGGGAAAAGACCTGAAATGATGGATGAGACTGAATGGAATTTGTTGGATCGACAATTTCTAGGGGTTATTCAATTGACCCTATCAAGGTCCTTTGCACACAACGTCGTTAATGAGAGGACGACTGCAGATCTCATGATAGTCCTGTCAGGTATGTATGAAAAGCTATTGGCGAACAATAACTTATATCTAATGAAGAAGTTATTTAATTTGAATATGACGAAAGGTGCTTCTGTTGCTCAACACTTAAGTGATTTCAATACTATCACAAATCAATTGTCGTCTGTTGAAATTTATTTTGATGATGAGATATATGTGCTGATATTGTTGGCATCGTCTTTAAATATTTGGGAAGCCATGAGGATGACAGTTAGCAGTTATGCAGGTAAATATAAACTGAAATCTAAACTGAAATATGATGATATTCGTGATTTGATTTTGGCTGAGGAGGTGCACAAGAAAAATTCTGGCGAGATCTCAGGTTGGAATTTGACACTGAATATTGATTTCAAAGGGAGATCACATGACATAAACTCAAATAGATAAAGATCAAAATCAAAGTCTGGTCAACAGACAATCTGCTGAAATTTTGGCAAGGTTGGCCACATACAGAGGGACTGTAGAAATCCCAAGAAGATGAAGAATGATATCGCAAATGTGGTGTCTAAAGAAGTACATGATGCACTACTACTGACAGTTCATAGTTCTGTTGATGACTGTATATTGGATTCATGGGCTTCTTTTCATACAACATTTCATCGAGAATTGATGTGAAATTATATTGTAATTGACTTTGGGAAAGTATATCTGACATATGGAGACGCTTTGAATGTGGTAAGAAATCTACTAGAGGCCACAATGCAGGGCAGTGATAGAAGTAAAAAGAGTGGGTCTGAGGCACCCATTCTTATTATTCTACGGACAGATGATAGAAAACCACAGAGCTATGAAGAAGTCTTGTAATATGAAAATTTGAGCAAGTGGGAGCTGACAAAACTTCCACTGGGGAAAAATGCATTACACAACAAGTGAGTGTACCTAGTGAAGACCGAGTTTGATGACAGTAAGAGGTATAAGGCTGGACTTGTTGAAAAAGGCTTTCAACAGAGGCAGGATATTGCCCATGCAGTTGGAGTTATAAGCAGAAACAAGACTAGCCTAGGAAATTGTGTGGAGGTGCAAGGCTATGTGGACCCTGCCGATATGTTGACTACGGTTGTTATTCTTAAGAAACTGAAGTTGTTCACAACTTCAGTTGGTCTTCTGGTGTGAATACAAAAGCTTTGACTTGCAGAGGTGGAGGATTCATGTTTGAAGAAAAGGTGACGTCGCTAGTGGAGGATATTAATTTGAGGAAAAACATGTTGTAATGTGTGCACCGGTCTCCATGTAAGAGATTTGTTGTGTGGAGCCCGGTTAAGTAAAAACAAAAAAAAGAAAATTGCTCCTGCTTCCGCTTGCTCTTGCTCCTACCTTTTTTCATCGTAAAGCGAAGTATCTCTTATGTTTGTGAAACGTCGCAAACATCACCTCCTCTCGTGATAAAAGGTATCGCACGACTCTCCGTCTGATTTTGCACGGCCTTTTTTTGTGTTCTTCTTCGGGCTTCCTCGGGATAGAGGAAGAGAAGTGCAAGTATTAGTTTTTTTGCGGTAGAAGGAAGAAGTAAGAAGAAAGATGAAGAAGAAGGTTGTTCTCCAGTGACTTCTTCTTCATGGTGTCTTGTGGCAGAAGAGAAATTGGATTTATTTCTCTTGTAAGTTTATCTTCTTCGGTGTATCTTGGTATAAAGAGAAAAGAAAAGAGAGTGAGGAAGTGAGAAATCCCTCTTGTAAGTCGAGACGATCGACTGATGTAAATTCCTAAAGTAGTAAAATCCTCTGCAACTCCGTGGATGTAGGCAATTTGCCGAATCACGTAAATCTGTGTGTTATGCTATTTGTTTTCTGGTGTGAATTTTCACATTCTATTTTTCGTTTCATCGTCGATCGTTCTTCTATTATATTTTTCTATATACCTCAACATGATATTACCTTTAATCTCTAAATTAGAGGCTTAAGCTTCAAATCCTCCCAACTATATCTATTTATATATAAGCTTCAAGCAATAGCATGAGATCATACAACTGAGCTATCAATCTCAACCTCTTCCGTCCTTCCCTAGTCATCCCGTTCATTTGCATGATGTTNTAGAAATTGTTATAAATAAAATTTTGGTTGATCGTGGACTTTGTTCTTCTATATGAAATTATGATATTAATGATATAAATAAAGTATAAAAAACATATTTGATTCAAGGACCTCATCAACCAAAAAGTCCTAACTTTATATTTAGGTCAAAATAGTTTGTCATCTTGGCTACAGTATAGTGTGCAAAAAAATGCATCGTATTGCTTTTTATTGTTATTTATTTAAGCCTCAATAGCTGGTCAGTACAAGTCAAGATTGTGGAGATTCGTTTGTTAATGAAATATTTAAAATTTTTAAGGGAAAAAAAAACTTTTAACTCATGTTAGAGATTATAAGAGTGTTTATAATAAAGTGAAAGATAAAAATGTGAAGATCCAAAAAGCCTCAGGTACATAGTGTTTCCATCATGTGGTTGAATAAGGATGAGAGAAATAGAAAAGAATATATGATTATTTTGACTACAGCTATTGATTTTGTTCGATTTCTTCTACAACAAATATTATCATTTTGCGGGTATGATGAATCATCTGAATCAACTAATTAAGAAAATTATTTGGAGCTATTTTATTTTCTTGTGAATCATAATGAAGAAATCAGAAAAGTTACATTTGAAAATATATGCACAAAATTATATTTAATTTCATCAAAGGTTCAATCAAGCAGTAATTTAAACTTGAACTTCTTTCATTAAAGAAATAGGTGGTTCTTCATCATAGTTGATGAGTCTCTTGATGTGTTAAAGAAGGAACAAATAACTATCATAGAGAGACATGCTAATAAAAAATAGCAAATTATTAATGATTTATTGGTGTTAAATATATTTCTTCAACAACATCATTTACACTAAAAACAACTCTTGAATTCATTCTTACAAACACATTCATTAAACTTACATAAGATACATGGCTAAGGCTATGATGGGGCATCTAATATGTTGGGCGAGTTCAATTGTTTGAAGTCACTCATTCTTAATAATAATTCTCAAGCATTATATGTTCATTGCTTCGTTCATCAACTTCAGTTATGTTTGGTATTTGTAACAAAATATCATTAGCAAGTTAAACATTTTTTTGACTTCACTACTTAAATACTGTTAGAGCTTCTTGTTAGTGGATTGATACTCTTAAAACCATTAAACATGATAAATTCTTTTGCTTCTTAGACATGGAATTTTAACTAGCGGTCGTGGTTTGAATAAAAAAAAACTACTTTGCAATGAGCTGGAGACACCCGTTTTTATACTTGAATTGTTTTGGATTATAAAATAGGATGAAGTGCATGATTAATAATCAGTTGAAACTGGTTATTTAAGCAATGCAATGAAAAGTTTTGATTTTACCTTCATGATGCATTTAATGATTGATATTTTATGTGTTACAAATGAATTGTCACAATCCTAAAAAAAAGTCAAAATAATGCAAATGCAATAAAATTGGTGATGACATCAAAACACTGTTTGTAAATGGCACGAGAGAGTGGATGTGATTTCATGTTGAAGGAAGTATCTCATTTTTGTAATGTTTTTGAAATTTATGCTCCAAACATGAACTCATCTTTTAAGGCTCGACGAAGATCAATAAGAAGATGTGAAGAAATTACAAAAATTGCATCATTATCGTGTTGAATTTTTCCATACTGTAATTGATAAGTAGCTTTAAGAGTTAAAGAATCGTTTCTCTTGGGCAAGTATCAAGTTGCTTCCATGTATAGCTTGTCTAAATTTAAGTGATTCGTTCTCAACTTTTGATAAAGAAAAGTTAATTCGTCTTACAAAGTTATATTCCAATGACTTTTCTAAAGTTGAGCTTATTGCTCTTGATTATCATTTATCTGTAGGAGCGGAACCGACATCTCTTTTGAGAGGGGGAGGGGGAGGGGCCAGGGATTTATTACATCAATATATTTAATGTATGTCACACTTCTTTATTTAGATAGCAAAATTTACATTTTGGGCTCTTGATTGAATTCACTTGATAAACTTCTATAAGAGTTTAAAAAGACTAAAATTTTGATATATCTATGTGATATGTAATCCAATAAAAAGTTATTTATACGTAAAAATAATCAAAGATAAATCATTAAAATTAATAGCAACAAAAGAAATTCATCGTGCGGGCGTGCTAGAGAGGTTGTCCGTAGCCTCGGAGCAAGGAATTGAGTGA
>JXCR01100676.1:79806-93462 GCA_002079205.1 Phalaenopsis hybrid cultivar | reverse complement strand
ATATATATATATATGATATTGCACTTGAAAGGAAGATATTTTACATGTTTTTTGTTTCAGGTACATGAAATTGACATTTTAGAGAAAATGAGAGAAAAATGGAGGAAAAATGATGATTTTTGTGTGGCGCCATAACACCACAGTTAAGCGAGAAGGGCGCTATAGCACCCCAGACTGGTGTTATAGCGCTAGTAACTACCTTTCTAGAAGATACATTGAATTTGACCAAATATTGGAGGGTGTTTGAAGCAACAGTTGCTTCTTTTCTATTTTCTATTTAATGAGAAGAATTTGACCAAATTTAGAGACCTTTTCGAGCCTCAAAACTTCAATTGGGCAGCAATAGAGAGTTGGGATTTTCATATTTTGTGTTCAAGTGTGAGTGTGAGTGCGTTTTAGTGTGAAGAAGTTTGGAGATTGTCAGAGGAAACTTTAGGAGTTTGCTTGGGGAGAAAACATAAGGTACTTTGTTTTTGTGCTTGAGTTATTTTTGTAAGACTTGGATTTCAATGCAAATTTTTGGTTTTTGTTTAATCTCCATGAATTATGATTTGTTCCCTTTATTTCTTCTTGCATATGGGACTTAATCTTGTGGGATGAGAATGATTTAAAGATTTCTTTTTACTATTAAAAATTGTGATGGTATTTTCACCAAATCTTCATTTACTTTGCAAACTGGCCACTTCTGAGGTTAAAATCTGTTAAGAAATATAATGACCTAGGAGGGCTATGATTTCACCCAGCTAGTGGATACCACACTTCATTCTAGGCAGAGCCATGGCGATCACCTAAGGTGGGAGTGCGAATAAATAGGAAGATTAGTTTTGATGGGTGTAAAATTGGTTAGATCTAGAGTGACAGGCTAGATTCTTATCAATTTGGCTTAAGGTTTAGTATCCTGATGTTGGGATTTGGTCATTACAATAGCATAGGCTAGAGGCATCTAGAAGTGAGAGGCCAGCTAGCACTGATGTGGACTCGAGATGTTAAAGAATCAGCCTTAAGTAAGCTAATATTCTTTGCAAGCACCAGGAGTGGGTAAAGAATAAGGTATGCTTCTATTTGTCACAATACCTTAATTTTGACTTAAAACATTTGAATCTTACTTAGATTAAAATCTCCTTGTAAGAGGAGATGTTCTTTTCCAAAATATTCAAACTTGTTGTTATATCTTGTTAAGCTGTTAAATTTAGTTGTTAATTTTTTTTAAGCTCTTTTAGTAGTAATTTTTTGATAAGTATGTCATTTCAAATGTTTAATCTTTTTAAATGAAAATTTAAGTAGAATTTCTCTAAGTTAATTTTAAGAGTTACCGCATTCCTCTTGGGATCAATACTGGGGTTTTTAAGAAAATCCTATATTACTTAAAATGATACGTAAACTTGCGTAATACCCTTAGTGTAAAAATCTATTATATAATTTATAAGTCATTGCAAGTGTTCACACTCGCCACTAGATCTAAATTGAGATTTATTTTCTGGCATAATTAAGGAGGTTCAAAATATGCTTAAGTGAGGGTTGGGTCATGTTTTTGGCGCCGTTGCGGGGGACTACGATAAAACATTTTAACTTGCAATTTTATTTGAATTGTAGTTTTTAAAATTAAAAGTTTTGACAAAAAAAATTAAAAAAAACTGAAAACAAAAAAAAAATATTTTCATTTTTGGTGTGCTATTTTATTTTCTACATTTTTTACATTGTTTATGTGTAGTTCTGGATCAAAAAATTTAGTGCCTTACGATTCTAAATTGGTTTAAAAAAAGGGAAGACTTCACAATTCTTAAGAGATGACAAACACTTCGTAAAACAATATTGAAATTCAAACAGCTCAAAATGAACATCATAATTTATAAAAAAACCTTTAATAAATTATGTGAACCCTACAGTAGATAAAATTCATTTAAGCATTCAAATTATTTGAATCAAATGGTACAAAATAGTCAATTTGGAGGAACACCAATTGAGAATCCTAATTTAAATTTTACTAGTTTTTTGGAACTATTTGCTACATTTAAATATGTTAACATATCAAATAATGCCATGAGTCTTAGACTTTTTCCTTTATCATTAAGGAATAAAGCTAAGATGTTGTTAAATTTTTTAGCACCTGGATCTATTAGAACTTGGGGAGATTTAGCTCCAAATTTTTTGGCTAAATATTTTCAACCTTTAAAAACTGTGATGCTTAGAAATGATATTACTTCTTTTACTCGGTTTGAAGGAGAGTCTATAAATGAAGCTTCAGAAAGATTTAAGAAACTCCTTAACAAGTGTCCACATCATGCTTTATCAGACTGGTTAAGCATTCAAACTTTTTATAATGGTTTAGTAGGATCCCTTAGATTTATTATAGATGCTGCTGCCAAAACTGCGTCTGAAGTGCCAGAGATGAATTTATGCAGATTAAGGCGGTTTAGGATAAATTTTGTGCAAATTTTGATAGGGACACTTGTTCTAAACACCCCATGGAGTGATTCAATGTATGTAGACACTTTGAGAGGTTCTTTTATGAAGGGAAATGTCTCTTAGATCAGTAGATATGTCTTTTGAATTCAAGAGAGTTGATTTTTGGATAGAATTTTAGAGGGAATTTTGAATTCTTTTAGAGCGAGGCAGTATTTAATAAAGGTGAGGGAAGTCTAGGGCATGTGTGTGGAGTAAAGGAGGGCTGAAGAGAGGCATGAGGGAGAGAGTTAGAAGAAGGCAAGAGAGAGAGAAAGAGAGAAATTCAAGGGCATTGAGATTTTCTTCAAGGATTGTAAGAGGAGAGGGATGACGAGAGATTTCTTTATCATTACACTTCTAAGAGAGAATTGAGAGTGTTTCTAAAGAGGGAAAGTGCTTGAAGAGACGTTTTAGAGATTTGCTTGGGAAGGATTGTGAGATAAGCTGTGTTTTTTTATTTCTTTATTTTGTAAACTTATTTTTATATATGAAATCCGTGTTTTATCATATCCTGCTCATGAATTCTAAGTAGTCTTCTTTATCCTTCTTCCTGCTTTGAGATATGGTTTTATGAAGAATTGATTTTATTTTATACGATTTTATATGTAAAAAATTTGTGATGATTTGAACTTCGATCTAGCCAATTGAAATGTTAAAATGTGTTGAGAAACATATGTTATGAAAGGGCTATGAGCGTTGAAATGTTAACGCACTTAGCAATAGGCCTCAAGGTACACTTCTTAGTAATGTAGGGATTAATCCAAAAGAAAAAATTAAAGAGCTAGAGTAAGTTAAAGCGGTCTAACTAAGGAGTGGAAAGAAGTTAAATGTTGGAGTTTAGAAAGAAATTCATGTTGAGAGAGAAGTTGAAGAAATTGTGAGACCTGAAGAAATTATTTCTAAGGAATTAGAAACATCTAACTCTCCAACTAAGAATAATTTTGAAAAACCACCACTACCTTTTCCTCAAAGACTTAAACAATAAAAATTGGATCAACTGTTTTCAAAATTTTTTAAAATATTCAAGAAGCTTAAAATTAACATCCCTTTTGCTGAGGCTTTGGAACATATGCCAAGTTATGCCAAGTTTATGAAAGAAGTTTTAAACAAAAGGAAGAACTTTGTAGATCATGAGACTATTGCATTTAGTGAAGAATGTAATACAGTAATTCTGAAAAAGCTTCCTCAAAAACTTCAAGATCCTGGTAGCTTTAGCATACCATGTGCATTTGGAGAGAAATTTTGTAAGCTTTATGTGATTTGAGAGCGAGCATTAACCTTATGCCACTATCTATATTTAAAAGGTTAAGTTTAGGAGATATTTCTCCCACTACTGTAACCCTTCAATTAGCTGATCAATCTATCACATATCATAAAGAGGTTATAGAAGATGTACTAGTTAAAGTGAAGAAATTTATCTTCCATATTGATTTTATTGTATTAGATATGTAAGAAGATAAAGAAATTCTTGTTATTTTAGTGAGATCTCTCCTTACTACCGGACGAGTCATGATAGATGTGAAAAAAAAAGAATTTGCAATGAGAATGAATGATCAGGAAGTTACATTTAATGTGCTTAAAATAATGAAGTATCTTGATAGAAAATGTTATATAATGGATATTATTGATGATATGATTATTAATCATTTTTAAAATAAATGTGAAGTCATATTGGATCAAAAAGATGAAGTCATTTTAGAAGAAGAACAAGAAGCATAGACTAAAAGAGATTATGAAGATAGATCAAATGAGGTGATTACCGAGGATTTAAATTATGTTCAGGAAGAATATCAAATTTTAGATACTACTGAAAATAATATACCTATGATTCCATCTGTTGAAAACCTTCTAAACTTGAGATGAAAGTCTTACCTACTCATTTAATGTATGCATTTTTGGGAACTCATCTACATTACCTTTTATATATCCTTATATTTGACTGATGAAAAAGAAGGAAAGTTATTAGAAACATTAAAGAATCATAAAAAAGCCTTTGGATGGACTTTAGGTGATATTAAAAGAATAGTCCTTCAATCTATATGCATCAAATTGTCATGGAAGATAATCATAAGCTTAGGGGGCTGATCCTCAAAGGAGATTAAATCCTATATTGAAAGTTGTTCTTAAGAAAGAAATTTTAAAGTGGTTGGAT
Source organism: Phalaenopsis hybrid cultivar (assembly GCA_002079205.1). Lineage (NCBI taxonomy): Eukaryota > Viridiplantae > Streptophyta > Magnoliopsida > Asparagales > Orchidaceae > Phalaenopsis > Phalaenopsis hybrid cultivar. The sequence goes on along the minus strand of JXCR01100676.1, from coordinate 88,865 downwards.
GCTGGATTATTTATTTAATTTCAAATAGTTCTTGAGTTAGTCCATTTCATTGTGTTTTTAAGAAAGGATGAGTGACTGTGGTTGAAAATGAAATGAATGAATTAATTCGGACAAGGCAAGTTACTCGATGGAGAATTTGCATTGATTGTAGAAAATTAAATGCCTCCACTAGAAAAGACCATTTTCCTTTACTTTTTCTAGATCAAATGTTGTATAGACTAGCAGAACACCATTATTTTTTCTTTTTGGATGGATATTCGAGATACCACCAAATACCTATTGCTCTTGAGAATCAGGAGAAAACAACTTACTAGTCCTTATGAAACTTTTACTTTTAGAAGAATGTCATTTGGATTATGTAATGCCCCTGCAAAATTTCAGAGATGTATGATGTCAACTTTCTAGGATTCAATTAAGAAAGGAATTAAAATTTTTATGGATGATTTCTCAGTCTTTGGGTCTTCTTTAAATTTATGTTTAAATAATTTAGTAGGAGTTCTGAAGCGTTGTGAAGAAACAAACTTTCTTCTCAATTAGAAAAAAATTCCAATTTATGGTTGCAGAAGGAATCATGTTAGGACATAAAATTTCCGAAAAGACATGGAAGTTGATCTAAGAAAAATTCAAGTTATTGCCAAAATTGCCACCACCTACGAGTGTTAAGGGAATAAGAAGTTTTTTAGAACATTATGGTTTCTACAGATGTTATATTAAAGATTTTTAAAAAATTTCCAAGAATTTATGCCGAATTTTAGGAAAAGATGCCAACTTTGATTTTAATGGAGAGTGCATAAATGCCTTTAATTTATTAAAAGAGAAATTAATTACTGAACCTATTATTGTTCACCTGATTGGACAAAATCTTTTGAATTAATGTGTGATGCTAGTGATTATGCTATAGGGGCTGTTTTAGGACAAAGATATGACAAAATGTTCAAGGTAATATACTATGCTAGTAAAACCCTTAATGAGACTTAAATTAATTATTCTACAACTCAAAAAGGAATTATTAGCTATAGTGCTTGCTTTTGCTAAATTCAGATCTTATCTTATTGGAAATAAATGTATTGTGCATACTGATTATTTTGTTATTAAGTATTTAATGATGAAGAAGGATGCAAAACCACAATTAATTAGATGGGTTCTTCTAATGCAAGACATTGATTTTCAAGTTGTGGATAAGGAGGGAACTGTAATCAAATAACTGATCATCTATTAAGGCTTGAAAAGGAAAATGAGAGAGATTTAAATGATGGAATTAATGAGAATTTTTTATGAACAATTATATGGGATTAATGAATGACAAATTTCGTGGTATGCTGGTATAGTGAAATACTTGATTAGTAATATTTTACCCTACGAATTAGATAACCACCAAATTAAGAAGTTAATTTAAGATTCAAAATCTTACTTATGGGATGGTCCTTATTTATATAAACAATGCAAGGAATTAATCATTCGAAGATGTGTACCATTAGAAGAAACTCAAGAAATTATTAAAAAATATCATAACTCAGATTTTAGAGGTCATTTTAGAGTAGATAAAACTAAATTTAAGATTTTACAATCTGGATTTTAATGGCCTACTTTATTTAAGGATGTGAGTAATTATATAAAAATGTGTTATCGATGTCAGAGAGTAGATAATATTTATAGAAGAGATGAAATGCCCCTGAATTTTACTCTTGAGGTTGAAATCTTTGATGTTTGGGGATTAGATTTCATGGGACCATTTCTACCATCTTTTGGAAAAATATATATTTTAATAGTTGTGGATTATGTTTTTAAGTGGATTGAAGCAGTTGCTTTACTTCGTTGTGATGCTAAAAGTGTATCAAGATTTTTAAGAAAGAATCTTTTCACAAGATTTGGAATGCCACGAGTTATCATTACAAATGGGGGAAGTAATTTCATAAATAGAATGATAGAAATATTAACTCAAAAATTGAGATTAAAAATAAAATTGCCATAGCTTATCATCCTCGGACCAGTGGTTTAGCAGAAGTATCCAATCGAGAAATTAAAAGAATATTAGAAAAAATGGTAAATCCTAAAACAACTGATTCGTCTGCTAGAATTGATAATGCTTTATGAGCCTATAGGACTGCTTATAAAACACCTATAGGAATGACACCATATAAGCTCATTTATGGAAAAACATGTCACTTGCCAATTGAGGTGGAACATAAAGCCTACCAGGTAATTAAAGAGTTTGATTATAATTTGAAAGATGCTAGGGATAAGAGATTACTATAGTTAGGTGAAAATTGATGAATTGAGAAATGAAGCTTATGAGAATGCCAAAATTTATAAAGAGAAAACAAAAATTAGGCATGATCAAAAGATTTTGAAAAAGCATTTTGAGCGTGGGCAAGAAGTATTGCTTTATAGTTTGCGATTGACATTATTTCTAGGAAAAATTAAATCTAGGTGGTCAAGACCATTTATTGTGATAAAAATATATCCATATGGAGCAGTTGATATTGAAGATCCAAAAACTGGGAGAGTGATTATGGTAAATGAACATAGATTAAAAGCTTACATGAGTAGAGAGTCCTGCATTTGAGGAAATCTTAATGTTGGGTCACACCTATGTAAAACAATGGTTATGTCAAGCTAACAACATTAAACGAAGTGCTTTGTGGGGGACAACCCATAGTTATCGGTGTGATTTGGATTTGAATTGTTGTTATGATGAGTTTCATATAGTGATTGTGAGTCTTATACAATTTGGTTGGCACAAAACTTTATTATATTAAAGGACTTGAAGAGTGAAAGAGATAAATTTGAGATTTGAGAATGTTGGTTTGACGCTATAGCGCCACAGTTTGAATAAATCTCAAAAACCGCCAAAAATTCAGTTTCTCTTTATGTTCCTCTTTATAAAAATACCTAGGAAAGGATTCAAAGTATCTCTATGAAATTACTAGGTATTCTAAAGAGATTTGAGAGTGGAAATTTCATTTGAAAGATCATGGAGAGCAATGGAAATGGGAGATTTGAAGAGAAGAAGTTGCTACATAAGGATGCTTAAACATATTTCAATGGATGTCTTACAGTAAGTTTGGAGCGCCTCAAGAAAAAAACTTGAGAAGATTGAAGGTGAGATTTCTCTTCTACATTCAAGGGTTGAAAAGTTGTCCCACCATTACGAGCATATGGATTGACAGTTAAAATTTCAATTCAATAGTTTAGCGTGCTTCCAAGATAGTTAAGTGACTATGTAGAACACCAACAAGTGGATCAACGATAAGTTTGCTAAGGAATTTCGTCATGCTCCTTTCTACCATTGCTATGATAGAAATTGTTTGGTGAGTGGAATGGAGAATATCATCACTAATCTGGAGTGGTCTTAAAGGGTTTTTATATATTGAAATTTCCATTCTTAATGTTGTGTAATTATGTGTAGTGTGCCTATAATATTCATTTAATAACTTAGTGTGGTTTGTATTGTATGTGTTGTATGAACATCTAAGTGAAGTCTTAGTGTTATTTTGTGTTGTATTGAACTTATTATTAATGTAAGAAAACCTTCTGTTGTGTTTTTGAAAAAGTGGCCTTATGTATTCAAATTAGATTTGCGAATTTGAAATTTTGGAATGGCGACGAACTCAATAACTATAAATGTGGTCGTTAAATTTGAAGAAAAGCCTTTATAGATCCTAAATTTTCTATTTTCTTTTAAAATATAAAATATTGTCGAAATCTGGATGACTATGAATGATGTTATAGCGTTGCTCATTAGGCTAAGCACGACACTATAGCGCCATTGCCTGATGCTATAGAACTAAACTAACCCTTGAGTCATTTTAAGTACCTAGACCCCGGATTTCACCATTTTTACCCTTGGTTCATCTCCTTCCTCCATTTTTTACACTTTGCTCCCCTAGGGCTTCAATTTTTGCTTGATTTTCTTGGAGATAGGCTTCCAAACTTGAGATTTCTTCATCTTAAGGCAGGATCTTCACAGTAGCTTTGAAATATTTTGAATTGACAATGGATGTCACCCACATGGTGGATTAGAGCAAAAATTAGAAGATTTGATGAAAATAGTGTGAAATCCATGGTTAAATGATTGTTTATGTTTGGACTAAGTTTTTAGGAGCCTCTTTGAAGTTGAGATAGAGATTTTGGCATATATCTTAAAAACTTTTAGATTACAGATGGCTCCTAAAATGAAGAGAGGCAAGGAAAAGGCAACTTTTGATTCTGATAAGTTTTTCAGTGCAAGGGCATGTTATAGATATGCTTATTTGCAATCAAAGAAGTTGACTACAGAACAAAGTTTTCTATGTCCTTGTGGTACTATTGAATATATGATTGCAAAGAGATAGTGAGAAAACTTTCTTTATTTCACTGTCATTTCTATGATTTCTGTTGTTCGTAAATTCTATGTCATATTGACAGATGAATCAAATAATTTGGTTTTTGTGCATGGGCAATCTTTGGATATCAGTTCTGTTAGGATTAACCACATATACAAACTGCACAGTGTTCCTATCTGCTTCTTTTCTGAGTTTCATCCCACTGATGTTGAATTAGATGCAATAATGAAATTTTTGTTTGATGGAAATGGAGTTTGGAAAGTTAAGAATAAGCGATGAGTGAACTTTTCTTTTTCAGAACTTAATTTTCATTCTCGAGCCTAGCACTATTTTATCTCTAGAAGAGTATTGCCTACCAACCATTTTAGTGAGGTAACTCGGGAGAGAGCCACATTAAATTATTGTATCAGATGAAGAAACCTATTGACATTAGCTTTCTCATTTATACAAACATGCTTGTTTCTTTAAAAGGAGGAACTAAAGGAGGTTCAGGCTACCCTTCCCTTATTACTAGTTTGTGTGCTGGTTCTGGAGTGAAGTATGGGACATGGCAAGAAACTTTGCCATCTCATGAACCCATTAGAAAAACAAATTTGGAAAAAATATGTGAGACATTTTGAGACTAGACATAGGACTAGAGTTAACATATCTTCTACTTCTGCTCCTAGACCATCTGCTTCTAATTCAATTTCTCTGCATTCTCTTATGGAAAAATGATGATTCTATAAGAAGATATCATAAATATACATAATCAAGTGAAAGGTGTTGAATCTCATTTGTATCAAGTGATGATATTATTATGAGGAAGATTGAATATGATTTTTCTTTTAATGAAGCTATGAGGAGATACATGGGAGGTGTCCATTCTGCGGAATTTCCTACTTGCCCTACTTTCACACCATACCGACCTTTTGAGATGGATGAGAACATAGTTCTGGGTGATGATGAAGAAGGTGGTGATGATGATGATGCTGGACATGATGAAAATTGATGTTTAGTTTGTGTTTCCTTTCTTTTCCTTTGTTATGTTTGAAATTTTGGACTATTTTAAGTTGGTAATTTGTTTTACTTATGTGGAATGTGCTTGTATTTAATTTATTTTTAATTTTTATTTTAGTTAAACTGTTAGTTCTACTTTTTATTTTCTGCTCCAAATTAAATGCTAGAGTTGTGTTTCTTTTATGTTTTTATGCAAGTTCATCTTATCTTTATCACTCTCAGTACTTGTCTTTCCTACTAGTACCTACCTTAGTTTCCCTGTTTTTAAAATTTTATAAAATTTTCACTTCCTTCATAAACTTTCGGGCTTTAAATTAGTTAAAAAATTTAAGCTTGGGGGAGGGGAGAATATTCTTTTTTAACTAAAATTTATTTTGTCCTCGGGAATTGTATTTTCCAAAATTAATTTTAACATAACCAGTGGAATGTAAAGTTAACTTTAGAAAATTATGTTTTTAATTTTATTAAAGTTATAGAAACCCTATGTAAAAGTTTTTAATAATAAATGTTAATTCTAGAATTAAAATGTTTAGTATTAAGGGATTAAAGTTATGTGTTTGCTATTAAAGTAAGGAAAATTGTATTTTTGAAAATAATAAGGATCTTAGAGTTATACTTGAAAAGAAAGAATTGAGAGTTTATGAAACCTTAAAGCTAATACACATTTGTTAAAGTAAAGAAATGTGAAATATTTTTAACTTTAAGAGGAGGATAGTGGAGTTCAGAATCATTAAAGGCTATCCAGACTTAGTAATCCTCACATGACATATAAAAATAAATAGAAAAAAAAAAGAGAAAAAGAAATGATTGAAAATTATCCTAAAAGAAAAAGAAAATAAAAAAGAAAAAATATGTGAGGAGAAGCTTGGGGAGATTCCTAATAAAAAATTGACTTTACTTGAAGGATCTTAAGGAGAGAAACTTAGTTACATTTCTAACTTGACTTGGAAGTTTAGCACTTTTACTAATAAAGTTATCATGCAATTCTTTTTCTGGTATTTCTTCTAAGTATCTTAAGTATGACTAATTGAGGTTATTTTTAAAATAATTAGAAAATCATAAATTTTAAACTTGACTGCTAAATGTTCTTGTACTTTAGTTTTTAACCTGAGTTGTTAAAAATTTTTCTGAAGTTTCTCTATAACATTTTATAAAGCAAAAATTATAGATTTTTTTAAGTTAAGTTTGCTACCACATGTTATAAATTTTATATATAGTATAAAGAGTTACTTGAGGACAAGTAACAATTAAGTTTGGGGGAACTGATCCACCACAAAATAATCTATTTTTAGTGCATGTTTTATATGTCTTGTATATACATTTTTGATGATATTGCATTTTAAAGGAAGATATTTTGCATGTTTTTTCTTTCATGTATATGGATGGAAATTTAGAGAAAATGAGGAAAAAATGGAGCAAAAATGATGATTTTTGTGTGGTGCTATGGCGCGGCGCTATAGCGCCACCTCTTAGTGCCATAACCACAGTCGAGCAAAAAAGGGCGTTATAGTGCCAGTAAATGTCTTTCTAGAAGATACATCAAATTTGAACAAAATTTGGAGGGGTGTTTGAAGAAACCCTTGCTTATTTTTTTTCTATTTAATGAGAAGAATTTGGCCGAATTCAGAGGCCTTTTGGAGTCTCAAAACTTCAATTGGGCGGCAATAGTGAGTTAGATTTTTCATATTTTGTGTTCAGGTGTGAGTGTGAGTGTGTTTTAGTGTGAAGAAGTTTGGAGATTGCTTAGGGGAAACTTCAAAAGTTTGTTTGGGGAGAAAACATACGGTACTTTGTATTTATTTTTGAGTTTTTGTTGTAAGACTTGGATTTTAATGCAAATTTTTTGGTTTTTAATCTCCATGAATTTTGAGTAGTTCCCTTTCTTTCTTCTTGTATATGGGACTTAATCTTGTGGGATGAGAATGAGTTAAAAAATTATTTTTTACTTTAAAAATTGTGAAGGTATTTTCACTGAATATTTATTTACTTTGCAAATTGGCCACTTGTGTGGTCAAAATCTGTTGGGAAAGATAATGACCTAGGAGGGATATGATTTCACCTAACTAGTGGGTACCACACTTCATTCTAGGCAGAGCCATGGACATCACCTAAAAGGGAGTGCAAATAAATAGGAAGATTAGTTTTGATGGAAGTAAAATTGGTTAGATATAGAGTGACAGGCTGGATTCTTATCAGTTTGGAATAAGGTTTAGTACCGTGATGCTGGGATTCAGTCATTACGATGGCATAGGCTAGGGGCATCTAGAGGTGAGAGGCTAGATAGCACTAATGTGGACTCAAGATGTTAAGGAATCGACCTCAAGTTAACTAATATTCTTTACAAGCACCGGGAGGGGGCAAAAAGTAAGGTATGCTTCTATTTGTCACAACACCTTGATTTTTTCTTAAATCATTTGAATCCCATATAAATTAAAATCTCTTTGCAAATGAAAAGGTTCTTTTAAATAATATCCAAACTTATTGTTATATTTAGTTGTTAGTTTCTTTTTAAGCTTTTTTAGTAGTAATTTTTGGTAAGCATATCATTTTAAATCTTTAATCTTTTTAAATGGAAATTTAAGTAGAATTTATGTAAGTTAATTTTAAGAGTTATCACATTCCTCGAGGGATCGATATTGGGATTTAAAAAAAATCCTATATTTCTTAAAATGATATGTATACTTGCATTGTATCTCTAGTGTGAAAATCTATTATATAATTTATAAATCATCGCAAGTGTTCACACTAGCCGCTAGATATAAATTAAGATATATTTTTTAGCATAACTAAGGAGATTAAAATATGCGTAAGTGCAGGTTGGGTCAGCTAGAGAACCCTTTGATCCTGGATCATTACTGTCATGGGGTCTCTAGTAGGACTTGATAGTTGTTTGGTTAATCTAGAAAGAGCATTGGCATTTTCATTCAAGGTTTGAGGTATCTTGACCAATGTAACCTTGGGGATGTGCTCCATCTATGTCATCACTCTCTTGTGGTATGCTAAGAGATCAAGTTTTAGAACTTTGCAGGTTCCCACCACTTACCTAATTATGAGCTGTGAATGTCCTTTACCTTAATTTTTTTAATATAATTTGAATGACTAACTCCAATCCAAGAGTCAAGTTCTCGTATTCCACCTCATTATTTGTACTTGGCTCTATTAAGTTAAAAGAATAGAGAAAAATACTACCCTCAGAGGAAATGAAAATCAAGTCAATGTCTGCCTTTACCATTGGGAGGGATTCATATGGCCCTTCCTTAAAAAAAGACTCCCTATCAAAATATTGCTCCCATTTGAGGGGATCGATGAACAACAAGTGCTTATCAGGAAAGTCATCATTGAGCGACAAGTGAGCTGAGTTTGGATGAGCCTCTAAAAAATCAACTAAAGCCTATCCTTTGACAGCTCACTTAGGGGCATATGATATGTTAAATTGTGATTAGAGCATGTCCTATTTTGCTAATCGCTCAGCTCGAATCAGACGAGTCATCAAATACTGTAAGGGGTTTACCCTTGAGATCATATTGATGTGATGCAAGAGCATGAAATGTCTCAGCCGCTGAACTGAAATATCACTGCAAATAATGTTTCTCAATTACTGAATACTTCATTTCAGTAGGGTTGAAATGTTGACTAAGATAGTATAAAGTGTTCTCTTTCCCATTCTCATTAACTTGGGCTTAAAAGGCTTCTACTAACTCCTCATGATCGACGATGTATAGGATGGGGGGGGGG